>VXBT01005026.1:284451-771753 GCA_013400235.1 Oriolus oriolus
GACGTGGAGCCCTGCTGCTGGATGACCTACCGCCAGCACCGCGACGCCGAGGAGGCCCTCGACATCTTCGAGGCACCCGACCTGCTGACGGGCGAGCCGCCCCCCGACGGCGACGACGACGACCTGGCCGCCAAGAGACTGGGCATCGAGGACGTGGGGGCGGCCGCCGAGGGCAAGGGCGGGCGCTGGCGGCGGCTGCAGCCCCGTGTCTGGGCGCTCTTCGAGGACCCTTACTCCTCCCGCGCCGCCAGGGTAAGCGCCGCCGGCCGGCGCTCCCACCGGGGGCTGGGGAGGCCGAGGGGCTGCCAGGGTCCCCTGAGCGGGAGTCGGCATCACGGGGAAGCTCGCCCGTTTGTGGTGTGCGTGCAGAAGTGATGCTTTGGTGGGCCACTGCAAGGGGGGGACATCGGTCCACGTGGGGCGGCGATGCTCATCCCCTCCACATCTGCAGGCAGTGTCAGGCAGCACGGGGGTCCCGCTGTGCCAGCATCCTCCCCGTGGGAGTGTGTACGTGGGAGCTGTGCCCCCAGAAGCCTGCAAGGGAGCCGCGGTCACCTCCCTGGCCTGTGGGGGTGTGGGAGGGGGTGACTCACTGATGGACCTGTTTGTGTGTGCATGTGAGCAGCAGCAGCCCCAAGGCACCCTCATCTTCCCTGAGCGCCTGCATGAAGGTGCGTTTGGGGCAGAGGCAGCTGGCTTGAGGTCTTGTGTTTGGGGTCAGGCGGTGACAGCGACACTGGAGAGCGACCTCAGTCCTTTCTGAGCTTTGCTCTGTCTGCACTGGTAGGTGATCTTGGTTCAACAAAGTAAATGTGACAGGGGGTCACCCTGGCTCTTCTTCCATTGATTTCTCAGGGTGACCCTGACTGGCTCAGTGACTGAGGGTCTGGGGACAAGACATTAAGTGATCGTACTGACTTCCTCTTATTTAGGTAGGGGTTTTAGATTTTGATGCTCACTACTTCATACTTTGATGACTTGGATTTTAGTTCTATCTTTTTTGCTGCAGTTGTCAGTGGTGATGCAGGTTTGCTTTCTAACCCAGGGCTTTGGAGCAAACAAATGGTTGTAATTCCTTTGAGTGAAATATGCAGTAGTGTCTCTAATTTAACCAGAAAAGCAACTTCCATCAAATCCTCCCTGCAATACAAGACTAAGGATTTGTAATAGGAAATGTTTGATTATAAAACGGCAGTAAGTATTTTGTAGCGTATTTATCAGGATTTCCACAAAGTATTCAGAGCTAAACCTCATTCTGCAGAAAGTGCGGTTACGGTGGGTGTAATCTCCTGATCAGTTCCATTTATTCCACTGGCAGTCTCATAGATGTGCGCATGAGTGTGTGGTTTAGTGACTTCTGGAATTGTACCCTATGGCATGATGCAGTTTCTGCCTGCTCACCCTGTGAGCTTAGTGAGGTAAGTTAAACAGAAAGTAAAAGTCTTCACAGTTATTGCTGTCGTTTGCGAGTGCCAACGTTGTTTATGTTTTTGAAGGTTGCCTACCAGTATGTTTTCCCTTAACAGCTGGCTCCAGTTGATTCTTAAAATATGTTTTTAATAAAGAATGGGTTCTGAAGAAAAGCTACCAGGAGTGTCTATCTTTGCTCATCAGTGACATACCCACATCTTGCATCTCAGCTGTCTGAATCCTAAATAAAATTTGACTGTCAGTAACCTGACAAACTGTAGTGTATGTGGTGATTGCCCTGCAGGTTTTCTTTCACCTACTGTCTTGTGGAAAGTTGCTGACAGTGTCAAAACTGCAGCTTCTACGACAGAGAATCTTCCTGCTCAACTTTTCTGGAGAACTGAGAAGTATGCAGTAAATGTTAAGTGGAAGATACCAGGAGCAATAGGAAGGTAGACATGCTCTTGCATCTTGGAGTTGCAATTGGGTTTTCAGCCCAGTCTTTGACAGAAGCTGTAGGCACTCGCTTTCCAAATTTTCTGTCTGTACTAGAACCATTAGTGGTTTGGGTGAAGATATTTCAAGTCTGCAAAATGAATACTGTAATTAACACTATAGTGGGAAATCGCAACGTGGCACTATTAATCTCTTAGAAGATAGAGTATTTACTTTTTATAACTCAAACACTGGTTTTAAACATTTTATTCTGATTTCAAACTCAGGCAGCCAGCATAAGGCAGTGTCAGAACCTTAACAACAGTGTCTAAATCTGTATTTTCATTTTCTCAAGGTCTGTACTTGATCTTTCAGGTAGGGAGACAATTTTGAGAATTTCTGGTGAGTTTTAAAGCATTAAAGTGAATTTGTAGTTAAGGACTTGCATGCACTTAGTAAGCACTCTTGAACAGAGTACTTTAAGGTGATGGTAACCTTAGTTTGGAACTGAGACACTATGTTTTTCCACACCTGAAACAAGAGCCATTATTTTCTGAGTATTCTGGCAAATACACTCTTGTTTTATGTCAGCTGAGATGATGACTAACTCTGAAAACATTTGAGTGAAATCCTGGGCTTACTGAAATCAAGACAAAACTCTGTGAACATCAATCTTTGCCTCACAGTGTTAGTTACTGACTCATACACCACTTAGATTATGGTGGGGCTGCTTAGTGGTAAACTTCCCTCAGAACTGTGATAATTATTTTCTTTTAGCATTACTGATTTAGGTTCAACAGTGTCTTTTTTGGGAATTATGATGCTGATAAAAATGGGATATTTTCTGTTAATGAAATGGTACTTAATATTTGTGATTTTCTTTATTCTAAACTGTGATCTCTAAAAATAGAAATTTATAGAAATTCAAATGTAAGTTGCCATGGTAACCTCTTCGGGGATAGTGCACGCACAAGATTATTCTAGCAAGACCATCCAGTGATGTTATATAAATAGTGGAACTAGTTTGTTGACAAGAAGGTTTACTTTATTTGAGATTCTAAAAAAATTCAACTTTTAGGGCATGAAATTGGATTGTCAGGTAGCGACATCTGCTAAACATGGGGCTTGTAAATATAAAATGTAATCCATGTGTATATGATTGCTTTGAAACCTGCAACACTTTTCTTTGTTTCCCAAGTTCAGGAGTTAGGTCTGAATGTTATTTCTGTTTTCATATTGTCATTTTGGATTTCATAGACCGTGAAATGAAATTAAAGAGTACAGCCATACTCCTTTCACTCCACGCTTAATAGAACGATCATTCACAAAAGGCTATGCGACACAATGCTGTTATGTAGATATGGAAAGCTACTGGCATAAGGTACTGTCATAGGAGGAGGAGGAGTGCTGGGCAACTGAATCTTTGTGCATTGGTTTAAACATCTCTGAAACAGACTCCTAATTCTTATCTGACTAAAACATGTGCACTGTTTTGCTAGTTAATATCTGTAAGTGATTGTGGTGTCCAGTGGCTCCTAAGTGCCAGGTACTTGCTTGCTTTAGTAAAGCGCAGATACATCTAAGTAGTTTGTAAGAAAATATGAGGCAATATTAAGTGCTGAGTTCAAAAAGTGTCTGCAGATGTCCAGCAGGAACTGGAATGCCAGTGCTCATCTCAGATATCATATTTCAAAGTAATTACCTTTGAAGCCTTTTTACTTTTGAATAGTAGTTGAAAAATGATGCTGTTTAAAGAAGTAATTAGTATTTGTCATTGATTTTTCATAAGGATTTTGGATTACTGCTGTACTGAGTGCAGGAATGTAGAAATGGCCCTGGGATTCACTAAGTGCATAGCTATATATCCTTAATGTTTTGAAAAGACTGTAAATCTGTTCGTGGATAAGGGGACAGCACCAGACAAGTTGGGTAGTTAAGCAGTGCGGGAGTCAGTGTGGCCCAGGGCACTCGAGCTGGCACCGCCGTTTGCAGCAGCTGAAGGCAACTTACACAGCCCCTTTGCTGTGGTTTTTATCTCTAGGAAAGATCATAATTACTTGGTTTACAAGGAAATATAAATCCTAATTAGCAAGTATTTTGCTAACTTTGTCAAGTTTGCTGTAAGTAAATATTCACTGCAAAGCAAATAAACCCGCAAAAGCCTTGCAGTCTAGGCATCAAGATACTTGCATCTTGCAAGTGTTCTTAAAAAATACTGAGGCTGCTTCATAGTGACATGGGGAGCTGTATTTGAGCAGTGGGTGGTGTTTTTGGAGGGAAATTCAAAGTTTCCATCTACTGCTTTACATGATGTAAAATTATCAGATTCCTTTCAGCGTCCCGTTGCATCTACACCAGCTTTGAGCATGCGGTGAGGTGAAGAGTCAGCTGAAATGAGTGAGATGGGAAAGGGGAAAAATACAATTTTATAGATTCTCTCAAGAGGCTAAAGATACAGGAATTATGTTGGAGAACATTCTTATCAAAGATAACTTATGTCTTTATTTGGTGGCTTGTTTATGTTTTCTCCAGGTACCTAGATACCTGTTTTGATACCTGCCAAGAAAGCCTTGATTTAGGAAGCCTGTCATGTACTATGGTGAATGACTGAAGTGAGTTATATTTTTAGAGCTTTGCCTGTTCTGATGCAAGACATGTTTTATTTTTGGTGGAAACAACACTGCTGCAGTAGTCTGAAATACTGTGAATGGAGAGGTGAAGGTACATTAATCTCAGAATATCTGTTTTTAGATTAATAGTGAACAGCAAAGGTTTGCTTTCTTAATTAATAGGAAGCCCTTTAATACATAAATGGAAATCTTTACTCTGTCTTTTATTCACCGAGGAAAGAAGATATACTTTAGATTTTACCATTCAATTATTAGTTAGGCAGATATCTTCTGTCTGAAAATGCTGCAAAGAAAATAGTTAAGGTTGATGCTCTAAAGAGGGCATTCCTTTTGTTGGTAATCAAAGCACTGAATTTATTTGTAAGTGGGAAAGTAGTCAATTACATTAAATTGGTGAGAAACGATCATTCTGCTTGAAGCATTTGTACTGTGGGAGCTGTCTTTTTTAAGGACACATCAAGATGTGTTTCTAATGACAAAAGTCATAATGCATTACTGTTGCAGATATTCATACACTCTGTAGCTTCATGTATACATGAGCTGACTAAATCACATTGTAAGTAATTTTTATTAATTTACTTCTGGCATGCTGGCTTTTAAAAGTCTTAATTGGAAATTCTAGCTTAATACATGATGTATACAACATAAACTAGCTTGATCTACCTTAAGTGTAGATGATCTCTGATGGTACTGACATATCAGTGAGGTAAAATCAGCAAGATTTCTGCCTTCCTAACTTCTGCCTCTTCCTCTACAGCTGTTCTGCCTGATGCTGCTAGTGTTTCCATGGAAACAAGCCAGCCCTTGGCTTCCTCTTCCCATTGAAAACAGCCTTCTCACTGTCACTTTTTCATCTGGGAAAAGGATTTTGTCATGGCTCTGACATAAATGACACAGAGATGATCTGTCCTATCATTTCAGAAATAGATGCTATTAGGTATGTGCACATGCATACAGTCAGATTTGTCTTTCAGTGACTAAAATAATTTGGTTAATGGACTTAGGTTGCTTTTGCTTTGGTGTAACTGGAAGTGGAAATCAGCTAATTAGACACAGCCCAATATAGTAACTGTGAGAAGTATTTTTGATTGAGAAATCTGGCAGACCATGTTCTCTTCTTTTATGTAGTTAATATAGAATATAGCATTTGTCATGTTTGTTTACAGTGGTAAAATTCTTAAAAGGTTTACTTTGAGGATGGGAATTTATCCTCAAACTGATTAGGATGGTGGATGGAGGAATAGCTCACAACTTGGGATGAATATTGTATAGGTTTCAGTGCCACTGTCAGACGAGGAATCACGTTATCATGCACATCGTGTGATGCAGTCAGAATATAAAATAAGTGATACAAGAAAACTGGTATCTTCAAGGTCCTTTTATTCTTAAGGTGTTTGGTACCTAATCCAAAATAAATATATCAATCAATACCTTGTGAAGAAATCAGCATTTTTGCTTGATTTGGTGAATTTGTGTTAAGTCATGATCAAAAAAGTTGTTCCTTGTCTGATCAGAACTCAGACAAATTCCATATCCTTGAATAATATCCTTCACTGTAGAGACTTTAATATATTATAAGAGAAGTTTGTGTAAAATTTGCCTATCCTTTTCTCCCTCAGTGATCATTGGCAGAACACGATTGGTCTCTTCCTAAGAAGTTGCCTTGCAATTGGGGTAGAAGAATAAGAGAAGAGGAAAGGCTCCCTCTATAAATTTTTAATATTTTAATAATCTCTTATAAAAGGGATGTCCAGTAGTTTTAAGGTGGGAGAAACAAGTTCTTCTCATTATCTGGCGCTGTTTCAGCACTGTTCATTTCTCCAGAGATGGCTCCTGCTCGTCCTGTGCTTCAGATTTGTGGCTCATTTAGGGAAAGACAGTTTCCTTCAGCCATAACTGGAAAGAGAGGGTTTATGTTCTCTATGGTTAGCACCCAGTGGGGGTGGTATATTCCCTTTTAATTCTCTTTACTAAACTTTTCTTTAGGCCTCACTTCTGTCAGCATGGTTTACATAAACTTACTGATTCAGTGTAAAAACTTCTGGGGATTTCTGCAGGGCTTTGGTTGTTTTTTGTTTTTTTTGTTTTTTTTTTTTTATTGTGAGTGAATTAGTTAGGCAAATAAAATACAGGTATAGTAATAGTCAGAATATCAAGCTGTCAGCTGTCATTCTACTTAGTGTATTTCTTACAGTTACACAGTTCCTTTACACACTCTCGTTCTTTCACAAGCACACACATTTTCCAGTATAAATCAGTAATTGCGTAGGAATTAAAAATTTATTTTAAAGAAATGCTAAGCAAGGCTATTCAATAATTTTATATGCAAAAGAAATAGGCGAACTGTGTCCAGTCTTATGTGTTCTCTTACTTCCAAAGAGCCTTTTCCCTGATGCAAAGGCTGAAACATGAGAATATTTCACACGTCAGAAATAATTTATATTGGTGAACAAAATATTCAGTTGGGGTAATGTGCAAGGACATAGTAATATAAATTTAGCTTGGAAGTATTTATCAACATGATCATAGGGATTCAAGTTGTAGTGATGACCTGGTACATTTTTTTCCCTGTAGTGATATACACGTGTATATGTTGATATAACTGAATGGTAATTTTGTCAGAGTGCTATAGAAATAGCTGTAGAGAATGAATATGAAATCACACGTTTTTGGATTTTTTTTGTTTTTTTTGTTCTACTAATTTCTTTGATTAACATCTTTGTTGGTACTTTATGATGACTAAAGCAGTTTTGAAGGAAAAACTCCACTTCCATCTGTTAATCAGTAGTGTTAAAAATAGAATGCCATCTAATCACATGAAACACAATTTCTTGTGATTTGTGATTTGCTTTACAGATTTCTTGGCTGAAGTGGTGGCTTGAAGTTTAAAAATCAAATTATCCAATTATGTATTACAGCAATGTGTTGTTATTCTCCCTGCCGCTTCTAAGTTGAAAATTCTGAGATGTTGCTGTGGTTTTGGTCTTTTTACCAGCAGGTTAATTATTACAGTAGTGTGATAATTCAGTTCTTTCTTCTTACAGACAGCCTTTTGCAGTTTCTTAGTGTTTCTAGGTGAACCTTAGATATTGGGTGTTTGATATATTTCAGCAAAACGCTGTAAACAGAGAACAGTCTCTTAGTCCAGTGCAGAATAATGTGGTAAAATTCATTAATATGCATGAAATATGACACATGACGCAATATGATCTAGGCTTGTTTCTGAAATAAGTATAGTTTTAAATAAGTATAGTTTAAAGTGTTTACATTTTCATTAGTGTATAGCGTACAGAATTAATTTTTCCACTTTGCCTTGTCTTTATAAAAGATTAAGTATCCCTTGAAGATTGTGCATTTGGCTTGGATAATTTTTAGAGTACTAAAAATATAGTAGATATATAGCAGTTAACTTCTTTTTAACTGTTTAATCCTTACCCTAAGAGAAATAATTCTTCTTTGGCAATGACTTCGACCACACTAAAATGCTTGCTTTGATAAAGGCACAAGGCCATTCCATTATGAGGGATCTTATAGTACCTGGAATTTTAAAGCAACAGAAATCAAATGCTGAAACTCAGTTAATGGCAGAGAAAATTGCATTGGAGGAGATGAAATTTAGTAGAGTGTCAGAGAGGGCTGCAGAACAGTGCTGTGAAGTGCTGGGTACGTGTTGTTTCCATAATGCTGAGCACAGGCTGAGTTCCCAACAACTTTGCCAGGGGACTGTGTTGGTGCCTGCTGCAGCACTGAGCCAGAGTTTAACCATCCGCAACAGCACCCTGCTGGTGGGCACTCTTAGGAGGGGGAAGAATAATGTCTTCTAGTCACATTTCTGTTGGCCTAAGTAATTTCTCAGATTGTGAACATTCACAAAATATATTAGGCTTTTATATGCTGTGTACTGTAAGATTGAGGATAATCAAATATGTAGTAATTAATATTTGATATAAAGCTTGTGCAATAACAGAACTTTAATTTTTTTTTTAATGTTGATATGCAAATTATTACAGGAAAATGTAAACATGTTTTTGAAGTATACAAATGTCTGGGTATAAATTTTCTTTAGTTCTTAGACGATATCAAAGGAGATGTCATCAACAGTCCTTATTTTTACATAGGTGTTTAAAAATTCTCTGAACTTTTGAAGTGGGCAATATTCTTTATTGGCCGTTGGTAATCCTACTAATATGAATGGCAATTATTTTTAATAATTGGTTTCAGGAGTGTCTTCTTTTTCACAGGATAATTGTTAAAAGCTGAAAGAGCTAACTTTGATATTTTTTATTAGTACCATCAAAAGTGTTACACAGGCCTTTTTTGTGACAGAAATTTTTAAATATTCTAAGTTTAATCCAGATATGGTTTGGAGAAGAAATTTATTTGTCTTCTGGTTTCTGATCTCATTTGGGAAATAAATTTTCTTGCATTTGCAATTCTAGATCTGATACCTACCATCAGATTTTCATTCAAATTGTAGGATGCAATTGATGCACAAGCATATCTGAATTTCACCTTAAACATTCTTCCCTTGGTCTGCAAAATTATTTTAAAAAATTATAAATAACTCAGTGGGGATGGAGTTTTGTCTTTCTACAGCTTCCTGAGAAGGGGGGATGGAGAGGGAGGTGCTCCTGGTATCCAGTAACAGGATGTGTGAGAATGGTTCAAAGCTGCCTCAGAAGTTTAGGCTGGACACTAGGAACCATTTCTTTACTGAGAGGGTGGTCTCACACTGGAACAGGCTTCCTAGAGAAGTGGTCAATGTTCCAACCCTGTCAGTGTCTAAGAGGAATTTGGGTAATGCCCTTAAAACCATGTTTTAACTGTTGATTCAGCTGTGTAATGGTCAAGCAGTTGGACTAGATGGTTGTTGTAGGTCCCTTCCAACTGAAAGAATCTCTATTCTAAAGAAGCAAGTTCTGGTTTTCCAGCCTTCTTTCCCTTAAAATGAAAAATTAAGTCCTTTTATTTAATAATGACAGTGTTTCATATTTTCGTGGCTTAAAAACAAAAGTGTATATAGTGAAAGGCATATAATAAATGACATCAACATTGTTTTTTAGGGTAGAAATCAAACAGGGTAGGATTTCAGTGTAGGTATTGAACATCAGCTTTGCTGTGTAACTCATTATCTCTTCATTAGCTGGTAATACTGAATGTTAAATTGATTTAAACACCTTAGGCATCTTAATCCTTTGGCCAGTAAATTATATTGCTAGCTGCATTAGCGACTATTTGAATACAGTTTCAAATTTGAGAACTGAGACTTTTGACAGCAGGACAGAGTTATTTTCCTGATTGCCTAGGTGATATACCTCTGCAGCTTGGAAAAGAAATGGCTGTGTTTGTCATTTGTCTCCAAAACAGGCATATGAAACTAATATTGCACTGACCCGTGAATGGTCAACAGAACTGGTTTGATGCATTGCAGCTACAGGGTCTCCTTGGTTAGTCATTGCATTTTTAAAGTTAGTGCTTTGATAGCAGAAAAAATGAACTGGGGGAATTAAAAATGAAAATAAATATTAATAACAGGGAAAATTATGTCTTGGGGGAAAACAAGCCATTACGGACTGAAGCAAAGAACATGTTTTCATTATCTTGGTTTATCACAATATATCCAGCCAAACCTTAAAACTGGCAGATATTTCAGGTTGCATGTGTGTTTCTTTTGACTGATGTTCGCTGTCTTAAGGATGGAAGATGCTGGGTTTTTATGAGCTGCATGTTTATCTATTTAAACTTCTTGCTCCAATTGCCACTTCCTTAATGTTTTAGTGAGGTGGGAGCTTTATCTTTTGATCTTTTCAAAATTACTTCCCTAATGACTAGGTTATGACATTTTTGAAACAGCTATGGTAAGTAGGTACAGTCTGCACCTCCATCCCGGAGCTGTGACAGCAGTAAGTGTCTCTTAAAACTATCACTGAGGGCTCTCAGAATTGTTTCTTATTTGTTTCTTCACTCTTCAACTGCACTGCATTGCATTCAGTATCTTGCACTGTCACTGAGCCAATGACTAGCTATTCTAGTACTTCTGAATCGGTGCCCTTTTCAATGCTTTTGTTTTAAAACTTACCATTTTGCTATGGCTTGAAGTGCAATGATAGCTGTAGATACCTATCTACTGCTAATACTACTTTAGTAGCTGTGTTAGCAGTTTTTCTTTGAAAGTGTGATAGCTTGCCTCACTTACTGAAATAAAAACCCTGCAAAATTTCACTGACTTTGTATTCTCAACAATTTAAAGGCATTTAAGTTTAGTATTTGGTGGCAGAAATGTACCCATTAGTCTCTAGAGAAGTGCAGATGTAATTTATGTTGGGTTTGTATTTCATTAGAGCAACCTCTCTTGCACTGCAGTCCTGACAGATTTGTGAGGTGAAGGCATTCCTCTTTGAAATGATACCTCTTTCTTCACATATCAAGAGCTAATTTTCTAAAATAATGTGAAGAAATATTGAACTCCTATTTTGTGCTGCTGCTGTTTGTGTTCTCCTTGCAAACAGAGATCGGGAGGTGTGTGTTAGTAATTATAATGAACAAATTTTGCAAATCTTGTTTTGTTTGTTTACTGGCAAAGCAATTTTAAAATAACAAGGTAATTGTTACAGTTTCCTAATTGCACTGTGAGTAATAGGTTGCCTCCAGAAACCCAAGCCTTGTCTGTGGTTGGGAAAGTCTTGGAAAAAAGTGGAGGCTAAAGGAAAATGTGTGACCTGAATTTTTCATTGCAATTCTACTGCTCAGACAAGTACAGCGTGACAACTGTGTGCGCTGCAGAATTGTGAAAATGGGGTGAAACGTGAGTGTGAGACAGGAGGGAGATTGTTTGGGATCTTAGTGCTTTCAGACTTCAGGTGTTCTTATCTGTATATAAATGTGGATGCAAATACTTTTTTGTGTGTGTATAGATGTATGTATATGCAGACACACATATACATTTATAAACAAATTAATACATAGGTGTTCCTGACCTGCAATTATGATAGTCAATAAGATTTTATTTTCTATTGTTTCCCCATTTGTCCTTGAAGATTTTAATGAAGAAGCTGCATCCTAGATTTCATTACTTAATTCAGTGTTCTTGCTTTTACATGTTTAATTCAGCTCCTGGCTGTAAGTTTGTGTAGAGTTTCATGGACTGTATGAATATCTTGCTTTTTTAGGCTATGATGGATCAATCTTACTAGATATGCATATATAGTACTATGTTGTCTTACAGTAATTAATCATATTTGATAACAGGAATAGTGTTCCATTCTTTATAAATTTTA
The DNA here is from genome assembly GCA_013400235.1 of Oriolus oriolus. Taxonomy (NCBI): domain Eukaryota; kingdom Metazoa; phylum Chordata; class Aves; order Passeriformes; family Corvidae; genus Oriolus; species Oriolus oriolus. The sequence goes on from VXBT01005026.1 coordinate 296,204, forward strand.
TCTCACTAAACGTGGGAGAAACCTGGAGGAGTTACGTAACTTAAGACATCTTATTTTCTGTGAATTGCTATCTCATCAGTGATTCTCAGGGCCAGTTAAAGTTGTTCCTGTTTGTCAAAACATACATTCTTTATAATATTTTATAAGACGTTTTAAGAAAGTCATGTCTCCCAGGGATGCAGTTTTCCCTTCTTCAGCTTCAGTAAGGGGATATATTAAATAAAATCAGATTTGGGAATCATTTACATCGGGTCATGTTGATAACACACACAGTGATTTTTCATCTTTGAAGTATTGCAGCCTGTTTTATTATTATTCTGACTTTTTTCATTTAGTTCTGTTTTTGAAAGGAATAGAGGATCAGTTCAAGTTAAGTTCACACATCTGTGTATTGACTAATGAGAAGCACAAAACCATGAAACCAACATTTAAGCAGAAGATGCAGAATGTCATAATACAGTGAAAGCTGGGAATAGTGTAGGGATTATGTCACGATGAACTCATTTGGTCAGGCTAGGAGGGACCTCGGGAGTGAAGACAGATCAGGAACTAAAGTGCTAGCAGGGAGTTCTGAAGACCCAGGTTTATGTCTCTGTGATTCACCCTTGACTGCAAACTGGGAAGAAACAAATGCTCTCTTACCTTAGAAAATAAAAACAAACAAATAAATAAATAATGTAGTGCTCAAATAGCAGAGTTTTAAAAAATAGAAGGAATTGTATTTTTGTTAGAGACTGTAAAATATAGTGCAAAGGAGAGCTTAGGCAATTTTTAAAGAAGGTTGGGGATTGTTTGTTGGTTTCTGTGCCTGAAAATTGAAGCATGCATAATAATTTCATGGTCCCTTTTTTTTTTTTTTTCTTTTTTCATTCAGTGGATCTATGGTAGAAGTAAAGTGTGACTGTGTAGTAATTTGAATGGTAATGAGTATGAGAGGAAATCCTCAATACACTGATAATAATGTTTTCAGAGCAGAGTTGGAAGAGTGTATTCAAAGAAGAAGGCATATATCCTGCAACTGAAGAATGTAGAAAGAAAGAAAACTTCGACTTGAGTAAGAAAAGAGTGACCATTTTGCGAACTGAGGCAAACATGGAAGAAAACTCTTCAGTCATGTTAGTAAAAGCTGCTTTGCTGGATGTAAACACAAGGAGATTGAATTAAAATCATAGAACAGTAGAAAAGACCCTTAAGATCATGGATTAAGGTGGGGTTTGGCAGATACTGGTCTGCTGTAGTTTTTCTTCCAAAATTTTATTAAGTAAAAAGTTTGCAGAATTTAATGCTGGTCACTGAATGTCTGTAAAGACCTTTGGTCTTCGGCCCGTGCAGTTAAATTCTAGCACAGCAGAATGTAAAGTCTCAAAGTGAGAAATATCGTTTGATCTTCACAGTTGGCTCTGCTGTCAATTTGATCTGCCATATATTACAATGATAAATGTGTTGAATGATCTCATGTTGATTCTTGGTTGTGTTCTGTAGCTGCTTTCTAGGGGATGCATTTTATCAAGCTTTTTAAAAAAAAGAAAAAGAGGGCAAGATTCCAAGGGCATGGCCAGTGTCATCAATACTTAGGGTAGCGCTTAATTTTGTATTTCAGGAGCGTTTGCATTAGTTAGTGAAAGCTAGTTGCTATTCTTTGCTGGTTTTTATTAGGTTAATAATTTGGGCTTAATTATATAGATCAGTATTGGCTAAGCATACAGCAGTGTTGTAATTGAGTTACTGTAAATTTTGGTATGAGATTTTTTTCAACAGAAATTAATCTTTAATTCTGAAATAACACTCATCTTTGTGTCCTGCTTTTCATGTACAAGAGCTATAGCTGTAAGTTCTCCCTGTAGAGATGGGTGAATTTGTCCAGTATATGGGGAATTCATGAGCAAGGTGTGTAACATGTTGTTTAACAGTTTATTGTGAAAGAAAGCCAAACATTTTGCTTATTGATCAGAAACGTGAATTGTTACCTAATGTGAAAGCCATGGAGAGGAAGAGCATTGCCATCAAAATTGGAGTGTTGAAGTGTTTTGAAGATCCCTGGGGGCACTAATTACGTTATTTTGGCTTTTTTTTTCCCTTTCCCTCACAAGAGAATTACTATATGAATTACTATATCAGCAAATACATATTAGGTAAGCTATACTGAATTATTACAGGAAATTCATTAATCGTTTAACTGCGGGGGAAAACAAAACAAAACAAAACTAACATTTAGTTATATCTGGCCAAGATCTGAGGATGTGCTTAAAGCACGTGACAATATTGGCTGAATTAATTCCAGGAGACAGCAGTTGGCAAGCCTTAAGTCTGCTGTGATCGTGGACAGGCAAGCAATTTCTTCATTCAGTTAATTGCTTTGGAACAAACAAGATGCAGGATAAACAAGTGAGCTCAGTTTCTTTTTCTACCTGAAATGGTGGCTGCCTGTGCTTTTGACAGGGAATGGCTGCGTTTTGGGGATTTCTTCTGAGGTTTTTGAGGTTTGACAAATTCTTTTCTAATGTGCTGTTAATAGCTGTGTAATGCAGGGCTGGATTTCAGCATTGATTCCTAATACAAAGTAATGTCAAAACTTAAAACAACTTACAATATTTTATTTAGAATTCAGTGCACATTCCCAAGCAGTAAACCAACTGTAAAGTATTTGGCAAGAGACAATTTATAGAACTATAACTTTATGTCTGTCACATATGCTTTCTCTTTTGCCCACGTACTGTGCTGATGTTGTGTGTTGTTATGAATTTGGCAGAGCTGGTCCTGAACCAGGAGTGTAGGACAGATCTGGTTTCATGTTCACGACATAACTTAAAAAAACCAAACCTTCCATTGTAGGAGTTTAACATGAAAAAAATCATTCTGTGTGTTCCTAGTTGTCCTTGCAAATTACTGGCTTGAGTGACTAGTCTGACCCTAAAAAAGCTACAAGCTGATAGCCATGATAATGATTTGCAATGCATTTTAAACTGAGTTTGGCACTAGTTGTTAAGCAGGCCCTCCTTCACTCCTGTGATATTTATTAGGGTGAAAACTCTTAATAAATGGAAGTATTTTCAAGACTTGTCTAGATAAATACTCACCTTGCTTTTGGTAAAGATTGGAGTTCATAGTACTGTTCCGTTGAGTCAAGGCTATTTGTGCTTGAAAGAAGTAGACTGATTTCTGCATTAGTCTGGCAGTCTCTGAGTCAGGAAGGGATTTCCTAGAACATGCAAAGAATACTGGACAAAGTGAGTGTTGTCAGATTGCTAAGTTAAGTGTGCTAGAGGATGGAAGTGCACCCCTAAAGAGGAAACCAATCTGCAAAACATACATTAAGATCTTGAGCAGAGAGGGTCTTAGAGGAGAAATCTAATTGGAGGATACTGAAGAAAAGTGATGAATTTGAAATGGCAGTTAAATAAAAAGAAAGGTCAAGATGAGAAAAGGCCTGTTGGGGAGGGGTGTTTTGTTTGAAGACTATAAATTAAGCAAGGCTCCAGGTATTAGGAACTGGTGATGCCCTGAAATGTAGGCTGTGTTGGTTATAGTTGCTTCTGGATTTGTTTTATTCTGCTGCCTAGGGAAGAGATAATACATGTTAACTGTTTTGTAGGGTGAAGTATTTACATTTATCACAGTTCTTGGGAATTCTTCAGCTGACTAAAAGAAAGTATTGGCAGGGAGAAGAGAAAGGATAAGGGCAGGGAGAAGCCTTGATGTCCATTTGTACAAAGCTACAGTCTTCTTGTATATAGCTATACAGTTGGTTTTTTACTTTTCAAAAGCTATGTATAAAATCTTTGAGTTTGCCATGAATCTCACTGAAGATTTATCTGAATGGCAAAAATTCTGTGGATGTCTGTAAGCTTTAGAATGGGATCCTGTACATGCATTTGCTTTTTATTTTCTGGAGAGTCCATAGCTCACAATCCTGATGCTGTGCTCATGTATAACTCTCTATCAAACAGGGTGCTTGTTCTGCAGTATCTGTAGCTTTTTAGATAGGGGATTTTGAAGTTAAATGCCTAAAATACATAACATATGTGGCATTGAGGTGTAACTGTGTTGGGCAAAACTATCTGAGTTAAGTATGTACCTGTATGTAGCAATATTAGAATATTATTTAAATGGTGAATTCCAAGAAAACTAAACACTGAGTTGTTTTTTATTTCAGTTCACAGGAAAGTAAAAAATAGGTCATGTAAGAAGAAGGAAGGCGACTAAGATAAATGTTTAATATTTGAAATTCAGGAAAACCACTAAGTGGCATAGAGTTTTATTTTTAATTTCAAACTCACTAGTTTTTATAAAATGGCCTTGAATAAAATTATCCTAAAGGGACTGCCTAATACATTCTGAGCTGATATACTCAAATGAAGGCTTTTTCTCCATCTCAAATCCTATTTTAGGGCTGTTGTTGAAAGAACATTGATGCTAAGGATGATAATTCCACTTTTTGTGTGGCACTAATCCATAGCGGAAACAGTTCACTCTGCAATTCCCCTTGAAAATAAAGTAAGACTCCTACAGCCGAGCAATGGACTTCCAGCTCTAGATTACTTACAAGCATGACTTCTTTACATGGTATCAGAATTAGAGAGGCATGTCAAGTGAACAATGAAGCAAACCACCTCTTCCCTGTTGCTGTGAGTATATAAAAGACATTATAAATCATAAACACTATATATATTAAAAAAAAATTCTTATTACCACATCATAAGTTTACCACAATATAAAAAATAAAAGGACTCCTATGATATACTTTTATCATTTTTATTACTAGATTTAGGAAGCTTATGTATCCATTCAATTAAGATGAAGACGCAGGGAGAGAAAGAACAGTAAAAATTAAAAGTGAAGCTTGGAGATTTGTAATAGCCCGTTTCCTGAATTATAAGTGATGGCAATTAAAGTGTCAGACATTCCTGATAAACTGCTTTGTCTGTGTTCATAATCAGACTACTTCATGAAAATTTTAATTATTTTGGAACAAACAGGAAGAAATGAAACAACCAACCATATGAGAACTGGTATGTGTGGATGGTGATTTTATGACACCTTTCATCACAGGTTCACTTTAGAATGCCTTATTGATACTTTTGTGGAAAGGAACACTCTGCCTAGAGATGCACGGTCAGAGACAGTTCTGCTGCTGCACTAAATTTAGATTTTTCTTAACTTTTTTTTTAAATTCAAGCATATGAATCATCATCATCATCCTTATTTCATGAATTTGTTACATTTTGGAACAAACTAAATTCCTTTGGTCTGTTTTCTACTTTTTCTAATTCACTTTTCTGCTTTGTTTTTTCCCCCTCTTTTTTATTTTCCTTATTATTTGAGGACTCTCTAAATTTAGGCAACCCATTGTTCCTCTGTAGAAAGATGCATCAGCAAGGCTTCTTCCCATACGTGAGGGTCTTTATATCTGTAGAGCTAGTGGTGCATCTCATGAGTTCAGATATCTGATCCTGTAATACAGGATAAATGGGCAAAGTCCATACCCCCTTCTTTTTCCATTTTATTGAGTAATGTTAAAAAACCCCATAAATCTCTATAGACTCACAGCTCAGAGCTGTGACAATATTATTCTCTTTTCAAACACAGTTAGACTTAACAATCATAAAACTTCAGAGAGAACTGCATCTGGTTTTTAATCCTGTCTGCAGATCCATTATATTCCTGTAACAGAATCCTCCACACAAAATCTGCCTGAAAAATTCTCAAATGTTGTGGTACATAATTTCTCAGCTGCATGGCCTGGAGGTGCAGTTCAGTGCACCTTATATTAGGAATCTAAGTTCCTCCTCTTTTAATAATTTGAGATGCAGGCTTAGATGATTAAAAATAGCTGAGAGAGAGATGCTTTAATTTGGACGCAGTAAACTCTCTTTTGTGTGTTTTAAATATAATCCTGCTATATGTGTGACTGAAATGGGCATTTGTGCTCTCTGCTTCATTGGAATGCATTTGTTTTCCCATAAGATCTCCTACTGTGAACTAAGCAATGTGCAAAGTGAAAATTGTATTTGTGGCCTAATTGTAGAACTGGCACTGATCTAACTAAATTGTTTGCTAAAGCCGATTTGCCTAAATCCATGTAGCAAGCTTCTATGACTGTGCTTCATTCAGTTGAAGAGTGCCCAGTACTCATTTAGCTTGGTTTGGCTTCCAAACCCATTTTCCCACCCTTAACAGAACTTACTAGAGGCCATCTCTGATGTAAATAAGTTAATTTGCAAATCAGTTTAGCTCAATCGGAAAAGTTTCTTTGTGATTTCTGTAGAGGTCACTTGTGATATTAAGGTGTTCTGACCCTCATAAGATATTCTAGGAAACAGCTGTTGGATGCCTGGAACTGTCAGTTCTGGTCCAGACTGCCTGAGATGTCTGAAGTACACTTGCTTTCAGTATGCAAAGCTTTCCTTGAAATTAAAGTATTTGAGTGAAATCAGGTTGAACCGACTCCTATCTACTCAGCTACTTCTGAGACACTCATTGCTTGTGTTCAGTACTTTTCTTTTTCCAATCCTTGCCTTAGCCTCTTCCAGCTGTAAATTCCATATATGTGCAGACTGTTGTTGCACGTATTTGACTTTGTATGTTTTGGATTGCACAGCACGAGCCCTGAGATCAGCTCAGGGCTTCCCTAGTTGTTGCTGTGGTAGGGAGAGTAATGAGTTCCCAGTGCAATTCACTGTCAAGTTTGTGACCTCATCAAAGTCTAGCATATTTTACAGAGCTTGGATGTTCTTTTTTCATCAAGTCAGTGAAATCATCTTTATTGCATTCTAGCTTATCTTCTTAATGTTAATGTGGAAGAGCTGTGACAGCTGCCAGCATACTTTATTGCAATTTATAACATCACATAACCACCAAGTGATGTTTTTTCACGCTTCACATTTGTGCTGAATTCTCTCCTTGTTTGCTGTGCCCCTCAAATGCACAACAGACCCACTGAATGCTCTTGGGATGTGCTGTGGCTGCATGAACCCTGCTGAGACAGACCTCTAAATCTGTTACTTCAGTATTAGTGATTTCCATTCCTACCCCACCTTCTGCGTTTCCAAGCCAGGGGTCAGAGGCTGGGATGGCTGCATCACATGGGAGGATTTACATGAGGTTGGGATTTGTTCAGAATCAGCAGAGAAAATCTTGTAGTAAATAGCAGGCTTGGGTTTTTGTGGTGGATTGCACCCAGGATCACAAGGTGAGGTCTGTTTGTCCTCTGCCATGTGGGGCAGGGAGAGCAGCACTGACAGAGCTGCCATGGACAGCTGCCGGGGTAGACCTGTGGAGGTCCGTGCAGGTGCAGCCTTGGTTTTGTCTTTCAGGCCTTTTTTGGTGACAGAGTAAGAGACAGACCAGAACACCAGCAACCATAAAAGCTGTTTTTGTACATGAAAGAATGGCAATCACAATCAAAATGGACGACAGCACGTTTATATTTTAAAAGGTATGTAAATAGTCTGTGTTCAAAGGGAAAGTGAAGCAGGGGCTCAGCAGGAAGCATGAGAGGAGGCTGCAGTAGGCACACACCTGCTCAGCAGTGCTGAAGTGATGTTCAAGTGGAAGGCACAATGTGCTTAAGCAGCATCACGGTAGCTCAATTTAGTTTCTTTTTATTTTATGAAGCTGGAAAATTTCCATAACTGTGAATTCTAGTTCTGCTGTTTTAATTTTTGATACTTCAAGAAGCTATTGGGTCTGAGTTTTGCCTATTGCTTTCTTCTTCATTAAATGTCTCCTTTGCACTGCTGTGTACCCCTGTTTGTTTTGAGGAAATGAATGTGGCCTTCTGTGTTGAGTGGGCTAGTAGTTATACAATTGCAGGTTTTATATAATTTCCTCTGTCTGTGTCTGCCTGGGGAACAGAAACACCAAGCTCTTCAGAAGATCTTTTTGTCATTGTAGATAATAGACCCATACTTTCTTGTGGGTCTATTATATATTGTGTATACTCATCATATATAGCCTTTAAATGTAGAAATTACGGTAAAACACATCTATTAAAATTGTGCAGTTAGCACCCTGAATTAGGGAATACTAAAATTTCACATTTAGCAGTAACTATGTGCATATTTAAGACACAAGATTGTAGTGCTGGGTGATACTATTCACTTAGACAGTGAGGGCTGTTGCTGCCTCCACAGTTTGCTCTCCAAACTCCATTGCATGGTATAGATGTGTTGGTAGGTAGTTACTAGTTTGTCATATCTTTTGTGCTAAAAGGGTTTCTCTTTCTTTGTATTGTATCTATTCTACCTCTGTGGGAAGTGAAAATATTCTTGTGACTTTGAAAGTCACTGAGCAGATGAAAGGAACAGATTCAGTGATTAAATGAAGAATAACAAGATGATGCTGCAAAGATGACCTTAGTTTTCTTGTTACATATTAAGCTGCCTTCTAAACACTGCTGTGGGCATCAGAATGATTTGTATCCATCCAAGCTGACTTTTTATTGAGGTTTACTAATGTATACAGTGGTCTGTATGGACAGTTTACTGCGTAGTGTTCAGCAGTGTCAGGGTGGAGTACAAATACAGACTTTCTGTCAAAGACCAAGAACTGCTCTCTGAATGTTGCCAGAACAAATAAAGTATCATGGAAAAACTGCTTCTGAAGAACAGCTCCCTATTGCAGCTTTGTTTTTTTCTGGAAGCTGGAAGCGAACACTTACTTTCTTAACTGCAGTTAATGACTTCATCTATTTCAGAGAAAACTGTCTCCTAGGTCACTAGAAATGTCTGCATGGCACTGGAAATGTCATAAATATGAAAAAACCACCCCTTGATTTAAATTTCAAAACAACAGTTCTTGCCAGTGTGACCCTAACCTGTTCATGCAATGTGTAGCTGCTCGGCATCACTTCAACATCTTTTGTTTCATACTTGTATTATAGTTTCTAGCAAATGAAGAGAGTTGTGAGGATCAGGTTTGCTGCTTTACATCCAGGTGGATGCTTATGTGGTACATTAACCTCATACTGATGTATTTCTTTTATTAAGTTTGTTCCCAAGTAAAGTAAGAATCATTACATTTTTAAATGTTTATACTCACTGTAAGATCTGACTTAGAGAAATATCTGTTTCATGATTTTGACCTGAGGACATACAAACTTCCAAGGTTTGCAGAGCTTATGTTTAATTCTGGGTCCAAAGTAATGTTTTGTTTAGTCAGGAGTCAGGCAAGGTAAACAGTAATGTCAAGAGGCATGAACTGTCTCATTTGCTTCAGTGGATGCTGAAGCCAGGATTTGACCAAGTAAGCATCAACATGATTAACCTTTTAACTGATTAACACATTAAAAGAAAAAAACTTATTTTTCTGGTTATGTAATCTTATAAAAAATGTGAAGTCCGTTAATGTCAAAAGATTGTAGTTTAAGGACTAAGATTAAAACTAAATATTCAGATAGACTGATATCATAAAAGATAATGCTTTCATTAATTAAATTGTGAAATTCTAGTATTATGAAGACAACGCTATAGAACCTATGTGACTTTTGCATTGTGGTTTACAAGGTTTTGTTGTTTTTCTCTAAAATAGGGTTGTCTTAGTAGGCACAAAAACTGTGTCTTGAATGGAAGTTGAACAGCTGTATAAATATTTCCTGATGATTCCCTTTCAACAACAGCTGATAGACAAAAAGAAAAAGAGAAGAATAAAAAACACCTGTTTATATTACCCTGGGCTGTAAACACACCACAGTATTGCTCCCTCCTCAGATTACACAAAGCTCTGTCCCTTGAGCTTTGCCAGTGCATTATTGCCCTCCTCCTCCTGGTGAGCCCCTTCTGAGAGGCTCTCCAGGGCCAACAGCGAAGTTCCACCTCGCAATGACTTGGTGACTCTCATCCAGGAACAGGAATAGTTTGGTGATGCTGCTTTTCTTCCCAGGGCATTTGTGTCAGTGCGTGGGCCAGGCTCATTGCATCGTCTGCATAAATCATTTGATCATTGTCTAAATTCCTGTTGAATATTATCTTTTCATCGATTATCTTGGTCAGATTCTCAAGTGCCCCTAAACTGCTCTGAATTAATGACCAATAACAACATGTTTGGGGAAAGATGGAAAACCAGGGAAGAATGTAATGACTTATTGTGATCAAATCTTCTAGGAATGCAAGTATATACCTTTTCTTCATAAACTCTGTTCTTTTAAGCATGTCTGTTTTTATTATGGAGCCAAGATGGAAAGATGTGGACTAGTGGATACTGTCCAGATGACCAAAGCAGTGAGAAATTTAGAAATTATGGCCTATTGGGTAGAGTACAACCTAAGGTTGTTTGTCTTAGGGAACAGGATAATGTAGGAAGACATAGGAGACCTCAAACAGGCTGCTACAAAGAAAAGGGTAAGCTTTTCCAGTGCCCATACCAAAGAGGGCAAAACATACTAGGATTACATACATGGAGGTGGAAGGTTTTGTTTAATTTTAGTCCAGTGCTTTAGTTTAGCGAGAACAGATTCTGATGATACTGAGCTGAAGCCATAAGCATGAAACATCAAGACTTACTTTGCTCCTTTCTCCTTTCATCTTTCCAAATTCTGTGGAGTTGCCAACAGGCTTTAGGATTTAACGTTCGAATTGCGCTTCTGTAGCTGGACAGTTATAGAACAACAAATAATTGTCTTGGACAAGAAAATCCATACTTCGTTCCTTGTTTTATGTTTTGTTCTTAATTGCAATTGTACTTTGTAGGAGTTTTAAAAAGTGGAAGAAATTGTTAATAATTAGGAGATTATGTGTTTCCAGTCACATAAATTTGGGAAATGTGCATTTGCCAGTGGATTGTAGAACAAGGGAGTGATCTCAAGTTATAGGTTAAGGTTTTGTGTTGTCCTGATTAATTTTTTTTTTAATGCATTCTTACTCCATGTTGTCGATGTGTGTAGCTGCTAAAAGCACAAAGTGACAAAAGTAGTTCCCTATGACTCCTGTGAAAGTGTTGTGAGCTAAGAGAATTATGGAGTCAGGCAATGTGGACTGAAGTTATTTGTATTCATATTTAAGTAACTGTGTAAAAATAGTGATGTTGAAGATAGCAGTAGTTCACCAGGAAGAGATGGCTGGGAACATTTTTGCTCTACAGTCTCTATGTGCAGTCATGAATTCCTGCTCCAGAGTTTCTAGTCACGAAGCAAGCTTTAGGCTTTTTTACAAGTCTGAAAGGTGACTAAGGAGATGCAGCATCCTATTGTTCTGGCCACATCAAACTGAGAGTCATCATTTATGATTTCTGTCACACAAATAGAGATTTACAAGCCTGTTCTGCATAAGAGAAGATGCCAGCCAGTTTGTACCTCTGTATCTAGACTCCATATGAAAGACTTGCACTAGTTTATAAATAATCCAGTCAGGGATCTAAATAAGTGCAGGGAAAAGAGAAACATTTTTAGTCTGTGCCTATGTCAAAAATACTTCATCTTTATTGAGAGATCTATCTTCTCATGGAAAATGGCAGCAAGACTTTTACCTGAAATAAGATGTGAAAATAGGTTCTGAAAAACTCAAGAATAATAACAGAAGCCTTCTGAAACACCCTCCAAAACCTTGACGTCGATCAGACTTTATCTCCCGTATATTTTATATTTGTTCAACTGTTTCTTCTTCCAAATTTGTTATGCCTTCTGATGTCATGCCTTTTGTTGTTAGTGCTTATGCAGGAAAACACCTTCTTAATGCTCTTAAATGCTTTTCTGAATCAGGGCTGTAATGTTTTCCAGTAGTGAGTGTGTTTTATATGTGGAAGTACATTCAAATGCATGAAAGGCAGCTGAAATGATGAGTTGTATTTATTACTTGGCTAGTAATAAATTTGTCCAAACTGCAGCTGAGAGGAGATAGAATGTATTAATAAATTTTGTGTTGTTATTGTTGGATAATTTAGATATGGGGAAGGAGAAATAATGGGAAGGGGCAAAATTTTTAATTTTTTAAAATCAACTGCTAATTCTGAAATGCCACATTCAGTAGAAATTTCACTAAAAATCAGAAAAAAATTATAAGATAGGTTTAAATATTTTGATGTTGAGAGAAAAAAAAAACCAACCAAGAAACTAAAAGCTGAATAAAACCAGAAAAATGTCCATTTTGGACTGATCTGTATTAACGTTTGGTTTTTCTGTGTGTTCCTCGAACTGAGAAGTCCATTATTTTTGTTGTTGGAATGACTGTCTCTGGTTAAGCATTTAAGGCTTTCTGGGGAACCAGGAAGAAAACAGGCAGAATTTAGAGCTCTCTGGAGGACTTTTACAGCAGCAGCAATAAAGGGCAAACCACACTTGGATGTCAAACACCCAAAGCAAAATCGACAGATTGCTCGGGTCAGAGGAGAAGGTGTCGTGGGTTCAGGCTGCCTGAAACGTGTACCAGGACATCTGAGCCACGTGCACCTCAGACAGCTTCTGCGCGGTTGTCGGGAGAAGGTTCATTAATTTCAGAATAATAGTGGTCTTGGGAAAGGAAAAGTGGAAATCTTGGCTAAGAATTTCAATAGAAGTAAGAGATGTGCAAAGGATTAAAAAAAGAACCCAAAACGTTGTATGGTTGGTGATCTTGAGGAGTTCATTAAATCTCAGGCTCAAGTAGAGGCAAATTTTAGAAAAATATAGTAGATGAGATTTCTTATATAAACATGAATCTATTCCATTAAAAGCCTGTGTAGATAGATTTAGTGAGACTTTATGAACATCTGTTGGCTTTTTCTCAGAGTTCATTATGCAGAAATATGTCTCTTCTGCTCATTTTGAAGTTTGGACATTAAACTTAATTGATTCATAAGAAGGCAACATGGATAATAGACTGCTATTAATGTGCATAACTTACCAAGGTGAGCTTTGTTCTGCTGAATTAATAAGTGAATTTTAACAAAAACGGCCCAATTACCAACAGAAATGGAATGGAATTTCTTTGTATAGATAAGATATAAAAAAATGTTATCAATTTAGATTCTTCTCAGTGGAAGAGAATGATGGAAGTTTCAATATGAGAAATCACAACAATTAATGTTGCTGTAACAGCCGCTATTCTGAATTAATGGAGTATGACTGCATGCAGGCAAGGGAAGGGCTTTTCCTCTTAAAGAAGTAAGTGTTATCCTTACAGACACCACTGGGAAAAAACCCCACTGCAAAGCAGAAAAAAACACTTTAGAAGGCATCTCTGCTATTTGGAATGCCTACTCAAAATTTATTCTTAAATGCTCATGTAATTTGTGCCATGATGCATCTTGTTTACACTGAGAAGTTTGCTTTAGTGTTGTTGTCCAGGTGCCACTGAGCTGTTGTGCAAGTGTGTAGGCTTGTCTCTGCCCTGTGAATGGCAGCTGTCCTGGGGGGCTGAGTTACATAGTGCCAGTGGTGTGAGGTTCTGCTGTTGAGTCCCAACTGGCTGGTGTGTTGTCAACTTGGAGACCTGTGTGGGTCTTTCTCCTCTTCTAGAGAACTTTGTAGACCTACAGTGAGGGATTTTCTTTTCCCATACATGGGACAACTGGGAACTCCAGCCTATGTGCTCTCTCTACACGTGATGTGAAGTCTTTCACACACCACTCAGTTTTGACTTGGCTTCTTTGGTGAAGCTCATCAGTCTCAATCCCATTTCCAAGGTTTGAATACTATTTCACTTTGAAGACTCAAAGCAGGAGAAATATAATTTCAAATAAATGGTAATTTTTCACCAAGATGAAAAGGTTCTGAATGAGTCAGAAATTTCGACCAGAAGTGTTTTTTGCAAGAGTAGTTACTGGTTGCAGGTAAAAAAGCTTTTGAGGAGAAAGAGTTTGCACAACTTGCAGTTTCATATGAGAGGAATGTACTGCTATATGTTCCATGTGCAAGGAACCTTTTGCAAAAGTATGACATAAAAGGTGTGTTGTGTGAAGGAATGGCTGCTAAAAAAATTCTAATCCTTAAGTGTTTAATTTTTTTTTCTATTATTAACGGAAATTTTCACACTCTTTATGTGCACTATACTGAGGGCTGTTTCTCAGTCACTGTAGTATGAGTTGAAATACGAGTTAACTCAGTTCAGTGATCTGTTTGATGGAGTAATGAAGATGGACAGAGTCTGAGGCGAAGGCCCCTTGTACAGGAACATCAGCAGACACATATGCCCGCCATGTAGGCTCATTTTGTTACTAATATTTTTGCTCACAGGGTTGTCAAGGTTAACTCTCTCCAGCAGATGTTTTACTAGGAGTGCTACATTCTTGATGTTGCTGAAAGGTTTTCTTCTGTGAGATACAACAGCCTGTTTCCCTGGTACTCACAATGTCTTAGAAAAATTCCTTTCAGAGCAGTTCTGCTAAAGGGACAAAGAAATGCTAAACTAATGAAAGCATGTGTCTTGAATATTTAAGTTTAATGAGGTCTTTGAATGATCAAAGCTGCAAATAATTCAATCAAAAGGGGAAGGAGGGAAGAAGCCCTGAAAATATCAAGCGCGCCCTGATAACTTTATGACCAGATATGCGGATTTCTCAACTGAGCCCAGAGGTTGAGCAATGCCAGGATTATTTTGACAGCTATGCAGAAATGGGCAGTGTGATCATTCAGCTTGTGGTCTTCTGCCTGGGGGTTTGAAACATGACCTCCATGTCCTGTTTTATTTGCTGATTTGGCTGCCTTAGAAATTAATAATTGGCCAGGTAAATGTGGATATTGAATCCAATTACAGTACAACTACAGGAGTGAGGGAGGTGAGCAGTGACCCACATAAGGATCATTTGAACTGACTCTCCATAATATACATCATGGGGGGCTTTTTGGAGCAAAACCTCATGGTTGTTTTCTGTGTTAAGGAGACTTCTCCAGAGAAGGGGAAGCAGTAGTAGCTGTGGTGAGGAAAGAGCATAAAGGGTAGTTGGAAGATGCGTATGTGTGGTTGAAAGGGCAAAACGGGGCACCTCTGCCCTTCCGTCTGGCCATCCCAGGAGTAACAAGCAGTTCCAGGCCGATTTGCTAGGAGTGATAGACAGAATCTGCTTCATAGCATTTCTGGTAGGATTATAAACTAGCACTCTTTTTGGAAGAATCTGATCTTGCACCAGTGAATGCAAGACTGCATTGGCTGCAATAAATAGCTTTTTTTTAGAATAGATTTGTATTAATTTTCTTAGTAGAAATGGGTGTTTTGCTTTCTGTATAGTTTCAGGTTATATCCAAGGCAGTCATTCTTTTGATCATGACTTTCTGGCATTTAAAGAGTACCAAGCAGTCTAATGGACAGTGGGAAAACACTAGAGAGATCTTTCAGTCCTGAGGAAACCAGGTTAATGATGGTAAACTATTATCTGAAGAAGTCTGCCAAGGTAAAGGCACCTCTATCTTATCTATTACTGGTAGTAAATAGAACTGGAAACAGCAGGGGTTTTTAAGTCCATCTCTTCTACGTGGAAACTCTACTTGTCATAAAACAATGGAAACTAGAATAAACTTTTAATTTTTCTTAATGTCTATGATATTTGGAAGAGATAGAATAAGGTGAGAAGAAAAAAAAAGAGATGAAAAAATGCATTTTTCTTTAATTCTCTCTATTTATACATATCTGGGCTTTTATAAATAAAGTATGTTAGTATGAATAACAATTTACTTAGCCATATTTTTTGTGACTCCAAGACAAGCTGGCTACTAATAATGGGAATAGAATTTGGCAGATGACTACCCCAACTCCACAATAACGTTTCTTAAATCTGTCTTTCCTTTTGCTATGTTAAATAGAGGTAGTAATCTGAATATATTTTCTCTTCAATGAAGAGTGATAACTACTATAATTATTAATGCAATGCCAGTCACTTAAACATGTGGTATTTAGTATGAGTAATAGTCTTTTTTTTAAAACAATTTTTACTCCCACGGTCATAATTTCATTACTTACTTCATGTCATGTTATTATTAAATGGAGTATACCTAAATGCTCTTCAGAAAAGATATTGCTGACACTTTCAAATTATGTTAGGTTTAATTAAACTTCCACCATAACAGAACAGGTATTTGGGGTTTTCCAAATTATCTTTTTTTTTTTTTTAAATAGCAGATGAAGTGCCAATGGAACAGAGAGAGAGAGGCAGGTTACTGTGACATGATATATTTCATCCACCATGCCAGAGTCTTTTTCCCATGTGGAAATGTTAAATGCAAAGTGCCAAGTGTGTCAAGACACAACTGAAAATTAAAACTGTGACATTTGGATGTGTTGCTGGTCAGTTGGGATGTCACGAAGCTTTATGAGTCAAAGTAAGAACATTTGATGTGTTGAAGCTGGTGGGACTATTGGAATGGGTAAATGTCTTGGAGCAGCCCTTTTTGTAAATTGGTGTTAATAATCACTGTCTTCAAGCCTAGCGCCTGTTAGGTTTCCATTAGCAGACAAGTGGTGAGGTTAGGTCCAAACACAAGGAGTACTGAGTTCCCTCTCTTGATGTAGAGGCAAATGGTCTTCTCAATATCACAGAATGATAGAATGGTTTGTATTGGAAGGGATCTTGAAGATCGTGTGGTACTGATGCTCCTGCCACGGGCAGGGACAACTTTTACTAGACCAGAGCTCAGAGCTCAATCCAGCTTAAACACTTTCAGGGATGGGGCATTCACAACTTCTCTGGGCAGCTTGTTCTGGGGCCTCACCACCCTCACAGTAAAGAATTTTTCCCAGACTTCCAATCTAAACCTCTCTTTCCATTTGAAACCATTGCCCCTTGTCCTGTCACTCCTTGCTCGTATAAATAATCTCACTCCATCTTTCATGTGGGCTCCCTTCAGGTACTGGAAGGCTGCATTTAGATCACCTGGAAGTCTTTGCTTTCCAGGCTGAGCAAACCCAATTCTCTTAGCCTTTCCTAATAGGAGAGGTGCTCCATCCCAAGTGCATCATCTATCACTTGGTCTTGTTGAACCACATGAGATTCCCATTGGCCCATTTTAAAAATTATTTTTAGGCCTGTGAAACATGTCAAAAGAATATACCTCCAGTAAAATTGCAGGAGGGATCACATTATAATTCACATGTTTTATTTGCTTGTGTTCTGAATGCAGCATGAGTTTCTGATTTGTGGTAGTTGTATTTTTTTGATCTGGATCAGATGTAAATATTGGGAATAGATTTGATTTTTTCAACACTGAAATGTTTGAGAACGAAATATTTGAGAAGGGAAATTGTGGATCTATTGCATCCACACTTCCAGAGTTAAGAGAAATATCTCCTGGTTGTCTTTATCCTACATGCAAGTAGTAAAACTGCTGTCACATGTAACTTCTTTTATTCCAAAAGATGAAATGATATTCTGGCTTCTTGTTGCTGACATTCTCCATGGCTCAGAGTTGTGGTTTTCAAAGGAGAAAACCCAGAATTTGTGCCAAATTGTATCCCATGCCAATAATGTTTCAGCTTATTAAACTGCTATGTGATTTCTGCTTGTCAGAGGTCAATAGTCATTTATCACTCATCTTGTAAATTGCTGTAAACTGGACTTAATGAATAGTTGTTAGTTGAGTGGAGAAACTCTTTGTTTACACCACAATGGAAACTGTCTTTTTTCTTTACTGAATGTGTCAGAAAGCTCTTATTACTATTTATTGATTTATTTCAGCATTTTTTTCCCTTGGTATCATTATCCTTTATCAAGTAGGAAAAAAGTCTCAGTTTTGTATGCAAGAATTCCAAGGCTAAACTTTTGAGAGACATTCATATTCTTAGGTTTTTGCTTGTGGATCAGATGTTGAAAAATATTTATTCTTTTGACTATTCAGTGGAAAATTGGCTTGGGAGAATATTTTGATTTTGTGAAGGGTAATGAAATGATTACTTTACATTAGTCCAAAATAAAGTGCATGAGAGGCAATTGCTTAAGAGTTTGGCATGGGGTTCTGCTGGGCATATCTGCAAACCTTTAGAAATTAATTTAGTGTGGGATGGAAGCCAAAATACAGTGCTGTTTATGAGACTCTGAACAATTCTAGGTGTAGTATCAACTTCTTGTTAAATATTAGTCACAACTGATGGAAGTATTTCCTAGACCTGATTAGGATTTTGATTTCATGCTCTTTCTTCTTATCTTGATAGTTGTATAATTTGATGATACAATAAGTCTTTTTGCCGTACTGATTATATATTTATTTTCTTCTAACAATGGTAGGAGTTTGAGCCCCATTTTTTTTCACTTTCCTCGTGTAACACAGCACCGTTTACAGTTCTGGCCCAGTTAAGATCATGAAGGTGCTTTTAAGTCAGAGTTAAGCCAATAGGCTTGTTTACTGGCTTCATTGTTTAGGCTAGCAGGAGGGCTGAGGTCATGGCACACATACAAAAGTAACCAGTGATCCCAGTAAATTCCAGTTGAATCACAGAATGGTTGAGGTCGGAAGGGGCTTCTGGAGATTGTCTAGTCCAAAACCATGCTTAAGCACAGGGCAGCCTGGAGCTGGTTGCTCAGTAATGTATCCAGTGAGTATATCACAGGATGAGGGCTCCACAACCTTTCTGGGCAACCTGTGGCAGTGCTTGACCATCCTTGCAGTAAAATGCATTTTTCTTGCACTAAACATCATTTCTTATTTTCCATTTTTTTGCCAGTTTCTTTTGTCCTGTCTCTGGGAACATCTGAGAAGAGTCGAGCTTTTGTCATCATTCATTTTTAGTGATGCATGGCTGAGCTGGGACAGCCCTAAACTTGGCTTGAATAATTGTGATTGCCTGTGTCAAATTTTTATTATAGAGAGGCTTAAAGCACTAAGATAAAGATCTAGTTTTTTTCTAAGACCATATGGGAAATCAGTATTCTTAATGTTCCATTTGGTGTGATTTACTAGTGTTGCATTTTGATGATTTTTCAGTGTTTAAAATAAATTATCACTCATTTGATTAAAAATAAACAAACACTGGCTGTACTGGAAGACAGGTAAATTTCTGTTTCAGAGGAAGCAGCACCTTCTTATTGCACAAGCAGCTGGTTATAGTTTTCCGCTGGTGGGGTAGTGGGGTATTTTACTTTCAGCAAGGAAGAAATACAGCATGGAAAAGAAAAAGTCCAGATGTTTACTTCACAACATGGGGAAGAGTCTTATTAATCATGCCTGCCATACCAAAGGGTGAGAGCATTTTTCGCTGTAAAAGCTTGTGTAGCCTTCATGAGTTTATAATTGCCTACTCTGAGCAACGCATGTGAAATCTCCTGTTTTGCAGTGGCAAACATTTCAATAAATCTCCTTGAACTATGAGCACAGCACACTAGCAACAGAAACCCATCTTGGCTTAATAAGAAGTTTTTTCAATAGTTTCTTCAGTGCTGAGCCATTTGCCTATTATATAGAAAATGGTAACAATTTGAAGCAGACTGGACTCAGAGACTGCAAGTGTCTGTTTCCAAAGCTCAGCCTTTTGATCTCTTGTATTTGGGCTCCTCTGTGATCTTCAGAAAAATCGTATTGTCTGGACAACATTTTTTGTGTGGCATTATTAACTCTACCCCTACTCTCTACCCTTGTTCCTAAGCTACTGCAACAGTTCTTCAAGGCTTACTTAGCTATCACAGTGCTTCTTATGTCCTCAAACAATTTAGGAAATGTCAGTGCTTCTGTTATAAGTCATGGTTTTCAGGGTGTCGCTATGTTCTTTCTGCTCAGAAATATCATGGACAAGGTATATGAGTAACCAGATTCGGTTTTAATTGATTTGTTCTAATGGAAAGCTGTTGATGACTTTGGCTTGGGTTCAAAGCTTGTGTGAATCCCATGGATTGCTGTGTTGCCTCACCCCAGCACGCAGCCCCAGCCTTCCATTTATTATCTTTCCTCTGGAAGGCTTTGCATTATGGTGAAAGGATAAAAGGCTGCTGTGAGGGTTTTTCTCCTCTAAGTGCTTAGGTTAAGAGAAACAGCCTCAGTTTCATTCCAACTAAATGTCAAATTTGAGGCCAGTTTAGTGGCAAATAAACAGTTCTGTTATTAAGACATTTAAACACGGTTTGCCAATTTAACCAGTTCATGTTCTCTGCTAAAAGAAAAATATTTATTTGTGCAATTGTTCTTCTGTATCTGCAACAGTGCTATGAATAAAATTTATGTACTTGCTTTTCAGATGAGTAGAAATCATGGCTTGATAATTACTTACAGAGGAAAAAGGAGAATTAGGTAGAAGTATCATGATCTGCTTGTATTGAGACTGCACATTTGTGTAGGGGCATGAGCCTTCATATAAATAATTTTTGGGTGCCCTAATGGGACACACATACTTTGAGATGATTCTTCCCTGAAAAGAATATGTACACTCAGACTGCCCAAGAGTTAAGGCAACAGGACATTGCAGCTGTTGTACTGTAAGAAGTCTGCAGGCTTTGTGAAGGATAATTACAGTTCTTTTGGGAAGTGAAAATCCCCTCTCTTCAGCAGCTGCAGAATATTTGATTAGGTATCATGAAGCATTGCCGTGGATTATAACCAGTCTGACTGCTGAGCCTGAAAATCTGGTCCTTTAAACTGCCTGCTGTTTGATTATACCTCTGTGTCAGGATTTGGGATTACAGCAAATGACTCTAAAGAGCAGAGGTATCAGAAGTAGATTGAGAACAGCCTTATACTTCAACATTTTCCCTTGTGGCAGGTCAGGACTGTACATGCATGTGTGTGGGTGCTGAGGGGGTAGTGAAGACTTTCTGTTTATAAGGAAGTCAACAAAACTAGGCATTCCTTGAATATCTGCTCATCTGGGAGTTGTTGGGGATCTTTCATGAAGAGGACAGCCATGGGTGGCAGTACTTAAAAGGGAGAAATGCTCAGATGCAAGGAGAAACTATATATCCTTGTCTTCCTTATTTTATCACTGTTTTTATGCTTTACAACTTTTTTTGTGGACTCTAGTGGCAAAATCAGTGTCGATTTAGGCTAGCTTAGGCTTTGCTGAAACTAGGAGAACTCATTCTATCCAACAACATAGATAAAAAATTATTTAGGGTGGAATTTGGTATGAATGGACTTGGGTGATAAAGTTGCTGGAAACTGAACCAACTAATCTGAGTCCGCGGGTGTCCATCTTGATGATATCCTCGAAGGAGGTATGACTGGCATTGACAGTATTTATTTCTGTCCTTTGTGTATGAGTCACTGCCCACAGCTTACTGGAATTGTCCCCGGGCCTTCTGTTGTATAGCCTGTCTTCTCAGGGGCTTTCTTTTTTTTTCCTTTTTCTCTTTTCTTTCTTTTTTCTGTTTTCTTTCCTTTTTTAAGACATACTAGAGTGCAAGTAGATAGATAGGTAAAACTGGGGGTATCTGTTGATGCTATGAGAAGTATGAGTGTGTCATCAATCCCTGAACAGTTTGTCACGTTCACATGCTCAGACATGTCAGCATTGTTAAAGGTAGGGGAGTGTTGTCACCCAGGTTTGAAAGTCAAGAGTGGATTAGTTGGTTGGTTGGTTGGTTATCACCTTAATTCCATTGCAGAATGTGGTCTGGGTCACTTCCTTTGATTTTTAGGTCTCTTCTGCAGCAGAAGTGCAAGGTTTGTTTGTTTGGAAGGAGTTTGTTTTGTTTTAAATAGTGTTGTAAAATGTTTGTTTGTAGCAACATGGGGTCACATCTTAAAAATAGTAACATAAGCTAAATATCTATTGTTTACTTGCCTGCCATATTAACACTTGCCTACTTGACCTGTGGGCTTAGGGTTGATGATGCTGGTAACAGGTTCTGTTCCTGTGAATGGAGGCTGAGCAAGTGAGCTTGGCCTTTCTGTCTTCTGACTGTTTGATTTTTATGATCTCATTAATATTTTTAATGTCTTTTTTTATGAGTGGAAAATATAAGACAGAATATTGCTTTGTGGAAAACTTTATTTTTGGAAAAATACAAATAGAAAAATATTCATTTCAGTTCTAAAAATCTGAAAATTTCATGTGTAGGAAATACCTACAAAGATGATTTAAAAGATACTTTTTCCATCACTGTGGAGTATTTGTTTTTTTCCTGTTGCATTTTCACTTTTTATATCAATGTATTTATCAGGCAGCAATAACTTTGAAAGATGAAGCATTTTTCTTCTTTCTTGCACTTAAGGAAAACAAAATATAAACCCAACAGGCATATGCTTCAACTTTTGTTCCTATAGCTACATTCCAGTCACTCATGAAATGTATCCTTAAAAACGTGTTTTTAGTCCTGAGTGGATCTCTCTCTCAAAAAAGATAAATCTCTATACATTAAAATGATTTAATAATCAGTTCCTTTTAAGCATTTGCTAATTTACTTTGTGTTGACATAGTGCACAAATATTGTACCTTTTCATTCAGTAGGTCTTTTATTCAAACATATTAACAGATTCCTGGGTTTGAGTTATTTCAAACTTCTCTTGCCATTATGTAGGCTGCAGCTATTATGAAGAGTTGACTAATGCTTGCTCTTTTATGTACATCAGTGAAGGAATTGTGTACCCAAATGGTATTGATCACTTGTCTGTGAGCTATGGGAGTGATTATCATAGAAACACATTTTCTCTTGTCAAAAGGAAAAAAAAAAACAACTGCTTCAAAACCTTTTGAATGGAGCACTGGTTCAGGCTGTGTTTGGAAATAAAGCTGCTGCCTTCATGTACTTGCCATGGACTTTCAAGTGTGGATAAATAATAGATAGTAACGGGAGAAGTGGAGATTTCTCCTGTATTCCTCATACAACTGAAATTCGCGTCAGAGTTAGGATGAAGATATTTAATTCTGTATGTTTTTCAAACTCAAGGGTTGCTAAAATTTTCTTCTCAGCTTACATTTCCTCACATGGTTTTTATTTTTTACTTTACAATATTTATTCTCTTCTAGAGAAATGCTTTCCTTAGTTGCATTTTGCCTTGCTCTCTGACATAAATTCTGATGCTTTTAGCAATGTTTCTGCCTGAGTTGGAAAGAAAGAGGAAATTCACCAGCCTTCTTTGTCTGTTTACCATGTGATATAATGCCTTTTGTGACAGGCATTGGCGAAGAACTGAGGTGCAGAAAACTGTGAAATACATGAAAATCCTAAAGCCATCGTATAAAACATTGAATATCTAAGTGTATGAAGCTCATGCAGCATATCATCCTACTACATATTTAACAGTCTTTCCTGAGTAGTAGGCAGCTAGCTTTGGAAAGTCCATGAATATTTAATTCTATGAGATGAAAGCTAACTATGTAGCAAACATATAAGACCTTTTTGGTCTTTTTGTTTTGTTTATTGCTTTTATTTGTGTGTGTTTGTTTTCGTGGATGAATCAGCGTTTCATCTCCCAAAAACCTTCTAAAATTATTCCCATAAACTTAGTAGTGTTCATTGCTGAGGCAGACCTCATCATCTGGAGTTTCCCTTTGTGAAGATGTGAGCTAAGATGCAGAGCATGACTGTTTCTTTAGTCTTGGGGCAGTTTGTGCCGCAAAAAAGAAAGGGAGTTCTGAAACTATAATGCTGAATTTCAATATTAAAATACAGTTTGAAACTTTTTTGCTGCCGGGAAATGTAATGTTCTGTAACTTACTGAGTTGAGGGGAGAAGCAGAAACCCAGGATGTTGGCAAATGGTTTTTTTGACAGCAACTTGCTGGAGAGAAGTGAGCTGTCCTATATGAGCTGTTTATCCTAGGTCTAGTGTTCAGGCTGTTGTAATTCTGCTAGAATAAATATCGAAGAGAAACGTGATTTACAGGTAGAAATAATAGCTTTTGTTAGATCAGAAGGCATAGAGGGAAGAAATAGGAAAGGCTTTGGCTGTGTAAGCCCTTGTCAGGTTAGAAACAGTAAAAACAGAGATAGCAGGTTGATAACAATTGCTGTGAATTTAATTATGTAGATCATCTAGACAAGTCAGAGAATTCTTCCTACCTGTGGTGCAGAGCGCTGTTGTGATGGATCTTATTGTTTGATCTGGAGGAGGAAAGCCTTAGGCTGGTAAAATTTGCTGACATACAGATTTTCTTTCAAGTCTGTAGGTATGTTAGGGGGAATGCGTGATCATTTTTGTCTGGGAAATGACTTCATGTGCTAGAATTTATTTTACTGGTTGTTGACAGGCATCTGTTCAAATTATTGTAATGCAGTTTTAAAATACTGTTTTATGTATTTTTTTTCTCCCCAAGGACTATTGATTCTGTTGTACTCTGCCCTCATTTTTTTAAAAAAAGTTTTTCTTTCTTCCCTCTGTCCCTCCCTCCCCCCATCAATCTGCTTAGCTTACATCTCACTCTCTTTTTTTTTTTTTTGTTAATCAGAGTTCTCTCTTCTGTGGTATGGTATCAGGGAAGGTAACTGGACATGCTAGTACCAGTTCCCCAGATGTCAAGTCACGTGCATGGTATCTAGAACAGCATGATTGGTCAGAAATCATAAAGAAATGATCTGTATGCATTGTTGTTGGAGGCAGAGAAAAGGAAACCCTTCAGTGGCTGCCAACATTTATTTAGTACAGATGCTGAAACCAGGCAATCGTTCTGCAGCTGTAGTTCTGAGGTGGCCAGGAGATCTTCTGTAAGGGGCCAGCAACTTAATAACTGTCTTTTGAAAGAATGGAAGAGCAAGTAACTGGCATCAAATTCCAAAGTGGTCCCTTGGAGCAGAACACATGCAGTAGGACAGCCAAGAGCACCTGCACAATTCACAGCTGTGGAAGGGGGCAGAAATCAGTGGAAGAGACAGTTTGCACCAGCTGAAAATTTGTCATCAGTTTGTGTTTTCCTTCTGTAAATCCTAAAATGTACAACAGTATTCTAAGTGTGTTATCCCTCAAAAGGGGTAAGCCAAAACATGCAGAAGACATGTACAATGTCCATAGCTCCTCATTTGAAACTGAGGATTTGAAACATTATTTTTAGTGTATGCTTAAGAACAGTTCAGGTTGCCTGAACTCAGTATGCCTGTGCCTTGTGTGTAATAAAAGGTGTATGTTTACACAGACAACAGTTGGAGTAGAGAAGAGAAGGTTTTGTGACAGCCTGTTGAAGAGATAGTGTATTGTTGAACTGTATTTGGAGCAGGAAACTCGCTGAACCTGCTGCCTTTCTTCCAATTTGCACAGCCTAAAAAGAAGGCTGTGCAAGGTGGGCCTGCACCTGCCTCCCTTGAAGGGACCTTTGCTTCGCAGATCTATCAGGAAAGATGAGCATTGCAATTAGAAAGATAGAGAGTTGCTGCATAACCCCATTTTCACTCTTTGCCTTTTTTTTTTCCCCCTTTGTGTGTGCCTACCTTTCATGCAAGGGTGGTCATGAGGATTAAATGCTCTGTCATAGTATTGCAAGGTAGGCAGGAACTCCTCGAGTCTTTCTTCAGTTTTTCAAGTCCTGATTGCTTTTCTTTTTACACATAAGCTGGAAACTATTGCAAATCTTCAAAGCCTTTAGGCTTTTTCCTCAGCATGTGTTTATACCAGTAGAGTACCGCTGAGTATTAATTCATTACATTCATGCCCCCTAATCAACACTGTCTCTGAAGGTAAGACAGATGGAATTTGTTTGCTTATGCATGATGCAAAATTATAGTTTGTTAAGTTCTTGCATTTTAATGGACAAATGAGCCAATGCCTATGTGGGTGGGCTGGGTACTACACAGTGTGTAGCTGTATAGATGGACTCCAATTGCTTCGATTTGCTAACTGTGTTTACAAATACGCTTGTTCTTCATTGTGGTTTTCAGCTGGAAAATCTGCCATCTAGAATCAGACTAGGTTTGGAACAACAACAACAAAAAGAATGGCTATAAATTTAGGTCAAAACACTTTTTTCTCAGCTGAAAGAAAGCACTTTTTCATGGAACTTGATAACAGAAACAACTATTTGCTGAGAAATATAAATATAATTAGAAAGCAAAGGTTCATATTGCATGCTAATGGATGATGAAAGAAGAAAATGAGAGAAATATGTGAAGTGTATTGGCACCACTTAAAATTTTGCAGATTATATTGAGTCAGAACCCATTTTGGGTTGAAATGGCAGTTTGTTGAAATTCCATTTTTTTATGCTCTGAAAGACAGAAAATGAAGTTCCAATGCCTTTTTTTGATTTAAATGGAATGAACTGGAAAAGATAGCAGGCAGCATATGACAGGTGTGTTATGTGGCTGTTGTCTAACGTTATTTACTTTACATACAGACAGGAGATGTGCATCTTTTTTATAGCTGGACAAAGTTTGCTGCAAGATTCTTTTAAAAATCATCTTCAGTTTTGGTTTTGAAAGACACTGCCCCAACCCAATTTCAAAGTAGTTACCCCAAAGTACAAGAAACTCTGTTACAGAGCCTCTGGTAGTGTAGTAAAAGGCAATAATTAAGATGGCAGAATGAATTGGTTAAATTACTTTGAGTATTCTTGTAAACATGAAGAGTTAACAGCCATGTAAACTTAATGAAAAGAACCAGTATGTAAAGAGAAACAGGAATAGTAGGTATTAGCAAATTAATGTTTAGTGCTTAGTTTTATAGATCCTCTTCTTCATGTTGTGGGAGAGTCAGAAACTAAAAAGATGAGCTAAAGTAAGGTTTTATATACACTAGTGCCAGGTCATTGACCTCGGTGTGATTGCAGAGCTGTAGCAAATGCTGAAGTGTGGCTGTTAGGAGGGAGCCTGAATGATGAACCATTTCCTCCCCTGCTAAGGGCAAAGGCAGATGCCCTTTCCTGCAGACATCAAAGACAATGTTAACAGTTACCTGTGTGTTATCACCAGGATAGAGGTTATTATGACTGAAGAGTAATAGTTGCAAGGAAGAATAATTTATCTGTTTTTCATCCAGGTCTTACAAAATGCTTTATGAAGGTATTTAGAGCTAAGATTAAAAGCTTTGCTTTGAAATGAAATGAAGATGCTTACACAGGATTTTTTTTTCTATGAGACTTATAAACCACAGGAGAGGACAAGTAGCAGGCAGCTCATAAAAGACTTGTAAAACTGAGCCACTCTGGTAGCTCCCAAAATAGTCAAGGGTATCTTTTTCCTAATTCTCCAGTCACTACTTTGTGGTGATTACTATTTCCTGTTGCTGTTTTTATGCCAGGGAGAGTGATTTTAGGTGTTGATTTGGGGGATTTGAAATATTTTCCCCCCTTGAAAAGGGGAGTATTTTACTGCTGATACTGCATGATGCATAAATGATGAGCACTGATGACAGCTGCTCACTCACATTTGTCATCATTATGTAAACTGCCATCTGCCAGAAATGGGTGCTGTCCGAATAAAAAGCAGAAGAGCTCAGCTGAATATCAACCACTAGGCTGGGCTGAGCTTCGGCAGAGGTGGAAAGATCGTCTGATCATGGATGCAGCTTCTTCTTTTTGTGAGTGGCTTTCAGACAAAATTGGTGCACCTTGGCTGGGCAATTTGCATGCCTTGCTCTGGTGCTGTGCTCCCAAATGAACACTGAGCAGTGAAGAACAAAGCTGATGATCTAAATTGTTTCC
Source organism: Oriolus oriolus (assembly GCA_013400235.1). Taxonomy (NCBI): domain Eukaryota; kingdom Metazoa; phylum Chordata; class Aves; order Passeriformes; family Corvidae; genus Oriolus; species Oriolus oriolus. The sequence continues at coordinate 323,592 of VXBT01005026.1, forward strand.
AACATTGCCACTGACCATGGTGGCCTTTACACCATGTTCACTGTGTACGTCAGTGCTATATTTGGGAGAAACGTTGGATGACCTGGTTATTGCTTTTCCAACAATACAGCTCAAAAATTCTGCAAATAAGTGATGAAAGTATCCTGTGGCCAGAATAGAAGGAAAAGTAATGACTAATCTGAAACAGGACAACAGAACTGTTTTTTTCCTTTGCAATATAGTGTAGTTTGGAAACGAGATAGAGTAATTTTTGTCCTGTTAGTAAGAGATTACACATGAGAAAACTCCAGCTAAATATATTTTTAGAAATTCCAATAAGAGTTACAAATTGTTGTAGAATCAGCACAAGTTGGCAACTGTGACGCCCATCTACAAGAAGGGCTGGAAGCATGATCTGAGGAATGACAGGCCTCTCAGCCTGACCTCAGTGCCAGGGAAGTTCCTGGAGCAAATTGTCTTGAGTGACATCACAGGGCATGTGCAGGACAACCAGGGTGTCAGGCCCAGCCAGCATGGGTATATGAAAGGCAGGTCCTGCTTGGCCAACCTGATCTCCTTCTATGACAAAGTGACCCACTGAATGGATGAGGGGAAGGTTGTGGATGCTGTCAACCTGGACTTTACTAAACATTTTGACAGCATTTCCTGCAGCATCCTTCTGGAGAAATGGACTGCTCATGGCTTGGGCAGGTGCACTGTTTGCTGGGTGAAAAACTGCCTGGATGGCCAAGCTCAGGGAATGGTGCTGAAAGGAGATGCATCCAGCTGGCAGCCGGTCACTGGTAGCATTCCCCAGGGCTCAGTGTTGGGGTCAGACCTGTTTAATGTCTTTACTGATGATCTGGATGAGGGGATCAAGTGCACCCTCAGTCACTTTGCAGATGATACCAAGGTGAGTGGGAGTGTTGATCTGCTGCAGGATAAGAAAGGATCTGCAGATGGGGCAAGGCCAATTGCATGAGGCTTGAGCAGGAGAAGTGCCAAGTCTTTCTCTTGAGTCACAACAACCCCATACAGCAAACAGGCCTGGGGCAAAGTGGCTGGAAACAGGCCCGGTGGAAAAGGACTTGGGGGTCTTGGTCACCAGCAGCTGAACATGATCCATCAGTGTGCCCAGGTGGCCAAGATGTCCAATGAGATTGGGGCTTGTATCAGGAATAGTGTGGCCAGCAGGACCGTGGCAGTGATTGTCCCTCTGTACTGGGCACTGGTGAGGCCACACCTAGAGCTGGTGTCCAATTTTGGGCTGCTCACCATAAGAAAGGCATTGAGGTACTGGAGTGAGTCCAGAGAAGGGCAGCAGAGCTGGCGAAGAGTCTGGAGCACAGGTCTGATGAGGAGCAGCTGAGAGAACTGGGGTTGTTTAGCCTGGAGAAAAGGAGGCTCAGGAGAGGCCTTACTGCTCTCTGCAGCTACCTGAAAGGAGGTTGTATCCAGGTGGGAGTTGGTCTCTGCTCTAGGCGACCAGTGATAGAACGAGAGGAAACGGCCTCAAGTTGTGCCAGGGGAGATTTAGATTGGATATTAGGAAAAATTCCTTCACCAGAAGGGTTGTTAAGTGTTGGAAACAGCTGCCTGAGGAAGTGGTTGAGTCACCATCCCCGGAGGCAATTAAAAGAGGCATAGATGTGGCATTTAGGGACANGGCCTCAAGTTGTGCCAGGGGGATTTAGATTGGGATATTAGGAAAAATTCCTTCACCAGAAGGGTTGTTAAGTGTTGGAAACAGCTGCCTGAGGAAGTGGTTGAGTCACCATCCCCGGAGGCAATTAAAAGAGGCATAGATGTGGCATTTAGGGACATGGTTTAGTGGTGAGCTCAACAGCGCTAGGTTAATGGTTGAACTCAATGATCTTAGAGGTCTTTTCCAACATAAATGGTTCTATGATTCTAATGTCTTTGCTGTTTAAGTGCTTTTTTGCAAGTTTATCTCCTTATTTTTAAGTTGCAGCTAAGTTAGCAGTAATCTAAACCCAGCAGGGTAATATTCCACATTGGCCAGTATACAGTAATACTGTAGTGATCAACATCTGAGACATTCCCTACAGCAAAAGGATTCTGTTTTGTTCACAAGCATTAGGTTTCTGTAATGTTCAAAATTTTCAGTCAAAATTACTGATTGACTGTGAGTTGTGATTAAAAAATAATATTGAACCTCAATTTTCCTTACGTCCTGTGAGTAAGAATCATCACAGAGCAATGAAGCCTGCCTCAGCAGTGCTGCAGCACAGTGCTTAAACAGGGCAGGCGACAAGCAAGGGCTAAATTTTGTGTACTTGAGAGGTTTACTGCTTTGTGTTGACAGTGACACAATATAATACATCCTTCTCTTCATCACAGGCCATTTAAAATGTGATTAGTGCATTTAGTCAAAATGTAAATATAAATCAAAAATAACCATGCATATAAAAATGTTTGTTGTGTGTAGATTTTGCCCATGAGCAATAAGTTAGCCAGTAAGAGGTTTTGTGCAGTTTTGTGATGTTTATTAGCTGCTGTGCCACATTGTACTTTAGGAAAAAAACACCTCTATTCAATTTTATGAAGCGGTAGAAGAGCCTTTATTTGAACAGTTTGTGACTACATGTCCCAGATAATGGGTGCAGGGAACAGTAAATTTAATTTTTAGTTTAACTTTGCTTCATCAAATGCTCACCACATCAGAAATAAAAATGTTTTTTGTTGCAGTTTACACTTGACCTCTCTTATCCGAGAGAGCAGATTTTGCATTAAGGAGTTTGGAAATGCAAGGACACCAGTTCAGAGTCTGCAGAGCTGGCCCTCTGGAGCAGAGCTCAGTGAATGGTTCGCTGTGGTGCGCACAGTCAGGTAGCACCCGGTATCAACATACAGCACGTCCAGTCTGCACACTATAAACACTTCTGTACCACACACCAGCAAACAGCTACAGATTTTTCCCCAAGCCTGGACTCCTTAACCTCCTCTCTGTTTCTAACAGAGACACGAAGTCTTCCTTGTTCACGCTTGCATTATTTATGTTTTGCTGCCAAGCCTTTCTTCTGGTTCTTCTTAATCCACCTTGAAAAATCTACTTTTTTTCCTCCTCTTTTGCCTTTGCTAGGAGGCAGAAAGCTACAAGTCAGCTATGTTTTCTTTTTTTGTATTTAATGCAAACCTCTTTCACTGCTTTCCAAACTCAAGAAGTCAGCTTCAGGCACCAAGACCACCTGTATTCTTCTGTTGGTGACTTGACTTTAATACTAAATATATCCACACCATCTTATTGGGTGTGATACATTTTTCAGTAGTCTATGGCTGTCTATACTGCAACGCCTAAGCTTTGAAGTTTCTTTAGTCATGTTAGCTTGGGGCTTATGTTCATGCTCAGCCTCAAATTCTGTATTGTCTTTGTTTATTCAGTTTGTTTCAAGGGATGTAGCCCTCTAATCTTGACATGAGAAAAGAGCCAAACTTCTAGTGGTTTTCCCTGGTTGGTATTGGTTGAAGGAAGACCTTCAACCAAAACATAGGCTTTATGATTCAGACTTAGATCTTCCTAAAGTGTGCAGAGTATTTCTAGCCTGTTCAAAGCCTTTTTAGTTGCTATTTGCAAGGGATTTAGGATAAAAAGATGGATGAAACATCTGAAATAGACATGTGAACCATTCCGCTAATGTAGTTAGCTGTCCTTGTGCCAGATACAGAAGTACCCTCATTCCAAGTGATTTTGCCACATTTATAGTTAGGACAATTTATATTTCAGTACTTTTATAGTATTTAAAATTAACCTGTTCTGTTCCAACAGTTACAGTGGAACAGCTTCTTCTTTTGTGTCGAGTTTATTTGTTTTCTTCTTGTTCTTTTCCATCTTAATTTTGACCTGAGAAATGATTCATAGGATTTGTTAAATCTTTCTGTAACATGACACATTTGGTCTGATTCTAAGAAATTTTTAATTGTGCATTTGCTGTTGAGATAAAATAAGCAAGGGGAAAAATGGAAAACTGCTTTGCGGAAATGAACCTTATTACAGCTTTGAGGAAATGACACTGTAATCAAAGCTGAGACAGATATTTTATTCAAATCCCTTCCCTTCAGCTGTGCATAGCATGTTGAAAATAATGTTGTGATTATTTATCGTGTTGATGCTCTTTAATGGACAGTTTGTGGAGAGAATTTGTACTTAATTCTGAGAGAGAAAATAGAGTATTTCTCGGTATATTTAGACTTGGGTGAACTTTTGTAGAAAGTAACTTGGAAGCTGGCTTACACTTTCTATTTTGTCTCAAACTCCATGTATACTGTTTCCGTGGATGTTCCTATACAGTGGAATTCTGTCTTCTCTCAAGAGCCATAAAACTGGAGTTTGGGTTTTGACATCAGGACATATGATATTTTCTAATGATGAATGATTTATTTTTGCCAGAGTAAAAGTGAAAGGGAGCAAACAAAGGAAAAAAAACCCCAAAATTGATACAGTTGACTAGTTCTTGCATTGCACCTGTTACTGTACCACGTGGAGACTTTTCTGATTTCGAATTTTGGGGGAAAAAATAATTTAAAAAAAGGATATGAGTAAATACTAGCATAATTGCTCTCATTTGCTCCCATATCAGCAATGATATGTACTATCAAGCTGAAAAAGTCACGAGATCAGACACTTTGTTTGCTTGGAAAGAGGAGTTGCTCTCTTCTGTCTTTCTTTTACAGTTCAGGTCCAGTAAGTCAAACAGATGTCAGTTCTCATTTTCACAGCTTTTCCATCCCTCTTTTAAAACCAGCAACATACATTTTTTCAATTAGGAAAAAAAATGTAGAATAGACAGACAAAATATTGAAGAACTTAAGACTGAGTCAGACATGTTCGATAATTAGCTCTTCCCCTTGTTCTGGTCTACAGTGCCTTGTTTTCTTTTTCCAGTATTTTCTTATTGCAGCCTTTTTTAAGGCCTTCTTTTCATTTACCAGCAAACACTGTAGTTCTTCAGAGTAGAGAGAATAATTTCAGTTTCTTTGAACACAATGAGAACCAAAACAACTCGTAGCTGTAGCCTGCAGTGAGATCGTCTGTTATTTTTAAATTGCAATCCCATTTTTTCAGTTGCTTGTATTTTTGTCAAAATCACTCCATACCAGTAAGTACTAAACTAGTTTACAGTGCACAGAGGGCAAATTTTATCAAGCGTATTAATTTCCCTGGCAAAGGAGAACTGTGTTTTAAAAGGTTTATGCTTACATGAGGAACCCAGGTTATATGCATGAATTATAACAAATTTCATATATACATACAAAAATACACAGTAGTTGCAAAGGTGGAAATATAAAAATTTGAGGAATCTAGATTTTTTAAAACAAAGTGTGAATTTTGGGATAGTAAGTAAGAGGTTACTATTTTTGATAGGAAGAGTAAGAAATGTTATTTTCAGTTTTCTTTGTTGGTGTAGGGTCAGGATTTCCTACTATGGAAATCATATAAGGTCTTCAAAGTGGCTTGTAAAAACAGCTTAAGTAGATAAGTGATATCTCATATTAAGTTTGAAAACCTTTGATTTTCACACCATCTGTGTGGGCTAAACTAAAATCTTTTCAGGTGAGGGGAAGGGTGACTTTCTGCCCTGTCTCCTGAATCCATACAGAGAGTTTAACTGTGAGCTTTTGACTGTGAAAATTCATGGTATATTGTCAGATACAGAGGTAAAGTAGGGAAACAACCTTTTTTTTTTCCCTATGGCAAGCTTATCTTTAAAAAAAAGAGATGTATTTTTGTTAGCAACAGGAAAAATGATGAAAGAACCACCACAAAATACTACACAGCTTAAGATCTCGACTGAGAGGAATGCTTACCTAAAAAACCCCAAAACAAACTCTACTCCTGCTTCAGCTTTAGTTATCTTTTCTGAGAATATTTTCACAGGTGCTTTTCAGGGAAAGCCTCCCCAGTACAGGTGATGAGCTGGAGAGGATGACCTGACCAGCAACTCTTAACAAGCTCAGATTAGGAGAAGGGTAAGCTCCTGTCATCTTGACTGGTAAGATGAAATTTGTTAAATTGTTCTAATAAAGCCTGTGCATAGCAGCAGATAACTTATTTTCAGTTTTGGAGATACACTGAGATTTGTAAGATTGTTCAGAAATAACTGTTAGTAGTGCCATGCACCAAAAAAGGTCTGTGATGCTTCAAAGGGATGCACAAACCCTGGAGGGATGCTCAGAGTTACTGCTGCATGTGACTGCAGAAGAAAGTCATGAGGCTTGCACACTTCAAAAGTCAGGGCTTGCAAAAGTTCAAGCAGCCCAAGAAAATTCTCCTCCCTGCTTCTGCTTGCTCATTATAGTGCATATAATTGCTCAATCAGTTTCATTTCTTTGGAGCATCTCCTTTAGCAGTTAAGAGATTTGATGATCTAAGTATGAATGGAGTTCTTAAATTATGGGTTTTGGTACTGAGCTTTTTGGCCAAGTAGAAATGCAGATTTTTTGTTTCATTACTGCTGCTTTGCCTTTACAATCAATTTTTTTTGACCATGATCTGGTCTATTAAAGACCTCTCCTGTGTATCAAAGCAAGATGCTGTTTTCAAATGTCTATATGGTGCATAATTTACTGGATTTTTGGTCTGTGGGGAGCATTTTTATATGCTCCTATAGCTGAAAGAAAAATTACACCTGAACTGTCTGCCAATATTTAATCTCATCTATGAAAAAGATTTGATTTCCATATAGAAAAGAAACATATTTCTTTAAAAAACATAAGATTAATTTTTAGGGCTAGAGTCTTAACTTCATGTGTTCAGAAAAATGACTTGAGCATGATGCAGACGCATGAAGGTATAAACCTGGCGTAGTTTAAGCCCTCTCTGGAGTGTATAAAGGAAGGTGAAAGTATACTAATCAGTATTGTTACAGATTTATACGGTAAACAGCAGCAAAAACAACAGCAAAACCAATGATAATAATGATGATGATACTACTTAGTGCTACTTACTACTACTATCACTTTTGTGTTTTCAGTGAGAATTTAATACACAGACCAATCTTTGCCTTTAGTTTCAGTGGTGTCAGGCCACATGTAGAAGTGTTCTGGATTTGAAGACTGAGGTCTTGTCTCTAGCAAAATGAAATTAATCCCTTCTTAAATGTGACCTCAAAAAGCCCAAGACTGCGCCGCACTGTCTTTATCCCTATGGAGTCAGGTAGTTTCAGTGTAATGGCTTCAAATAAGTGCTTTTTGACATTTGCATTTCTTGCAGACCACTTTACATAAAGGCAGTAAATGGGCTACAAATACTACTCTAAAGGATTTTTATAATAAGGCAAGATAGTCTAAATAAATTTATATTGACTGATTAAACTTTAGACAGAAGTGGTAGGTGAAATTTGATAGATTTGATGTGTTGTGATTACCTCTAGATCTAGCTACTGCTGACTTACTAGTTAATAAAGACATACAGTAATGTCAAATATGCAAATGCAAGCTATATTAATATATTTGAATTTATGTTCATAACCTATTCTATTCCCCTCCACACTGAGACAATTTACTTCCAGTCACTGAATCATGAGGTTTTGATGAGGTTACTGCACTTCAGGCTCATTTTTTTTAATCAGATAGTTGTGTTGGCTTTTACTCCTGTCTCCCTTAACAGAGAAATGCTAAAGCTAGTGGTGAACTGGGTTGTTAAGAGTGAAAGAGAGATAAGGCAGAACATTTTGAAAATCTGGAAAATGCTTATAAGTAAAACAAAGAAATAAGAATCAGTCATGGTCTTTGCAGCTCTAGCAGAACATTTAAGAAGTCATTTAATATTTTTACATGTTTTTGTTCTCATGCCTGTAAAATGGCATGATAAAGGTGTACAGGAAAGCTCAGCTAATTCAAGGCAGTAGAGTTTTTAGAGACCTGTGGATGTGTCAGATGAAAACAGCTGCAATTTTTCTTGGTTGTGAGAATTCACCTTATTTAAATTGACTTGATTACACTGCTACTTACTTTTTTATCTAGAGCATAAAGCTATTGAGTAGCTCATTTTTGTAAGTCATAACTTTTATAAGTCATACAAAATAGTGGAAAAACTAGAAATTAATCTTATTTTCATCTCATACAAGAGCGACCACTTTGAAAGTCTATATTTAGTTCATTCGAACTCTGGAAGAATGAGGAATTTCTACCAGAAATGTGCAACAGCAATAATTTTCAGGCATTATCTAAAAAAAAAAAAGCAATTATTATAGATTTTCAAATAAAGTAAAATTTGGAAATACTGATAGCTTGAACTCAAAAAGCTCATTGAAACCTCTGAATTAACTAACTTTCACAGGTTCTTAATGGATGGTCTGTCCTTCCTGACAATCCTACCTATTTGATTTTGGAAATGCTTTTAGAGCTCTCAAGAGATCCTATTGTTTGGGTTAATAGGGAGCTGAAGTTCTTTGGAACTACTTTGGTTGAGATGATTGAAAAAAAAGCGTTTGGCTTTGACATTTGGATCTGGTTTAATTTCACATTAGAGCGGAAGGTGAAAAGTAAATATCCTGCAATACAACCATCTTCAATTAATCATATTTTTCTACTGGAAAGCAACTTTATATTTTAAAATATCTATCCCATTAGGATTGAGCATACCATTGGTATTTATTTATTCTGGATTAGAACATTTATTGTCCCATGGTGAAATATTTAAGAGCCAGGCTGTGCAAATGAAACAAACAGCTAAAAATAAGTGAATAATGAATTAATCAGATGCATGTTACTTACTAAAGTGTCTCTAAGGATTTACTGCCTTAGTGAAAAGAAAATCAAATACTGTGTATATTTTTCTGGTGGAAAATCAGTCATCAGGAAGATACTGTATTTGCCATGAGTAACCTCTCTGGGAACAAATACAGAGAAGAAAAATCTGAAACCAAATTAGTTCTTCATCTAGGAAAAAGTACTGAAAGTAACAGGATTAACCTTCTTTTAATTAAATGATAAGCTTTTATCAAATTAGACAAGCACTGTATATCTGAAAATTTTATCCCTAACATATTATTGTAGTTACTAATTTTGCTGTGCTAAGAAATAGGGATACATAAAACAGGTGAAAGGAGGAAGTTATTTGAGATCCAGAAAGGAAACTCTTCTCATGTTTCTTTTCAAGTTTGCAAGTACTCAAGGGACTTGTTTGCAAGGTATTATATAAGAGAGAGGAATAAGCAACCTCTCAAAGTGCAGGCCTTCTGAACACAAAATCAGTGTAGATTTCAAAAACAAGTAGTAACCAAATTCATTGCACCTTTTCCTCCTGTACTCAACACTGGTGAGGCCGCATCTCGAGTCCTGTGTTCTGTTTTGGGCTGCTCACTATAAGAAAGACACTGAGGTGCTGGAGTGAGTCCAGAGAAGGGGAACGAAGCTGCTGAATGGTCTGAAGCACAGGTCTGATGAGGAGCAGCTGAGGGAGCTGGGGGTGTTTGGCCTGGAGAAAAGGAGGCTCAGGAGAGGCCTTACTGCTCCCTGCAGCTACCTGAAAGGAGTTCGTAGCCAAGTGAGAGTTGGTCTCTCCTCTAGGCAGCCAGTGATAGAATGAGAGGAAATGGCCTCAAGCTGTGCCAGGGGAGGTTTAGACTGGATATTAGGAAAAATTTTTTTCAATGAATGAGTTGTCAAGCACTGGAATGGGTGGCCCGGTGAGGTGATTGAGTCACCATCCCTGGAGGCATTTAAAAGAGGTGTAGATGGGGCACTTGAGGACATGATTTGTTGGTCAACTTGGCATACTGGGTTAATGATTGGACTCCATGATCTTAGAGGTCTTTTCCAACCTAAATTGTTCTATGATTCTATAGTGTACCTTTATACAAAAACGGATGCCTCCCTCATGCCTGGCTGTAACTTCGAATGAGTTTTAGGTTATAGAGTCTGCACCTCTTAAAATGCATAGAATAGGAATGAGAAGAATCAATCAATCCAGTGAATTGGCCCAGCCTCATGGTGATAATCAGAGTGAATGTGCCAATCTTTTTTTTTTTTTAGTTTGAGGAAAGAAGATGTGATTTTGATTTTTAGATCTCTGTTGAGCCACTAATCTCAGTCCTTCACAAGGCATCCCTACACATCTGTAGGTTTGTATATCTCCACATTATCAACTCTTAAAGAAAAAATTGATCAAGTGTATATGAGGCTTTTCCCTAGCTACTTGTTTTACTAAGGTCTTACCTGCTTTACTTGTTAGTTCTTACACTTTTTGCATGACAACTTCAAAAGCTATTTCACAATCCTGCCCAGATAAAAGTGATTGCTTCAGAGATGCAAAAAGCTGTCTTATCAGAGCTAGGTTGCTCACTGCCACTAAATCAGAATCAAGTAAAGAATCACAGTGTAAATAATAGGCTAAAAATGGTGGTTTGTGTAGCTCTATGACTTAATAAATTACAATATTTCATTGTGTCTGTTCCTTCCACTCTTAGAATTGGAGACATTTGTTTCATTTATGTAAAAATTAGTTGGAATAAATGATTTGCTTTCTTCTTACTTAAATCTAGCTGTGCAAAAGACAGAGATGTCTTAAAAATTGAGACAAGAAAAAATTTAATTCCTCAAACTCTGGCTTTAAAAATGTTTCCTTCTGTGTTGTTTAGTAGTGACTTTGGAAAAGAATCATAACAAGTAAACTCCATGTTGGCTTTTCAAAATGGGAAATTGAAAAGCTATAGTTCTTGAAAAAAAAGGGATTATTTGCACATAAAAATCTTTGTTTTCACATAAATGTCTTTGTCTGACTAGAACAGTTTTTATTAGCTAGTAATATGTGGTTTCTTATATGGCTTTTTCTTTTGAAAGCTATGACTTAAATGGAAAATCATGCAAGTTAAAATGTCTTCTAGAGACCCTGTCCTTAAAAATTGTAGTTATGAAGTGCAGGTTAAACCACACTGATTTTATATTGTGCTACATAAAACTTTAGATGACTATCCAGGCAGAAAGATTTGAAACATCATATGCATCATCTAGTATGAATATGCATGGAAAGTTAACAAAATGATAATCTAAACTCATAGGGAGTTACCTGTAGTTACGTTTTTTGATGTATCTCTAGAGAAATTTAGAAGAAATCCATCAGGGGAAGATTTTCAGCTTTCTCATAGAGCTTTTTTCCCCCCACTATTTAAACGCAAAAATTAAGAGGCAGATATTTGGGTGACAGCTACTGGAAACAGAACACAGGAATTTTTTTATGAATAGGAGTAGGATTATTCTTAGCAATTTATGTCAGCCTTGTAAAACATCTTTCGCCTACTCTTTCAGAACTACAATAACATATTCACACTGAGCTTGAAAGACATCTGGGCTTTTTTTGTTCCTAATGGATTGAACAACATATGATGCTATCTCAGTAAACATGGTTGTTACCTGTGCTGGAGAGCCAGTGATATCACCATGTTTCTGTTAGCCTCATGGGGAAACAGGATGTGTCTGGCTTTTTGAAGTTCCAGCAGCTTGGCTTCTGAAGGGAGTTACCAGCTCTCCTGGATTCTCCAGGGTGAGGATTCATCTTAGGAAACAAACGGAATTGTTTGTAGTACCTCTGAAACCCATGAAACCTTTCAGAAAGAACTTCCCTGAGAAAGTCCTCTGCTCACTTTGAGTAGGTCCCAGTAGAGTCCTGTACAGGATGTGGTGTAGCTGTACCTAGCCAGTGGGCCAAGCATAAACAGGCTTTGTGTTAGAGTCTGTGCTTGAGTGAGAAGCAGTGCTTAGTCAGGTAGATGAGTCTGGAATACTTACTCATTTTAATCATGCTTCCCAGAATTTCTCTTGTAGGTATGCAATTCCTGATTTCTCATTTTACATGGCTTGTGGCTGGGGACCATGCACAATTTCTTCTTGCAGTGGTATAAGTTGTCCAGTGTTGAGCATATGGGTCACTGACATGTGTTACTCTTCATACTGGTGGTGGAAGCGATCAGTGAATAAACCATTCCCTTTGCATGGCCTAATCCATCTAAACATTATTTATCTGTATTTAGCTAATGTCTGCACTCTCACTGCAGTCTGTGAAAAGAATTTCCAAAGGATAAGATGAATCTTCTTCCTGAGATGTTGTCTCTCTCCACAGACTGTAAAAGAGTAATTCTGCCCTTGGTTCCTCATCTAACATTCCTCATCCAGCATATTGCTTTCCTGAAGGCATCCCTAATTAGGAATGATGTTTGACAAAAGTATTTGTGTTTCTCCTAATGTACTGATTTTTTCCCTTGTATTGTGTGCAACCAGATTTATACTCAAACAGCCAAGGGTATATATTAGCCCTACCTGGATTTATACTGTGAAAAGTATGACCTTTATTATCTACTTTCCTACTTCTGATTTGAGCTTGGGTGTTGTGGTACTTCAGGTTCTTTGACCCAAATCCATCCTATTCCCTAGTACAACCCTACCTGCAGACCTATCCAGGCTAGAAGGTCAGTCACTCCGGCTGTGCATGACTCCTTAGCTGGAAGAACTTGATGTATTTTCCACCTGAGGTTTAGACCCTGCTCATTCAAAATTAAGCCTATTTGCCTCAATTAGGCTTTTTCCCGTGGCTTCTTAGCAGCCTGTTACATGCTAGTCATTCCAGCTTCTGCTAACCCTCTCTGCAGCCTTTCTCATTTAATGCTGGCTTTCCTTCTTGAGAAACCTTCCAGAGGAGGAAAAAGAGAGAACTCTTTTGTGTCTTGGTCTTGACAGCAGTTTCAGGAAAAGTCAAAGCATATTCCTGGACTTATTTTCAGAAAAATTCCTGGCTCCATGTTCAGGCACATAGTGTGAAGGAGCCTTTTATTCAGGTGGGAAAGACTACTTTAAAACACTGTTAAGCCTATAAACCAAACTTGAAGATTTTTTTCTTTTGAAATAAGTTTTAGTTAGGATTTACTTTTATGAAACTTTCCTGAGGCCTGATATTTAGTTGAACTGCAGTCTACTGTGAAAGGGGACAACTGAGTTCTCTCTTGAAGTCCCTTAAGCAAATGTTAATTGTCTACACTATGTAAGGACAGTAAGTGCTGGAGGAAAGATGCTGCCTGCAACCTTGTGGTAAATAATCAAAGATTGACTAGAACACAAGGAAGGTAACCCTTGGCTAAAGTTAGATTCAAAGTGAGATGTAGCCTGTGAAAATCTGAGCTTAAAGCAAAAACACATGATGGTTGGGGATTTCTGCTAGCTAGAAAATCTTTCTAATAAGAAAACAAGGGCTGGCAGGGTAGTGCTACTTTTAGCAGGAATTCTGCTCCAAGGCTCGGGCTTCGGCTGTACATGGAAGCTGTGACTTTCACTCTCTTCTGTAGATTTTATTTAATGAGCTGTAAATGTTATGTGTGAATAACCATCTTAATATTTCTGAGGCTGTCTGCCATGCCAAATACTTAGTTCACCCATAGATAAGCCTATAGACTGTGTAAATTCCATGACAGTATTCACATCTAAATATCTAAACATTGATACTGAATTGAAAAGACCTGTTAAAAATGTATGAATGCAGACTTTAAAATTTTCATTTCAGCTGCTTTTGTTCCTGAGAAAACACTTTATAGACAAATTTCTAGGAATTATTTCATTGAGGATTTATTAGCATATGTGTCAATCTCTCTGCAGGCTCATACAGCCTCAAGCCTTTTGAAAAATCGTTGGTGTTTTGGAGTGAAGTGCTAGTGCAAAACCAAGTATCAGTCAGACAGCCTAACGAGATGTAGGAGTTGATGCAGCAAAAATATATACAGTCAATTCGGAAAAATGGTTCAATGATAATTTTACAGCCCATGAAAATGTCTGTTTTGACTCTGCTGATATGTCTGGTAAGAATCATTAGGAACATGAGGTTTGTATGGATCCAACTATTTCATTGTCCAGGGAGAAAAAACACTAAGAAAATACACATAGTCCGAGTAATCTTAGTTGAGCTTAGTGACAATGTTTTTACTCTGTAGGCAAAATACTGCAGGAATTAAGAAATAATTTCCTCTCCTTGCCCAAGCGCTGTGGAAAAAAATGGGACTGTGAGCACTTCTATGTTTTAACAACAAATATTTTCTGTTTCTTTTTGAAATAGCCATGTGGTGTATCCAACCAGAAACTAAACTGGGTCGCTGAGCTTACATGTGTACTTCCCCTCTTCATGATGGCATAAGAAAAGTATAACTGACCTTCAGTCATTTTTTTGCAGACTAAAATAAATCAGTGTGGAAACCATTCCATGCTTACCTACGGATTTTGAGCATTTCATCCTGAATCATAATGCTCAGTGTCTGCCTAAGTTCCTGCCTGCATTGGTCACACTAAATGAATAAAATTAAAAGTTTCAGTGAATTAATTCTTAAGAATAGTGCTTTATAAAATGTCTATTGAATTTTTTTCTTTAAACTCACATCAAGTGGAGAAGCTTCCAGATGAAAGCTGGTTAGCTCAGTGGCTTGAGAGAAGTTCAAGGCCAGCACTGAAGTTTGTGGCATGGGTCCAATGGCAAGTGAGAACTCACAGGATGCACAAAAAAATGAAAGAACAGAAGTTGTAACCTTAGCGTACAAATTGCAACACAGTTCATAACAATAAGGAATCTAATGTTTCTATCAGCACCCAAAATGCCTGTCACTCAGAAGTTGTGACAAATATAAGGAAGCAAATGTTAATACCAGCACCCAAAGAGCCTGTCATTCAGATGTTGTGGCTGCATAGAGTAGTTCTGAGGCAGGATGAAAAGGCAAAATAGTTCCTGTCTTTATTACTTGGCGGGAGGAGTGTCACAGAATCACCCTCCTTATTGGGCTCATCTGGTCCCATGTGGAACACAATAAGGCCCAGAAGGTCCATCTCCTAAAAAATGGAAGGAAATGCTAATGGATCCAATTCCTTTATCATCCATAATCCTCAGTTCCTTCCAGCAGGTATGTGGGCTGGTAATTGCTGGTGTTTGTATTGCATTTTCTTTTGAAGAGACAGAGAAGAACCTCTGCAGCTGCTGAAGTTAAACCACCCCAGACCTAGATTGTGCTTTGCCCTTTGTGGTGATTCTATGGGTGTAAAATTTTTCCTGGAACTGCTTTAGTTTATTCCTTCATGTCTGCTTCTTCTTGCATTTATGTACCTTTCACATGTAGAGAAAGGACATCTCCAGCAAAGCTTCCCACTTCTCCCAGCTTTTCTCTGTAGAGCTGAGTATGTCAAACAGTTTACATGTTCTGGGACCGTTCTGCAATAGCAGAAGAAAATCTTTGGGCTAAGATACTGCATCTTCCAAGAATGCTTATTTCTCTCCACTGTCTACAAAGGGAACCTAAATTTAGGTATCTGCAGTCCAGGCATCTACCAGGCAATCATTAATGCCAGCCTAATGCTGTGTATGCTAGTTGTCTTCTCTTTGGATTCCAAAATTAATTATAAGAATAAAGGAGAGAGTAATCCTTCCAGATTTATTCTTCTAGTATCATTTCATTGATAAGGTCTAAGGATGAAAAGGAAGAAACTGGTTGGCAGGACCTGTTGGTTAAATGCTGTGTTAGAGCACTGTCAAAGCCTAGAGAAAGGCAAGTTTCCATAGTGCCAACCTTCAGGTAAACAAGTTCTAGGAATATGTTTCCAGAGTGAGCATGGAGAACCCATATTATTGTTTTTGAATATGTTGGCTCATTGAAAGTGCAAGGAGTGTTGTCTTTATCAATGAGTGAGTGGTTGTGTGTGTATAAATTCCATGTAACGCATATATTTATTTATAATACATGTTTATTTATAACACAAATTATAATGTGTATATACTTATATGTAATTTCGATGTATTTTAAAGAGAGAGAAAGAATCAGCTACTGTGTAACTGTTTTAATTTCACATAATCCATGCCATCTCCTTCCATTCTGCCTGAGTAGTAGATACTGTGTACCTTTTAAGCATTAAGCTACAGGGCTTAACAGATTAATTGCTGTAATGTAAAATGACTCCAATGTCCCTGCAGATCATGCTCTGTGAAAATTGCAGCTAATTAAGGCTTGTTGGCTATCCAAGTTGATGTGAGTAGAAATAACTGTACAGAAAGCTATATTTTTATAATGAATTAACTAAATAGCATTTTCTCCAGGCTTTCTCAGAAATTTCTCACGTGCTTACATCAAACAGATATATTCATCTAAAATTTTGAAGCAATTAAGCCATTAATGATTTCTTGGATTTGAATTATCCTAAAAACTCTGGGGGCAGGGACTTGTCACTTCAGAGTTTGTAAATTCTGCTGTCATTGCAATTGAAGGCTCAGTATTACCACAATTGATATAATAGCAGACGGTTGGAATCTTTGGATTTCATATATTTAGGAAGTGCATTAAGTAATTTATTGAGGCTTTTACTTTGCTTTTTCTGAATAAGGCAAATTTTACAAGGCCTTTCTTAAAAATTGGCCATTTCCTCTTTTCATTTTCACAAGTACTTTAAGAATACGGCTTGTTAATTTGCGTCTTCGTGTGTAGTAGAAGTTGTAAAATTGTAACAGATTACATTTGCTTGTCTCTGAAGAAGCTTTATACAGGCTTATTTTCTTCCTTATGTGAAATATTTCATATTTATCAGGGAAATAAAAAGGCCTTTTAAGTGCAGGGACAGTATAAATTAAAAAACAAAGAAACTGAATGTAAAGCCTAGAAATCATTTAGGTAACGATCTGGGTGTGCACCTCTTTATTTTTTAATGAGTCCTTGTAGCTATAGAGATAAAGAACTCAGTGATAGCTGAACTGTAGGTTCTGGACCCTTCTGTACTGAATTGGTGGCAGTTCATAAATGTATTTAGAGAAACTGTTAACTGCAGTATTTGTGAGTATTTACAACTCCTTAATGTCTGCTTAGCAGCAGTCAAATAACAAGATGAACAGATGTCTCTCCCAAGCTTCTTAAAAAGAGCTTAAGAAGAGTGGGATATGACTTATTAAGCATAACTAATGCTGCACAGACTACCTTTCTCTTCATCATAAATTCACATTTGCATGGTGTGGTGATGTTTCAGTTAGGAATAAAGCAAACCTGTGCCTGATTGCATCCTGACTGTGGTACATTTATAGTGCTAGCCCTTGGCATCATCTCTGTGATGTCTGCATGTTCAGGAGAGCTGCATGCATCTATTTTATTCAATCTTTCAGGTAACCTTTTCAGGTTATTTGGGCATACGGAAAGGAGGTAAAACATACCCCAGACTGATTGTTTTGAGGCTGCAGATCATCAGGAACCTGGCAGAAATAAATTGCTGCTGGTCTCAGCATCTCACACATTTTTAAGGGGCTTGGGGAAGGTTTTCTCACTGTCTTCAGCTCAGCCTCTGCGGTCCAGGAAGCAAGGTGACTTTTGGGGACTGTCTCCTGACACCTATCCTGGTCATTATCTCCAGCTGGGTGACTTCTCCTAGTTGCTGATGCAGGCCTGTGATTAAAAAGCATTAGCTCAGAACATATAGTTTGTTCTAGAGGTTTATCTAGAGCAATTTGTACAGTGCATAGTCATCCCTGTCTCGTTTATCTAATGTGGGTGGAAAATAACTCAGGTTATGAAATTTGCAAGAGAAGCTTGTGGCCACAACATTTTGAAAATAAAATGCATGATTATTGTTTATGCTTTTGTTGTTCTTTATGCAAATTGGCTGATGAAAAATGAATGCAGTATTTTTTCTGTAGAGAAACTGAAATCCTTTACCCTGCACAACTCTAGCTCATCAGTAAACCTGAATGACTGTTTATATCTTTGGTTTCTTTTCTGTGGTGCAGCATGGAGACTGGCAATAATAGTTACTGCTTTATTAAATATGTAACTTCCTAATCACACTGTGTCATATATACTGTTGATGTAATGTTAGAAATACTTTGGATGTGCGTGCTTATGTAAAGATTCCCACTTCTATCTTTCAATACATTTCACATCTAGGGAGCAATGTCCCTGCACTGCATCTCTGAATAATGCCATGATGGTATCCTCTGTTTGCTGTGCTTCTTCTGCCTTTAGATTTTCTGCTAAATCACACCTCCTCCCTTGCTGAAAAAGCCCTTAAATTCTGTTCTGGGAACCAGGAAACTCTGCAGCTCCCACGTGGATAAGCTGTGCTCTGTGCTGCAGCACATACCTTGTGCGCTCACAGTTTGCCCTTGGACTGTAACTCCTTGTGTGTTTACCTGTCTCACTTCATAGAGGAGCACTATTGCTCCTTCCCTTTGACTCGGATACATGTGCATCTTGCCTCATCAAATTTTCTGTTTACTGTTGACCACAAACTCCTTTGATGACAATTTTGATGCTGTCAAGGGAGCAATAGCAATAGTTTGCTTGTATCTGGCACAATGTAGACATATCATCAGCAGGAATACCAAACGCAGCCTGTTTAAAAATGCTGTGTGGTATTAAGAATTGAACATTTCTATTCATCTATATTGACTAGGTCAACGTGTGATCAATGTTACGCCATTTTATCATTTGGGGAAATGTCCTCATTTCCCCAACAGTAACAAGAAAATCAGTGAAAACAAAGCTGTTCAATGCATTTGTCATCTATTCCATTCAGTGCTACCAATAGATGTGTTTCATACAGACCCTCTTTTGAATGTGTTAAGATTGACTTTGTCTTCTTGCAGGCTGTATTGTTTCACCATAATTGTTTCACTTTTATGTAATAGGTGGTCTTGCTTCATAACTCTTTTGTTAATTTTTCTCAGACTTTGCCAGGCCAAAGTTAAAGCTCACTGATCTTCAAAAGTCACCTGGAAATCTGATAAGGACTTTTATGTTTTTCAAAATTTCAGTAAGTCTAGAAATTAGAAGCAGGATTGTTTTATTAAGGGCCTTGGTGGCTGGTAAAGCACAGGAAGATGTAATGGGAACACTTAAGAGCCTTTTCAGGAGCTCTGCCTTTGCCTTTGGAAGAACTATGACAATTTCAAGTGTTAATACTACTGGACATTTGAAAACATAGTATTCACTCATCTGTCAGGTGACTGAATGAGGTACCATTGTTTCATAAGCAGCTCGCTCCTGTGCATTGGATAAAATTCATACTGCAGATAGTGTTGCTAAATCTTTGTCAAAGTTCTGACTAACCACCCTCTTCCAGAAGCAATTATTACAGGGAAAGCCAGATGTCATGTTGTCTGTTTTTCAATTCCTTATCCTGCAGATTCTGGTTCCTTTAAACTTTCCAGGGAAGTTGCAATGGAGGATGTGCAAAACAAAGAAATAAAAGATAGTAAAGAGAGAGTAGTCTTGTGAGGAGAAGATAATAGCTTTTTGACTATTATGCATGGATACGTTACCTATACATCTGACTGGTTTGAAATAATATCATGGATATACAGAAGCAAAACAATCACATTGCAAAAGCTGGAAAATATTAAGACAGAAAGTCCCATGAGATAACATCTACAGGAAGATGAAAGAAAAGCCCCCCTCAATTTCTGAATTGGCAATCTGTTTTTCAAATAAAAATACTGGTATTTTCAGTAGAATCTAAACATTTTATCATATTATTTGTGTGAATATAAGTTAGAAACAAGGTAGTTTTAAACAGGTTCCTCCAATTTTTCAGCTACTGAGGAAGATCCTATATTTCTTTTAAAGGACTATTAAAGTTATTTTCAAATGACGAGATAAGATAAGGAAAAGAAAGTATAGCTGGTTTTCCCACCAATGTTTGGCAATTCCATTGAAGAAATCAGGCAGTGACACATGGAAAGAGAGCCCTGTATACAAATAAATCATTCTTGACATATCCCTTAGGCAGTTGGCTTTCTTATGCTATGCAGTGCACTGGGACGTACTATTATTATTTCCCATGTGATTATATGTGTGCATATGCTGTCACTTTCCATTGCTGGAATAAGCTGTTGGAGCTGGATTTTTTAAATATTCCCTCTTTATTCATCAATGAAAAGTCACTTTGATGCAAATGAAGGCTTTACTGAATTTCATTAGCAAGGAAAAGTAATCTTTCTCTCCTCTGTCCCATCTCCAGTTGTACAGCTAAGGCAAGTCAACAACCTCTAAGGTGTTGCCTTAGATGCTGGAAGTGTTGTGAAATAAAATGAAAAAGGTGCAGCTTTAGCTGTCCATCTCCCATTTGAAGGCCTCCAGTTCGAGTGTGTTGAGTGTTAAGAGCTAGCACTGAAACTCAAAGGAGCTGTGCGAGTATGCATTATCTCCCCACACGTAGACCTAAGGAAAGATAACTTTGCATGAAGCAGTGGGAAAGATAATTGTCTTTTGTAAATCACTACGTGATGCCCTCTGCAGTTTCCAGGGGGGGTTTGTTTGTGGCTTTCTGTCCTTACATCTCTTCTGCATAGAGCCTGGTAAGATAATGATGTTTTCACTGTGTTAAATCAGGACTAAGACCTCTGTGACTCCTGGTCACAATCATATCTCATTTATCCCAGAGGGAAGAAAAGTCTGGTTACATTTGTTTGTTCATGAACGCTGTTCTGTCCTATTCCTTTTGACAATTGTAATTTCTCCCTGGCTTTATGTGCTTATTGTAGGGGGAAACACAGTGTTTAGCATCCTTGTCAATATAGGGAATATAACACACTCAGTATTTTGCACAGCTCGTACGGATCGTTCTGTGGCAGATTGAGTATTCTGGTAAATATTGCTGGAAGTTTTATTGCTGAAAATGAATCATTTTTTTGTTGATCACTGGGTGTTTCAGGATGTGAATTGCTGTGGAAAGGTGTAGAGGTTGTGCAGGTTGGCTACAGTGAGACAGGAGCGGCTTCCTAATGCAGCAACTCGTTTGCCCTTAGGTTGCTGTTGTTTTCCACCTCTGATCACTAAGCTGTGGGGGAAGAGAGGAGATTTCATCACCCAAATTCAGGCATTTCAATAACCAGCCACAGCCAAGGGTTTATCAGACGAAGCCATATGTGATATTGGCCCGTGGCAGTCCTGTTTTGTTGTGGACCCACCATTTTCCCTCTCACTTTGCTCCCTTTGCAGTTTTGCCGCAAAGCTTTGTGCAGCTGTGCTGTGAATTGGTTTTGGAAATGAATGACTTAAGAAGTGCATGAGTTGGGAATATTTAAGTCAGAAAAAAAGTGTTTCTGATGAAAATGCAGGCAAATTCAAAGGATCGTCTTCTGAGGAACCTTATGTTGTCTGTGAAGAGAATGAGTGGTTGCTTGATAATTCTCTTTTCTCTACGGAGGGAAGTGGCTGGAAGTTAACTGGTGCCCACATGTCTTACAAAACAGCAGAGGAGGCCTAAATCTGAATTGCCCTTCTTCGTGGCTGTAAATATGGATTTTTTTTTTTTAACAAGCCTTCCTATGCTCACAAAATATGTAGCATCATGTATCTTGTGCAAACCAAGTTGCTATCAGTGACATGAGCACAAATGGGATATTTTTCTTGCATTTATTTGTTTTACCTTCAGTGGTTCAGTGGTACCTGCTCTCCCTGTGCTTTTTGAGAGGAAATAATGTAACCTAAAGCTATTTTGTGTTTCTCCTTTAGCAGCTCCTCATGCGTGAGACTTCTGAGATTTTCCATGTCCCCTGGCTCTTGTAATGGCTTTTCCTGTTCGCAATTAATAGTCACCGTGCTTTGGCTGCAGCTGCTTCAGAGCCTGCTCACTGAGCCGGTGCTCTGGGCAGAGGAGAAGTGAGAAGCCACAGCCTGAGGGGTTGCCTTCAAAATGCGCCTAGCACTTGGCTGGTGACTTTAATCAAGTTTATTTCAAAGTATCTCTGACTAGCTGTGCAGGCAGTGTGAGTTATCGTTCTATCAAATGTGCATGCTGGATCCGACCCATTCAGACCTCAGAAGGTTATTTCAGCCTTCTATTATTAAAGTGTTTAAAAATAAACTGTGTCTTTCAGCTACTGTCCAAGGTGAGGGATGGTCAGTGCGCCCTTCCCTGCTGGAAGCACAGCTGAGAGCCAGCAGATTCAGCTCTTCCCACATTGTCAGGAGGAGGTGAAGAAAACTATGCAGCTTCCTGTCTCTTTTCTTCCCCATAATCAGTATCAGACTTTTTTGCATGTTATGGTATCTGTTGCTAGGAAGGAAGACTGCTTTTGACTCTAAGGGTTGCAGAGGGTACATAGGAACTACCTAATAGGTGAAATTATGGGTCCATCCTGGTCAATATTCTTTGATAACTTCAGATCAGCCAGCAGCATTTCTTCTTTCTTTGCTTTTTCCTCTTCTAACTGTGGGATCTGTCTTAATACAGTAGAGGCATAGAGAGAAACTTGTTTCATGTAGAAAGGGATTCTGTTTTAGGATTGCAAATATTATATTGGAACGTACAGAAGAAGTGGAGAAAGTGGAAGCGAGAAATATGCCTCTATGCATGTCTGTATAGAGATGGTAATTTGAAATGATTTAGTTTGAGACGGTATACATACTGTCGCTTCAAATACCTGTTACAGATTTTTATGCAGAGAGGGTATGCAGAAAGAATGGAGACATAACTTTCTAATCCTTGTGGTTGTGTATATGTTAATGCCTTAATGAAAAATTTAGAAAAAGGTATTCAAGGCCAAAGCCTTCTAAACAGAAAGGTGATTTTATGGCTAGACCCAAGCATGTGTCTTAAGAGACCATTGCAGAAATGTATGTTTTATATAACTCATTATTTCATAGTTTGATTATTTCATAATGAGGATGATAGCGAGTCAACTAGAGTATGAAATTATGTAAAGCAACCATTTCAATACCAAAACAAAAATGCAGTCAAAGCAAGTATTTGAATGTCTTCCTTTATTCCTTGTTTACATGGCAAATGGAACAATAGTTAAATGATATACCCACAAAAGAGTCCAGTAGAATTGAAATTGTGCAAACACCATCTGTTGTCTTTTGAAACTCTCTCTTAATTGTATCTTATATGTAACCTTCATAGTCAGTGGCAAAAATGTTTCCCTGCCTCCTTTTAATTTTTTCTCTCACCTATTTTGCCCATCTAACATCTTCAGTTTCAACCCCTTAGTCAAATGTATGTTGTCAAAGTGGCAATGTCCTGACGTCCATGGTCTCTTGTGTAAGGGTCATTAGCTGGTGTCATGCCCATGTTGTTCCTAAGCCGTGAAGCACCTACTGTAAAGTGTAAACCTTACTGCTAAATTGTCTTACTCAACCATAGTAATGTACTCTGGGGGCACATCCTGACACATCATGGGTAGTCGTGGAGGCGTTCTGTGGGTGGAAGTGTGCCTCACCTCCTGTGTACTTGTCTCATGGGATGTGCTTTTTACTGCCCAAGCTTGCTGACTGCTCATCGCATGAACTTTCAAAATGACAGTCCTGGGCTTGTACTGATAGTTATACCCTTCAGCTCCGTGACAGTTCCCCTTTTGCTGCAATTTTCCTTGTTACTGGCTTCTCTGACCTTCTTTTAACTCTTCACAGCTCCTTGACTGTCAACAATCCCAATGTTTCATTGAGAAGACCTGCAAGGAGAATACAGTTCTGGAGAGGACTGTGTAAAAAACAGGGTTTTGTTGAATGTTAAGAAAATGTTTGTTTCCCTCTCCTCTACTCTCCCCCCTGCTATATTTTAAGAGAGAGGTGCCCAAAGGTGGGGGGAAATAGCGTGTGTAGCAACAAATACCTTTGCCCTTTTGACTTGCAGAGGTGGAAAATACCAAGAAGGTTCAGGGAGGGCTTTGTCTTGATCATCTTCTGAGCTTTGAACAGTGAAATATAGAGATTCCTCAGCCCTCTTACGGAGTGGTGGCAGATGAAACAAGGGAAGGAATGCTGTTTTAGCATTATATGATAACAGGTTTGATGGGACTCTTCCTTTCCATTGGCTTCCTGCTGGTTTTGGTGGTCAGTCAGAAATGCCACCTTCATCCCCACAAACCCTGAGAAAGGTAATAATAAGTAGGCTAATGAAGCATGCTGCAAATATCATAGCTCTTCCTGTGAAATTTGAGCTGAACATTCTGATCTTAGTTTGTTTAGCATGCTCAAAGAGCCTTTTTGGTGTATAGTGTCTCAAGGGCAAGCACAATTTGATTATTTTTTGATCTGCAAAAGGAAGGCACACGGTTTTCTTACGTCTAATTCATTACTGTTAAATATTTGTAAGCAAGTGGAGAGAGTCCATACAAGGGAGGTAAAGATAAGCCTTCGTGGAGAAAAATATTTCATGGAATTATAAATGTATGGGAATTTAACTTTACAGTTGAAATGAAAATTAATGACACTGAAGAACTTTTCATTATCTGAAAGCAAGTTTAAAAGTCAAACCAAACAATGTTGCACCACTGCTGTAGGAAAATACTTCCCTAAATTGCAGTTGCTTTTAGGTCTCTACAGCGTATTGATAATTAATCCCGATTTGGTATGTGAAAGGCAAAAATGAAAGCCGTAGCAGTTCAACTCACATGTGAACCTGCCTGTTAAGACTCAGGCAGTTTTCTAACGTTTTGTGATGTCTAGGGATGAAGGACAAGGAGAGTAAGGCAACTAAATACTTTAAGAATTCTGAGAACTCGCAAGGCATTAGTTCGTAAGTCAGACATCCTTTCCCCTTGGGAGGCTTAGTGATGGAATCAAATGAGAAAACAGAGTCCTTGCTTTCTTTTGTACTCTTACTTCTGAAGCAATAGGGAAAAGAGTTAATCAGGTACTGAATTTTTGCTTTGATTTTCTTCTTTTAACCAAGCAGTATTTATTAGATTTTTTTTTTTTGCCTTGCTTTGTCTTGCATTCATAATTCCATAGGAAGATGCGGTCTTTATATGCATAGGCCAAGGATGTAGAAAGAAAAAGGAAAATACCACAGATACTTTTTAATTATATGAAAACCATATTTATTTGTTAGAGCACGAAGTTAACTAATGCCTTCAAAAGCTGTCAAAAATTTTTGATTTTCTCTTGAATTTCATTAATTTAAATGCTTCTAATTCTTAATTGCTAATAATTTCTTAGCTTTGAAGATTTGAAGAGCTATCTACAGTGCAATGTTTGCTTCTTTTGAACTTACTTTTTTTTTTCATTTGTTCCAGAACAAAAAAGAGAACATAGAGGCTAAAGGTGCTTCTGCCAGGCGACAAGTCAAAGTTTTCTCTTCATGTGCTTAAAACCTAGAGGTATAAATAGATGCATTTATCAGCGTTCTAAAGATCAGCAATTTGAAAAATTAAGTTTTCAATTCACAGGGACGTTATTTCAGTTAATGCTTACACTCAGTGGTTATAAATCTGCTTATGTTAGTTTATACCTGTTGCTATTTCTTATGCAGGAAAAGTTCACCAAGCAACAAAATAATCATCCACCTGTTGTGGGTATATTAAAGTGATTGCTCTTTTCTATTCATCTGTTTGTTTTTGCTGTTGTTACATCCATATGAAATCCTGAAACAAGAAATGCAAAATATGTTACAGTCAAATATATCCAGCTTAGGAAGATGTAGTAATGATAGTACGTCTAGGGAGCAGGAAATTGGTTGTGAATATTATTGACTCATTTATCAGATATTTTGAAGGGGAATATTAACACTGGCCTCTCTGTCATGGCTGTGTATATGTATTTTCATAAAAACATTCAAGGGTTTGTTTTTTATAGAGCTAGAGTATTGTGGGATATGTTCTTTTTCTAAATTAGTTTTTCTATGATACCTTAATGCTTGCTTTTAGATACAATAATTGTAATAGCAGATGTGTAGCACTGTGTATTTTCAAAGCATTGATACAATGGAGAAAACATGAAGAATCTTTTTGAAAGGAAAGTGCTTTTTTTTTTGTTTTCCTCATAAAAGGAATTGTGTGGTCTATAAATACTTTTCTTATCTTTGAATTCAGTGGCATTTTACCTTGGGAACATGAAGGGGAATTGGGCTTTGTTAGTAGTTCTGTAATCAGAGTGGGAAGTAACCAGATTAGATTGGATTTGGGTAAACCAGAAAATGTGATGGCAGTTTTAGTGAATTAGAGATATTCTTCTGAAAATTGATATAAGTGACTAGCAAGAATACTACACCTGGCTGTGTAGCATGGGATGGGAGGGAAACTATCACTCTGACTCCCTGTAAGTAAACACATTTCACCTCTTTAAATGTCAGTTTCTTAATTTTTAAAACAAAGATGAAAAAGAGGTGTGCTGTGATGGTTTACTAATGTTTGTGCCTCTGAAGAGCCCACTGTCAGCCCTCAAGTCTTCTGAAAGGTTTCACTGAGTGTGTGAGTTAAGAAACCTCGGAATTTCCGATGAAGTGATCTCTGAAAATCCAATGTTCTTGGTAGGTCTCTGGGGAGACCTTCAGAACTCACGTTCTCTGAATCATGATGTCTAGCTTAAACAATAGCAAGGAAATCCAGGTTTGCCCCTGTTAAATAGAATTTTGCTAGTGGAACAGGAAATGTCACTGGTCCCTGGGGTTGTAAGCATTCTTTAAATCATACTGTATCAAAGATACTTTTCTCTTAAACTTTCCTGTGCATTGTTTCTCTAGAGCAAAATTTTTCTCAATTTGTATTTAAAATAATAGGTTTTGTTCATTATACTGCATTGTTGCTCTAGGATAGAAGTTCATTTGTAGACTTACTATTAACTGATGGTTTCTCTACCCTAGGTTGTATACCTGCTCTTAAACAGAAAGAATTGGCCAGTCATTCAACCAAATAGAGTGTATCTCAAGATCAAATTAAGATGGCACATTTAGTTTCCTGATGAAATGGCAATGTCATTCTCTTGCTAAAAATTTCTTCTGATCTGGCTTTAACAATGCACTGGGAAAAAATATTTTAGAACCTGCTCTTAAATTGCAGTTTCCTTTAATGCCAAACTTAGCAGAAATTTCGTGGGATATAATTTTATAGCTACTGTATAGTTACCGTCTGAGATGCAACAAGGAGAAATTATTCTGATGTGTTTTGGGATCTGAGACAAATATTCTGATTTGAAATTAAAAAATTTTAGTGAACTTTCAAAAATATCTGAAGAATGTGATGCAGTATGGTCATAATGAAATTATTTCAGAGGTAAAATAATCTCACTGAATTTTTTGAATGAAATTTTACAAGTCTGTAAACATTTTGAGTTTTCTCTCCAATGTAAAATCTCATATTCAATGTTTCAGACTTTCCTCACGTTATGTGAATTTTACATCTATAGTCTCCCTCTCCTCAAAACTTGGGTAACTGAAGCCTAGCAGTTCCAAGTAGAATTGCTGTCACTATCAATGTACTGTCTTAAAATATCTGCTCTCTGTATATGAAATATCCTCAGCTTGTTTCAATGGATTTGTATCCCAAGTGCATAAGAAGTGAAGATGGGAAGCATTTTCTCCAATGTTGGTGTGCAGAGTTGTTCAGACTGCTCTCCTGCCGTAATCCGCAGAGTCAAATGTCCACTCTCATGCCCTTGGTTCTGTTCTAGAGGAGACCTCTTCCTGGGCCAGATGAATAGTCACTTACAATTGCCTCACTCTCTCTGTTGACTATAAGAAGAGGCTACAAGGTAGGAATTCTGTGCAGACTCATTGTAAATGTCAGAGAATATCTATTTTCTGGAGCCCCCGTGAGCTTAAGGAGAACATAGACTGTAAAATTCCCCAGGTGGGGCAGCTCTGAATAAGGAGAACATGTATATTTCCTAGAAAATTATGAAGACACAGTAAATAGTCAGCTGGTAATTTTATGCACCTCCAAGCTCAGAAGACAGACGAGGAGACTCTTTTAGATGATAGTTTTGATAATTTTGAGGACTGTAAGTCACATGTGACTAATACCTCTTAATTTGGCCTTATTAACCTAGGAACCCGAGAAAGGTGGAAGATTTTAGCTAGGGAGGAGTTGGCACATAGATGCCATTTTAGAAACATAAGCAAGTGCTAGATTTTCAACACAAGCTTATTTTCCACTTACTTTGGTGAGATTTATTATTTCTACAATAGCAGGAACTTACTAGATGTTAGAAAACATCCTTTAAAAACACCTCTTTGAGATAACTTCCAGCCTGGTTAAGGATTTCATAACATTTGCCATGTAACACATTATATTTTCAAAGCATTTCAAAGCACATTTTCATAGTATAATATGTGGTTTCAACTGCCCTAACTCAGCACTTAAGAAACATACATCAAAGAGTTTTAAATCCCGACAATCCTACAAGCTCTGTTCCCCCCTTTCTACATAATTAAGTTAATCTTTCAAGGCAAGTTGACACATGTAGTCAATTGGTTACAGGGATTTTTAAGATCATATTTTGTATTCTTCTAACAGGCTAGTAACTATGGTGAAATCTAACTTGGGAAATTTTCCGCTTGCACTGACAGTTCTTCATTATTAAATTCAAAGGGCATATATGCTGATTGATTTCTGATTAAATCCTTGTCTTCTGGAATGATCTATGTAGTTTATCTAGACAGTTTCTTTTACGGTCAAATATTAAGAGGGAATAATTCACTGTGTTATGTGCAGTTATTTGAAACAATAGTGTTTTGATCATTAATATTTCCAGAATTCCAGATATTGGCCATGTAAGCTGCAATAAAAAGTTCATTATAGTTCATATTGCTATAATTTTCCTCCTATTTAGCTGCTTTCATGCATTATTAGTTGCTGAGAAATTTACAGACAGCTAGAGAAACAAACAGCTACCTAGCATGGAGCATGAAACCTGCATTTATGACTGCTGGCATCTTGACTGATGTGCTATTATGCTGAAAACATGGTATATAAACAGTTTACTGATGAAGGAAGAGTCTTTAATTGGCAGTCTGACCAAGGGCAACTAGATATTAAGGAGAAGGTCATGGGCAGAAAATTGTTTCACTGGTAAATGGCCTGATTATCTGCAGAATGAAATCAGGTACTTTGCATGACTGATGGCCAGAAGGAAGAATGTAGTAGGGGCTGCAAGATAAAAGACTTAATATTATCACAGTGGGCTGATGGTGGGTCAGATGCTGCTCCTGACACACCACTTTGAATCTAGACATCTGAAATTGCTGAACCAACATGGGTTTCTCTTCCCCTTGTTTTTCACTGTTGCAGAGCTATTTCTGCTCAGTGGTTTCTGGAGCACATGTAGCTATCTGTGTTTATCTCCACTTGTTCCTGCACCTCTGTAGGAGAAGCATCCAAGGGAGGTGAGCCAGAGAAGGCAAGAGGAACTGGGACCTCCCACTAGGGACTAGGACCTTATGCCTCAGGACTGTTTGCTGCCCTTTGGCTTGGCTGAACCACCATGAGCAAGCCTTTCCTGCTGGCACCAGGGGAACAGCTATGATGAAGGACAGATACAGGACTGTTACATTCAGTGGAATTAGTCCAGGCTTGCAGTAACTCAAGTGGCCTGTTGTTGACAATGGCATGGCTGTTGTTGCTATGAGAAACCACCTACATACTGGCAAGAGAGAAAGGTTGCAGATTAAATGTTTATGGCGTGTTTATTTACCTTTTCATTAGGAAAGAAAACAAATTAATTGCCTATTGCACAGTCAGGTTAAAGATAAGATGATTTTTTAATTGTCACTGGTGAAAATATGGTCTCTCTTTAGATGTACTCTAAAACCATCCTAAATAGAGGATCTAGCATGCTGTGGAAATTACAGAGCAGGCCCTAGCAATGGCATATTTTCAGCTATGTGCAATTGCCGGGGAGAGATCCTGTCTTCTGAACAGCAGCTCTTTCTCTCTGTCCTTTGTTACCAAGTGTACAAGAGCAATTCCCAAAACTTACACTTCTTTCATTCAGTGTTTCCCAGTTATGGAAGTTGTGATCAGCTTCTTCCTCACGGATTTTCAGTGTTAATTCACCACCTGCATACATGCCTGTGCAATAGTACAAGTGTCTGATCTCATCTGCACACAGTTAGTGGTCTGAGTCTAAACTACATGTCTAAACCCAGTCTTTCTGTGGGAGGTGGTTGATGTTTACAGAAAACTAGGTTTTGATTGTGGCACAAGTGACTGCCGAAACATGTGTGAAGGGCTAATTATGTTAAATAGGTACTAATGATCAGAACATATGTTCTGTCCATGCCCCATTTTTCCCTAACCAGGCTGTCTACTTGAGGAATCAGTATATTTCTGGGGAAATCAGTATATTTCTCCCAGGGGAAACACTGTAAATAATCATCTGACTGAAGGTCAGCTCTAAGAAAATGAATTACATTTATTTGTGGTGAGTTTCTACACTGCTGGGCTAAGAACAGCTCATTTAAAGGTACCCTCCAGCTCCCACTTGTTGACATGTTCCCTGAGGTAGACTGGCTCCTATTTCATTGTTTCATTCCAATATCTAGTGTTGCTTTTAGAGATCCTGATGGGCTCTTCCTTCTTCTTTGCGTCTTCCTCAGTTTACCAGGTTGAGAAAATAAACTTTTGAAGCCTGGGATTTATTTTCCCTTTCAATGATTTCAAGAAAATTTCTGTTACAGTAGTCAAAACATGGAATAGTTGATTACTTTTTCTTGGTTCTTACATTTTCTTCATTTCTTATAATTTTCTCCTAAGTCAAAATGTAGGCTGAAAATCTGAAATATGTTAGAACTGCACAGAATATTCAGTCACACACAAGAACACTTACACACCCAGAACAGGAAGACCTTCAGAAAATTTAAACCTTTGCCTCACCATGTTTTCATCTGTGATTTAGACCAACTGTCCAAATTACATGTATCTGAGAAACAGGAAATTCTGACGAAGTGCTCAGTACTGCATGGTGGCAGCAAGCCTCTGAAATAAATCAAATGACCCAATTTGCAGGTAACTTATTAAAAAATAATTAAGAGGATGCTGAATTGAAAAAATGTTTTATTTTTCTGTATCAAGTATGTGAGCCTTCCTTTCACTCCTAACCTGGGAATTCCTCCTGTCTCCTCCGTGAGCTAGTTAGCCCACATATGATAGCAGCTCTGAAGTCTAGCCTGGGGTTTAGAGTAAATTCATGCTGAAGATCAAAATGAGGCTTCTAATCAGCCTTTAATTCAAAACATTTCTGCTGGCATTTCATCAGCTTCTGTTGCATCTAAGATAAGAATATCACCAGAGGTTGAATAAGGCTGTGTTCATTTTTTCATTTGTACTGAGCCACATTATGTGCCATAATTATTAGCACTATTGTTAGAAATTAGGACTCACTTTATGAAACTAATGTTTGAAAATAGCATCAACTGTTTGTCTCCTATTAGTCATTCCAGCTAGTAATCTTAAAAAAGGCAGTGTCATAGTCTTAAAAGTGCCTTGGGGATAGATGGGTAAGTTTTATTTTACTGATCTTCTCCGTTACCAACCTATCCGCTCATGCCTGGTTTACAGTGACAACTGAGTACTTTAAATTTGGCTGGTTTGGTATGTAAAGATTCCAATGGCTTGATGCATCCATATCATCCACATTTAGTTCAATTAACACTTTTATCATGCCATTAACTTAGTGGAGATATTTAGCAGGGACCTGGGAGAATGGGAGTTTTCTCACATACCCTGTCACCATTTGGAACTTCATTTCAAGCTTACTTCTGAGGTAAATGTGTATGAGAATAATAATTAATGATTTATAGATCAGCATCTTGCTGTGTGTCTGCATATCTTACAAGCCTGTACTGAATATATTTGTTGAGTACTTTGAAATTACATGAGTTTTTCCAGATTTAGTTGGAGTAAAAGAAATATCTTAAAGTCCCTGCTCTGAGCAATGTATGTCAGGTTTTGTTTTATGGCTTCTCTATAGCTTCATTGCACCTCGTAGCTGCAGGACAGTAGAGCAGCAGTCTGTGCACACTGAGTGAGCTTATGCCTACACGGGCACATGGAGTCAGCGTCACATTACCAAAATCAATGCGCTTATGACTGTGTTAGCAAGATTCCTAAGCACATGCCTCATTGAAAACTCTGAATTGCAAAGTCACTATCTCAAATGGTCTGACATTGCCAGGCTGGGTTACTTTTTTTGGCTCACTCTCTCATTTCCCCAGTTCTAAGAGGTTTGGTTTGTTTCTGTTCTCCATTCCAACGGCATGAAACTTCATGGTGTTGCACGAAGTTATTTTGTTATTACACCAGTGCTGCTACATTTGTAATCGGGTCTTGTATGGTGATGATCAGGCACTAAAGGACTACAAGCCTGAATCAGCTTATATTTTTGGAAGAGTGTCATTGGTACCAGGAGCATTAGGGCAGCCTGGATTTGAAAGAAATGAGGGAAAGATGTCCTTGCCTGTGTACGCTGTTGCTGCACTATAACACGGATGCATGTATACCACACTAAGTTTTACCTAATGCCCTACTGCCTCCCTGGTGTGCCTTGTACATGCACATTCAGCTGGTAAATGTTCTTTTGCTCTTGCATGTGCCTTGCCTTATTGCCTTCTATGATGGTCTTCCACGGTTTCAAGTTTTCAAATGGGCTGTTTCTGATGTCCCTGTGCATCTGTTCATAAATGTAAGTCGACCATGTATTGCATGAGCCAGTTTTATGCACTGTCATTTCTGCAGCCAAGAAACCACTAAAATGTTTCAATATCTGGCTCTACCTACACAGAATTTGGCTCATTTTGCTTGGAAGTTTTCCACCTACCTTATATTCTTCCCTTGGAAAGTGCAAGAACCTCGCATGTGAAACCAGTTATGGCAATGTCACACTGTGGCCTCTAGCCTCTTGCAATGTGCATATTTTGGTAACAGAGAACAGCAGAAAACAAATACAATCATTTCTTCACATAGTACTATTATCAGATTGAGTAAAATAAGAAATATTTTAACTCAACCAGTACAGGTCGTGACTTTGTGTTTTCCTGTTCTGGTTATCCAGTGTGGTCATGGATTTGTGACAGTGGATAAGGTAATATACCAGTGGTCAGTTCTTCTAGAGTGGGCACAGGTCTATCTACAAGTGCACAAAAACCTTCCCAGGTTTCTTCATCCTCAATTTCTAACATCTGAATATTTGGATTGTTAGCCAGTGGTAGATAGAAAGGGATTTAATAATAGACATTTGAGTACTTTTTCTGGTCATATAGTGCATAATTTTTCGTGCATTTGAAATAAACTGTTGATACGAAGTTTTGAAACATACATTTTCACACTTCATATGTGAAGCATTATATGACTTGATAGCATGCTGGTAAGCCAACATGTTTAATGAAATCCCTACAAATGACATGGGAAATAAAACTTCATTTATTTTTAAAATGTAGATCTATACTCAGTGATCAAAACTCCATCTTAGCTGTCCTGACATATATTTCAGTTGGGGTCATAACCTGTTTTTTACAAAAATACCCTCATAACTTGTTCCATATTGGTAGTCTGCTAAGAGAAGCAATATTTCTTGCTTCCCAAGCTCTTCCTATCCATAATTTTCTAGCTTTTAGAATATTTTCTCAGGCTATATTGTCTATCTTTTCCCCAGGATGCATACTGATATTGAGATTCAGCTGAAATTTTATGGGTGAAATCTAAAAACCAAACCAAAACAAAACCAAACCATACAACCCCCTCTGCTTGAATAACTATCTGCTCTTTGCACCACAATTATCTGTACCTGAAAGATTAGCTGTTTCCTACTCATTTATCTTATGAATAAACTGCAGTGAACTTATGAACGAGAAAGGCCCCACAATAGAGAGGCTTGTGTAATGGCCACGTTCAACAAATCCTCTTAAATCTTGGTTATCTTGGATTTAACTTCATGTAACATAGAGAATTTTCCAAATGCCAGGAAGTTTATACAGATTGGGCCAAAAAAGAAAGCTGTATCTGGCAGTGTGGGTAACAGTAAGAGCTGCATTAGGGCATTATATAATCAAAGAAACAGAAAACACTTTAATCAAGTGAAAAAATTTTACAGAAAGCTGTGGCAGCAAGGCATGAGCTGTAGAAGGAGGAACATAGTTTACTCTAAATCCCATGCAGAAATGAAGATGAAAGCCTAAGAGTATTGGTTGAAACAGAGTGAAAAAACTGATATTTCTATTTGCTTCATTTTGCCTAAAGACCTTTGTCAGATTCCAACATTCATATGTTTGCTAAAGGCAGCCTGGGCAAACAGCCCTCACCAGACCAGTCCTGTGTTCTGCGTATCTCTCCCTTTAGTGAGTAACCCCAGTTTCCACTGCAGGAGGTGCTCAGTATTTCATAGGATTGAACCTAAGCAGCTACATATATTTGGTTCCACTTGAGCTCCAGATGCCTTTTTTTTTTTTTTTTTAATAGAAATAGTATTGATGCCAGCTGTGCAAAATGGAAAATAAACCATCCAAATCCATACAAAAAGCTCACCTTTGCTTTGTCTGATTTCTTCTTGAGCAAAGCTCTTGTACTGAGTGAGTGCCTGGCCAGGCCATTTGTCTGAAGGCCAGTTTTTGTTCTGGACTGGCAGTGTAGTATTTTGGTGAGCTCCCCCCTGCTATCACTGCAGCTGCACCTGCCAAGAGGAAGCAACCCACAATCTAAAAAGCTCATCAGAACAATAATGTCTGCTTCTCTCTTGACAGGTTAATTAATTGCGTGCCATTATATTTTGTGTGTGGTTTTGGATGGTTTTGATACTCCTCTTTCAAGTGTTTCCCAGTAGGATTTGAAAAAGCTGGTGCATTGTCTGCCTGTCTGTCACTTCAGATGGTGCTTGATGCAGAAAGAAGAGAGACAGAGAGGAAAAGAAAGAGAGAGAGAGTATGTTGGGGTGTTACAGTTAGAAAATCTAACTCACTGGGAACGGGGATAAAATAGTGGTTATGGCTGACTGGAAAAAAACCCCTTTGTTTCATTAAATTTTGGGGCTTGAAGTTTGTTTAGCCCTTTGGAAGGCAGGGAAGGGTGGTCTCCACATCAGTCCAAGGCTGTAGTTTGGGCGCACATTGACTCCTTAGAGACTTTAGCACGCTCTTTCACCTCCCCCATGAGCATCTGGACCCCCAGTTACTGGCTCTTTTTCAGTGGAAGACCTCTTTTGTGGGGGGTGAGACAGGGGAAAGAATAAATTAAATTATCTCTTGAGGAGACTGGAATCCCCAATGAAAATCTCACGAGCAGTTCTTGTCTTAATAGCAGCAGCTTTTCACCTCTTGGATTACATTATTCTAGAAATTGAAGTAGCAGCATGCAAATCATGTGCTAGAACTAAGGGGGTTGACCAGACATTATGATTTTTCAAACTGGAACATTTCCAGAGGTTGTATAACACTTCTTTATGTCCTCCCACCCAGAAATATATTGAGACTTATGGGAGGAAGAAGTTTGACAGTTTTCAGTGTTCTTGAAAGATCCACTGCCACAGAAAGTTTTGAAATATTTAAGTGCCTTATCCATGCATTAAGACTGTATTAATGTCCACGTTCAGCTTAAAGAAAGATATTCCTAGAAGAGTGTTATTCATGTCTGTAGGTTTGGAGGGCATCTATTACATGGCCTGAGGCAGAAGCTTTGTCTCCACACAAGAACTTGGCAGTGAAAGACCCTGCATGCCATGCAGTGTGCTGTCCTTCCAAATGTTTGCAGTAAGGTGGAAATGTACTGGAATTGCTAACGGCTCTGATCAGGCACTACTTTTGTGTCCACTCTGTGAGGTACTGACACAGAAACTGTGCACTGGCATTGAGGGTTTAGCTTCACATGAACGAAGGTGAAAGACAAAGAGAAAAAAACCAAACCAAACCACAATGACTTATCCAAACACCCTCACTTATAACTGGATGTCATTTACAGTTTAGGAATTTTTCATTTCTAGATGAAATGAATGCAATGACAGAGAAGTGAGAGGCCTGAAGGTCTAGGAAGCAACCAGACTGCATAGGAGATGTGGGAGACAGGTTATTTTTATCTGAACTTTGATGGTTTTCATCTCTGTTCTATAAGAGGAAGCCAGAAATAGTCCTTTTTTGGTACTGGGGCAATCTATAATAGTGTTGTGGCCTTGGAGCTGCCTGCTCTTGCTGTGGTAGGATGGAATTGAGCTCAGGATCAGGAAGCACTATAGGCACATGGGATTCAAAATCCAAGCCCACACAGTACAAGTGGTATCATGGATCTTTCTGGAGTGCTTGAGCTGTGGGGGGGATGAAAAGTATTGAGTATAGGTGACTCTCTTTATTTAAATTTACTAATCTTTATTTAAATTTACTAATCTTTATTTACTAATTTAGAAAGCAACTTCTCTTTTCATTGTTTTCCTTCAGAGAAGGAGGACTGGGTTCATAGATGGGAGTCACTACTGCTGCTGTGAAATCAGATGAATATATTTATTGCAATGCTAAAAATTCCCTTTAACACAACATTCTTCCATTTGTTGGGTGGAGATGCTCTCTCAGTCTTGGTACCTTGTGTGAGTCCTGCATCACACTCACCTGGCACCAGTCACTCCCTGTCTCTCCCTAGGGGCTGAATTCGTAATTGCACTGAGAGATGTGCACCAGAGCAGCCCAACGTGACACTGCGGGTCAAACACAATGATGTAAAAGTAACCACAGAATACTTGGTAAATCCTGCACACAACATCTTGAATGATTTTGTTCTGAGCTATTCATCTGTTGAGGGCAGGGGAAATACCTGGTGGGCTGGGATAACATTTATATTATAGCATCTCCTTCAGTAAAGGAAGAAACAGCCTTTTATTCCTAAAATGGAGCAGAAAGGAGATCTCTCTCTGCGACGTGCTGCAAGCTAGAAAGAACCCTTTGATGCATTTAAGTTTGCTTCTGTTTCCTACAGTCTTCCTGGTTTGTCACACACAGTCTATTAATGTGTCTCTGCTCTTGCTTGGCAAAGTAATCCTGAACACTGCAACTGGTAAGTTTTTATTAAACTATTTTCATGATCATCATCTGTCCAAGAAGTTTCAGTCCAAAATCAACCCTCCCAAAAAAGTCACACAGCTGATGTTTTAATGCAGTTTTATTATAGTTCTGAACATCTTAAGGGAAAAAGAGTCTCAATGGTTAAGAAGTGGATTTAGGAGGCTGGTAAGAGCACTGGCATCATGCCAATTTTTTATGTTTGCCTCATAAACACCACCAGTAACTGACTTCTGCTGGTATGTCGCATGCATATTTCAGCAGTGGCAGCACTTTGAATTCCATGTACAAGTAACCTGCTCTTTTTTCAAAGAGAAGTATGCAGGGAGATGTAACCAGTCTTGAAAGGAAAGTGCCAGCAGTAAATATCCCATGTAGACCTTAAACTGGAAATAGAAACTGCAAAATGTGCCTCAGTGCAGCATTGCGTGCCACTCCTTTTGCAGATAACATTCACAAAAGGTCTCAAGTGAGCATAATCTGCCTGGTAGTGGAAGCAGTGGCAATTCGTTCTCCCATAGTCCCCACTGTGCATAATCATCAGCAAGTCCTCCAGACATGTCAAAGATCTCCTTTACTGCATGATTTCCTAACTCTGGTTTCACCACAGAAATGCTCTCTAGAGAATTCCCTTAATGCAAAGTCTCCACCGAATGCTGCAAATGTTGTTCTTCATTGCTGTGAGAATCATTGTAAAGTTACCAGCCCAAATAATGAATAAAATATATAAATGTACTAGTTTGAACACAAACCAGTGGGAAATTCCAAGTCAGAACTACAATTAAATAGGAAAATTAAAGGCAGAAAATGCTGGCTTAAACTGACAGAGTCAGGGTACAACCTGACACCCTGTTGGTCACGGGGGTAGTAGCAGTCCACCTAAATGGTGGCTCCAGTCCTCCTGAAGTGATGGATGTGGTCCTGTCGAAGCAGTGATCCTGTAGAAGGATCTGGTCTTCCTCTGAAGGTCCAGTGGTGGCTATGTAGCTCTTGTCCTCTGGGAATCCAGTAGGTGAGGGCTGACTGTGGTGTTCCAAACCTCAGATTATAGCCAGGTAGGATATATATAGCTTGGTTCCTGCCCCTGGGTGGAGCATCTCACAATGGGATGATGTAATTTATGAGTCATGCAGTAAGGCCTTGATGGCCCATTAGTAGAAGATAGCCTTGGGAGGGAGTTAGCAGGGATGAGTCATGAAGGAGACAGGGAGCACTGCCCCACCTGCTTTAACAGTTTATAAAGATGGTGATAGAATACAAACTTTTGGTTACACCTTACATTATAACCTAAGACAATAAATAAATGAAGAGAATCGGCAGCCCGTTGTAAAGATAACCAGTGCAGGGTTGTTTGCCTTTAGCTAGCCTCAAACCCGAGTTACACAGAAAAACAGCTACCCCAGCCAACTCAACGGCGTGTTCGCTCTGACACATACCTGATAATTGGAGCAGTTTTTATTACTGGCTGCTTTACTGGAAATTATTTACTGTAAATTTTGGACATCCAGAACATCCAAATGTTTATTATATCAAGTTTCTATTTCTTCCCACACCCCTTTGTGTGGAGAATGTAATTAAAGGATCCTGGAGGGGGGCCACTGTGTGTATTTCAGTATTGATTTTTTCATAAGTAAGTTAATAATGTAAGTTAAAAAATAAGTGGGGTTTAGAATCCCAAGGAAAAGGATAAAGATATTTATTTTCTGAATAACTGTTATACCTCTGAAAGAGATGAGTTGTCATAAGCAGTAGACAGACAGTAGCTTTCCCTGGCATGTTGGGATGGCTTCTTCTGAAGCCTGCTGGATTGGGATGAATGCTCTTGTCCATATCAGCACCTGATTGTGAAGAAATACATGCCATGGAGGCTTGACAGGTCTGACACAGGAATTCAGTCCTTGGTTTTCCTGAGGTCACAAAGCAAGTCCTGTATGGTTTCCCTCTGCTGCTAGCAAGCTCCTGCTCATCAATAGCAAGCTCTTGAATAAAGGAATCTTCAGAAGGATGATGCACAACATTGCTGGTATTTGTCCTTGTGCTGATAAGTCCAGCCCTGAGTGTAAGTATTAGTATCAGTCCCTAGGGCAAACTGGTGATAAAGCTCTAAGAGAATGTTTAAGCTAAATTATGGGAATACATCTGAAATGGTGCCCTTCACAGATTCGGTGCTAATTCTTGCAATGGCAATAGCTTAGAACGTAATCTATATATTAAATAAAATGTGTAAATTGGATTTGGAAATATTCATGGGGGCAAGGGGTTGGGGGAGCCTCTCAGGTCTCTGAGTCCAATCCTCTCTTATCAAAGGCCCAATGTCATATAATCCCTCTCATAAACTTGTGCAATCTTTTTCATATGCTTCTCGCTGGTTCTAGAGGAGGGCCTTGAACTATCTTTTATCTCAGTTCAAATGTCTGCTTTGAACAGGGAATAAAATCTGAATGTCACAGCTGTCTGAGTATCCTAATAACTGTTGCACTGGTGGATTTTCTCTTTCTTACATTTGCTTCCTCAGTTCAATTGAACTGTCACTTCTGCATTCCAGGAGACAAGGATAAATGGAATTTTAGTGTATTAAAAACCGGGAGTAAGCTACAGGTAATTATTTACCTGTCTTTCAGAAAACCTTCAACAGGATTCTGGGCAACTGGTTGACCAATGCAATTTTTTTGCACTGTGGAGCCAAAAGATAGGTCTGAAAAAAACCTGTCTGTATGAACTAGAGTTTGGGGTGATACGCTTGATCCACAGGGTCCAGATAAACCTAGCTGACTACAGTTGCAATGAATAATTCACTGTCTCTAAATTTAGCTTTGATCCATGTGATTGTGTTGTGAACTTGAAATATACACACAGGAGTTTCAGCAGCCTTACCTTCCCTCTCTCATAAAAACACCCTTCTGACCTGAAATTCTTCTCCAAGTGCATCACTCTTTCAGCTGTACCAGACTGTTAAGGTGCATTGATTTAGGTATCTCAAAGATATATATTTTTTTAAAATATTAAGACTTTTCAGAGGGTCTTGTGAGACCATGGAGGAGTTGCAAGGACACTGTCCTGTCTGGCCTGGGTAAAGGTTGAAGATGAGATCCTGTTTCTGTTTTATAGACTGTCTAGTGATTTAACTATAGAAAGGTGTAAATATTTCCCTGAAGAGGAGCTGTTTTAATTTTATTAGAAGGTAGATTTTTTTAATTAGGGTCAGCATATATGCTCCCTTCCATTTTCCTGGAATCTATTTGATGCAGGGGAGGAAGCCTTCAATCTCAAAGTGAGCCCAGGTTTGAAAGAAAAAATATTTTCCATTAGACCAGTAATTCAATTGGAAAAATCAGATGAGTTTCCAGACACATGTGCCCTTCAGATGCAAATATAAAAGTCACAGAAACTGCCCAGGGAGTGTAGGCTGGCATAAAACTCCTGATGAGGTTTCGAGATGAGGAGGAAAGATACGTGACAGTGAGTGGCTGGAACAGGGGACCATGGAGTGGCATCAGCCCTGGAGCAGAAGGAAGACCTCTTGCTTTTGGAGATGGAAAGCAGAAAGGTGGTTGTTATTTATGTCAAAGGGCAAGAAGATCCAGAAATGTGGAGACAGGTAGAACAATACAGAGATTGAGACTAACAAGCTGAGCAAACTACCTAACTAGGCAAACAGCCTGGGACAAATAACCAGGGTAGCCTGTGAAGTGAAGGCTGAGGTTGGAGTCTGGAAGAGCCTGGAAGAGTGGAGGCATATCAGCTCTGGAAAGAGAGCTGCACATGAAAATAAAGAATGATTTATAGGACATGGATATACAAATAAGGTAAGAACAGGGTGCTCAGAAGAAGAGATGAAGAAAGTCTGGATCCAGCAGTAAACCTGAGAAGCAGAACTGGGGCTGAGAAAGGAAGGGAAGGACAGGGAAGAGACAGTACCGGGGGGGAGACACACTGAAGTTGGAAATGCAGAAAAGATCAAACCCTGGACACCTGAGGAAAAAAAAAAAAAATCTGTACTTCAGATAAAATAGGATTTTCATGTCAGAACCAGGGAGCTGGACACTGCTGAGTCTTGGAACTGAGTGCTCTGCCATGAGTCAGTTAAACTACTCCTGCTCCTGGCTACCCTGCTAGTGCAAATGGCAGAGAAGTTTTCTCTAGGGGGTTGCAGCTGTGACAGTTCCTGTAAGAAGCCACAAGCTGAAATTTCTGTGTTCATGGTTTGCTTTTATTAAGTCTAGATTACTCCACAAAACTTGCTCCATTGGAAGCTCATCATTAGGACAATCCTACCAAGCAACTAAAGGTTAGGCAATGCCACAGGCTGGTTATCCTATTCCTTATGGTTTTGCTTTCCCATAACTGAGCTGCAATCATGAAGCAAAGATACCAGTGATGATCAAATCTATTTTATTACTGTGGCGTGAGTATGAAAAATTAAACCAATGCTATATTGGAAGGAAATGTATATGGAAGTGAAAAGCTTCCAGTTGAAGAAGACCTGTTAATCAGCAGTTTGAGGGCTCTGCATACACCTCTGAATATCTTGGAAATGGCTCCGTCCCTTCAATTTTTAAGAAGTAGTTTGGTAGTTTTCATTCCAGCACTTTCAGTAGAAGCCTTATTATGTTGTACAGGAAAGACACAGGCCTGGAAAACTTGTAGATAATTCCAGAATGTTTTGATTCACTTTGGGATAACAAAAAGAGGTTACATGAGTTGGTTATAAGGCTTCTCTGATGAAAGCTAAGATGAGCTCTATGACAAATCTTAATGGACGTCAAGCCTCAAAATCTCTTCTAAATTCACCCAAGTGTAATTTTAAATTAGGCCATCTGACTTGTTTTCAGTGAGAGGAAACATAGACATAAATGAGCCTGAGTGCTTAAGTGAGATGGAGATTATACAGATGAAAATGTTTCCATAATTTTAATGCATGTGAGATTTATGTACTAGGCAAACTACCTTATAATAGAATTTTCATTAATTTATCTTAAGAATGTCTCTCTTTTCTCGACTTATCTGCATGGGTGTAAAAGTCTATTAATAATAAATAGTATTATGCTGAAGTTTTTTTTCCCCAGTGTTGACCCATTGAGCCAAGTAAGGATTTCTCATGATAAATCAAGTGCAGAAAGAAAGATTCTGCCAGTGTAGTATTTCAAGTTGCCAGGTCCCAGAGCCTAATCTTTTCTGTAATGATGTGAACAGCAGGTAGTCTGGAGAAGGGCAACAAAGCAAAGAGAGAGGCTAATTTGACACATTATGTAAATTTGGCTGAAATGCGTATTTCAAAATCTGCATTCTTCTTCCCTTCAGACAATTCGTTTTGGAATATGCTCTTTTATTAATAAGAAACCTCTGAATGCTTTATACCAGACTAGAATACAAGCTGTGAATTCCTCTTTTTATCACCTTTGCTTTGACTCCAGGAAGAACATCCATAGCATTTTTGCAGCTGCTATAAATATTTTGCCTGTTTGATTTATAGCAATGTTTAATGAATGAGTGGCAGTGGTTTCTTTATCAAGCCACATAGCCATGCAGACCTTTTCAGTAAGACAAGGGCACAGTGAGCCTTGCTGATGCCTTTTAAAAAAATGATTGCCAGAATATAAATGCCAAGTCTAGTTAAAGTAATGTGCACATCTGGCTGTTAAACCAAAAACATTGCTGCAATAGTCCCAGCTCAGAAAAATCACAAGTGAAGCAAGCTTCATAAATTCAAGTGAATGGAAAAGAAGCTTTTGGAGGCAGCATAATTGCTGTTCAAGGACTTCTGCTGAGTCTTCAAGAGGCAATAGCATGCAGTGGGATGTATGTTGTGTGCTGGTATGACATGTTTTGTTTAGCTGCTCCATGGGACAACAAAGTCAGATGATTTTGATTTGCATGATGGGAAACAACACTGGTCATTTAGGAAATTATTAATTTTCTTGGATGGTGAGGAATCAAGAATGGAGTACAAGGGAATGTCCTGGGCAGCAGATCAGTCCTGTCCCCAGGACTCCCACTGCCTGAGGTGTGTGGTCCTGCCAGTGAAATTCATTCTCAAGTCTACTTTCCAGTTACTTGGCAGAGAGAAAGTTTTCCTTGCTGAGCAGGAGAACATGTGTCTAAATTAGAGTAGCTTTGTAAATCAGTTTTGAATTCTTTGGGAAGATATGTACCAATTAAATGCAATTAAAATGCAGGATGGTTTGTAACTCTGGTTTTCTTTATGATCTGCTTTAAAATGTGACTAAGATTTGTTGAGTCAGACATATATCTGGGTCAAACCGGTGTTAGACTGTTGATGCGCCTAACAGCTTAGTTAGAGTGACTTAATTTTGGGCCTGGATTTCTGAATGTGAAAACATGCATCAATAACCTTTTTATTTGTGCTCCAGCTCGTACTGAAAGACAACAGATTTTTAAAACTGTAACAAATGAGAAAAGAATGAGCAAGCAAGAGAACATTTGTGTTCTCACTACTGCATACAGATAGTAGCCACTCTCAGCTGTAAATACTACTGCATTGTAAATCTACACATTGGACATTAGCTATAGGCTGTTCTTAGACAGTATATTAATAAAAGTGTATTGACATACAGATTTTTTTCATTCAATTATGACTGTGTGTAGAATTGTAACATCAGCAGTTTAACTGCTAAATTGAATGCGAAATATTGTTAGCAGGAGAGAGTACAAATGAGGGGATTGAAGAGTAGACTTACCTTTTGTAGGATGAAATATTGGCAGGAACTGTTCTAACTGTGGCTTGATGTTGGTTGAGAAATTATAATGGCCAGAGTTTCCCAATTAGGAAGCTAAGGCTGGGCTGTTAAATCTTTATGTAGACATTAAAAACCCCACTTTAATGCTGACATTCCACCTTATTCCCCAGAAGGAGGATGAGTTACAGATTTTTAGAGACATAAAATTGGTCTTAGTGCCCGATACTTCATGTATCATGTTTTCGTTTGTCCTTTGATGATTTATTTAAAACGCTATGTGTGTATCCATACCTTAATCTTTGGAGAGAGATAACGTGAGAGATTACAGTTTATGAGTGGTGAAGTAAATTGATAGTATGTTTGCCTTGAGTTTATGTTTTAAATGCCAGTAGTTTGGTTAGTAGCTATTGATGGTATTTGTTTTCTTACTAAGTATATCTGGACATAGTGCACTGAAAATGCATCACACCATAAAAACATGTGACTTTTCCTTATTTTTTCATGAAATGCTAATTTTCCAAAGGCAACTTACAGCTAAGGAAGAATAGCAGCTTTGAGAAACAGAGTTGTGCAGAGACTGATGATATGTTTGGTGAGATATTTGGGTTTATGTAAAATGCACATTAATATTCAAGTTCCAGCACACCGAACATTAAACTGTATAGAGAGGTAAGTTCATCACAAGAGCTCATTCTGAAATCACATTATGATTTTAGCAGTCTCCTGATAGCCAGATGGAATTCAACAGAGGGAAAAAAATCTGTCATGGTGAAATCAGAAATGAGGACAATCTGTCAAATCTAAACACAGAGAAGTCTCTTTAAAGCTGGAAGTGGTATCTAATTCTGTGATTTCATTCCAGTGTTAGTTGCTGCTTTGAGTGAAGCATGCCAAAAGAAACACAGTTTCTTTTTCTGCATAAGTAACATTCATAGTTGAGTCATATTCTCATTGAATGCCCAAATCCCTCAAATTTATTGGAATTTTTATGGGATT
Organism: Oriolus oriolus; assembly: GCA_013400235.1. NCBI lineage: Eukaryota > Metazoa > Chordata > Aves > Passeriformes > Corvidae > Oriolus > Oriolus oriolus. The sequence continues at coordinate 367,967 of VXBT01005026.1, forward strand.
TTTTTTAAGACTTTGGTTTTATATGACTAAGCAGCTATAAAACTAGATTAAAAAAATCAGCATTGCAAGTTAGTTGGGACTGATTAGAAACAGTATGTGATTTTGGCTTTGTTCCCTGTTTGACTGGGTCTCATTCAACTCCCCTACAGAACCAGGGGGATTTCATAAAATAACTGGCAGTTTGAATTCCTGGAAGAATAAAAAAGGCTTCTGGAGAACATTACAGGACAAATACATGGAAGATTTACAGGAACAAAGGCTTTTCTTTCCTGAACCTTGAGAGAGAGAGAAAAAATCAATATCAGTTTATAATGTTTATGATGGGAATATATAATTTTGGTATAACCACTATTAACTGTTTTAGCCTAAGAAATAGATTGATGAGCCTAAAAATACATGTGAAGAAAATTTGTAAAATACAGTTTTGTAATGAATATAAATGACTAAATTCTTGCAGTCAGTGGGAGTGGGTGCATTTAATGTGTAGATCAGCTTACTTTTTGTGGTCAGAGGGTTAGTAAAAGGAAGAAACTAATCAGTGATTTTTTTCAAATAATTTGTATTACATTTAGAAATATGAAAAGATGAGGCTTAAACTAACAAATGTGAACAGACATCACAGGGAATAATTTTTAAATCTCCAAAGTGTGGAATTTTTTTTATTTTTCAAAATGAATATGGTATTAAAAACCATAATGTTTTCCTTTTAAGTATTCTGTTATCCTGCAGAAGTTATCCTGTTTTGAGGGTTCTATTTAGCATGAATGATCTGGTGGGAAAGCAAAGAACCCATGAGTAAACTCTTACCTTTTGTAATGAAAGCAGGATTTTGGTTACAATGGTGAGCAAGCCATCAAAGCTAGTTTCTGTGGAAAAACATCACCATGATCTCTTTTCTTGGATGCTCCGTAGTTGTATTTTTAGTCTATGAGTGTTGTGGGGAGGAATATTGATTTTTAAAGATAGTTTTAAATTCTAGCAACACATATGTATCCAATCTCATAATGTGCCTGTGAAGATATTTATTTAAAGCAACGTTTTAATCTTATTTCTTTAACGGCAATTCTGTACCTGCATTAGAGAATATTAAGAGTTGTATTTTCAAGGGCTTATTAAATATTCAGTCTTTTTCTGTTGTCAAGTGTGTCAAGGGCAAACCTTCTGTGTCCTGGAATGTAACTCAAACTAAATGAATCTTAAAAGCTGCTATTAAATACTCACATTAGAAAATATACATTACACAGTGAGGGCAGTTGAAAGAGGAGGTGTTGAGATCCAAGCCCAGAACAAGTTGTGTCCAGACAAGACACAAACTGTTTATTGGAAAACACTTAAATATGGTGAGAGATTTTATTCAAAACTTAAATGTGAATCAAGAAGTAATTGTGACTATTAACACTTCACTGTGCATTAACTTCTTCACTGACTATGACTTGTCCATATTGAAATACTAAATAATTGTCTAGAAATAGCCTGTTATAACAGTGTGGAATGGACAGATGAAACTTATTTTGAATATGGAGTAGTATGAGTCTGATTTTATGAATATATATGATACACCTGAGTGTGAGCATCAGTTTCTAGCTCTGCTGTTGTTTTGTTCAGGCTCTGTCTAAGCTGTTAAGCCTTAGAAAGGCTCTGGCTCCATCACAGGACAATGGCCAGTTCCATGTTTGGGTTTGCTGGGAAAGGAAACGTGTGTGTGGGTCAGATGTGAGCCACAGCGTCCTCTGACCGTGTGCCTTTTCCTACTGTGAAATCCAGACATGATAAGACTGAGATAAGACTGTTGTTAGGTCATTTTTAGCCACAATTTTTAATCACCTTAATTTTTCAAGGCACTTAAGGAGCTATGTGCAAGGTAAAACATGACTTTGGACTCATAAAAGTTCTGCTAATCTACAAACTGCTCAATTTGGTGTTCTAGAACTGGCTGTCAATTTTGAAATTGTTTTAAACTCTGAGCTACTCAATCCCCCATGAGACACTGGAGTCAAAGTACAAATCATAAAGTTTTATACTTCCAACAAGTTATCTTTAGGTATCTCACACACACTTTAGTTTTGTGTGCTTCATTGAAAATCAAGTTATAAACGATTAATCCACTTACTGTGAACATTAGTAGAACTTAGCAACAGAGCTTGGCTGGTGATCCCATCAACCAGGCGAGCTGGGAGATGGAATCTCTACTGTCTGAACGTGGGATGCTGACACACAAGAGCAAAATTGGGTGCACACTGCCTTCAAACTGTGAGCAGAGGGAATCAGCAGCCTCCTGAGAGCTTTAACTGCTTAATGAGGAATGTTCTGCATGCTGTGTATTACATACTGAATGTTTTTGTAACTTTTAACTGCTCTCTTCTGGCAAAAATGGACTGAACTTTTTATTAAATCAATTGGTATTAATTTCAGCTTTGAAAACGGTATCCCCATAGTGTGTCTACAACCATTCTGCCACTTAGAAAAATGGTTCCCTCAGGAGGAAAAAAGGAAACCTAAATGAAGAAAGTTAATTTTATCACATCCACTGAAACAAACAAGAAGCAATTATTTTTAAAAAAAGAACCTTTTTAATAAATGAGAAAAGGATCACAATTACTTGGATATTATTTGAAATTTTCTCTTCAGCTTTTTTTGAAGATATTCAAAAAATGTGTTTGGGCTGCAATCTTTGGTTTTAAAAAGGGGGTGAATAAGCTGTTTTGCTCTATTCAAAGGCTTGAACTTGTCTTGCAGCTAGTCAAAACCAAAGTTTTCAGAACTTCTCACAGTAAAAGGTTGCTAATGATTCAAACAGAAAATTGTCTCTTGCTGTAACCTTTCTGAAATAATGATCAGGCTAATGCCTTTTAGACTTTTGTTCTTCATAAAAGAAAAAAGGAAACAAACAAAAAGTTGTGTGTGCTACCCTGGTTATTGTGGACCAAGGAGCTATTGCAGGACTGAGGAATAGAACTTGGTTGGTCATGTCCACCAGAGAATCTGTGAGTTCAAATTTGTGCTGACTTTGTCTGAAATGTGCTGCTTGCCCACATGAACAAAAATGGATATATTTTTAGAGGCTAATTACTTTAGAGAAGCTGGAATTAGGATGAAGGAGAAGGAGAGCATAAAGTGAGGATAGCACATGAATTCATTTAATTTCTATCATTACAGATATGTATGAAAAGCATGCTAGAGACTTTTCAAGGCATTGCCTGGTATTATGTAACATAATACTAAGGAAGCATCTTTGTTAATGTAAATTTAATCCCTAAGCATTTTTTTTTTGACCGATAAAATATTCCTTCTTGCACTGAGCTTTGCATTTGCTTCTTGCATGTTCTCTGACCGATCTGATTATTGCAATAACATCGTAGGTCTCTTGTGTATGAGGCTTTGTCTTGCTAGGTGCTATGCAAGCTCTGACTGATCCAAAGAGCTGGCAGTATAAAACCAAACACAATGAGGGATGAAAGGAATGTGTGCCTTTGCTCAAAATCAGCGATGCCATGCATATGCATGGCAAAACGTGTGCATCTTATTGTTTTACATTTCTGTGAGTGGTTATTGTGGGCTTATCAAGAAATCTGTCACCAGGTTGATAGTGTTTTCTTGTCTTTGTTCTAACCTTTGGAAGATGACTGTCTTTAGGATAATGGAGTAAGATGGCGGATTTTGGACATGACTGAATGTCTTTTTCCTTTAGGAATAATAAAACACTGAATGTAGGTCCACAGCTAAAAATTTCAATCTGCCTTGCCAAGTGCCAAGTGCAATGTCAATGCACGGTCAGTGTTGAGCAAAACAGTAATAAATAGCTTGTCAAGCAGTTCTACCTGTAGTTGATCTCTTGGTATTTGGCATTTTTTAGAAAGGTTCTGAACTTGAATGGACTCTCTTTCTGACATACAGTCCAGAAAACAGTGGTAATTATTTACATACTGTTAGATTCACTGCACTGTTGAATGCAGAGTTAATCCTTATTATATCTGAGTTGTTGGCAAACTATATAGTTGTTGGTAAATTTTACTTTGGTTAGGCTGAATGTAGTTTTCTTTTATTTTCAGACAAAAACCAAAATTCACAGTTGTCTGATATCACCAAAGTGTTGCTGTTGAAGAAGTTGCCCAATATTTTATCTGTCAAAAGTTCCCTCCCAAATTACAAACTCCAGTGCTGACTTAGCTTCAGTGATTCTCAGCCTCCAAAGATTTGTTTGCTTTTTATCCTTGACTGCGTAGAAGGATTCTGGAGGATGCTCTAGGAGAAACCCAAGGGTCATTCTTAGCACACCAGTGGCTTTGAGTCTGATAAATTCTCTGTCCATCTCATGGAGGGTTTTGCAAAGATCTGCTGAGATTAATTCACTTAGGTTATATAAATCTGGTTGTATTTGCTGGCTCTAGTGATGCCACACAAGATTGAGGCTCTTTTGTGTACGTTGGTGTCGGGTGCTGTGAGCTATGAACATGCAGCAATTTTGTAGTTAAGGCAGAAAAGCCTGTTCAGTAAAAATCCGACAGTGTTAGATTGTTTGCTTAGCTTGTGGCTAGAAGTCCAGACTGGATGATAAGTGTTCAGTTCAGTCTCTGAGTCAGTCCTTTTTGAAAGGTAACAGATTTAGAGTGTTTGCAATTGTAGGGCATGGCGTAATGACTTATTTTCCTTGACTGAGGAAAGGAAGCCATAAATAAACTTCAAATATCTGATATAGGTAGTCATATGGGATTTTTCACAGATCCATCTTGTGAGTCTGAATGCAATAAATTTGCCAGGCCTGCATTGCAAATTTAAACTTTTTTCCAAAATAAAAGGAATTCTCTCTGTGGGTTGTAGAGACAATATTTTGTTGTCTAACCAATGTTCTGTGTTAGAAAAATGCAAGCATTCAGTATTGTATGAACCCAAATGAGTTCCTGTGGCACACAACACTAAATCTGAATGCTAATACTAAATTCAGTTATTGATATCTGAAGCACAAAAAATCAGTTTTGCCACAGTGTTGTACCTTGGATTAAAGTGGCAGAACAGAGGCATCCCTTCTTATGGCTGTTATTTTGTCTGCCTTGCAACTAGATTTTTTCAAATGACGTTCAAGATTTCAGTGTGGTAACATATAGGTATCAGATATTTTTGAAAACCTGTTTAGGCATCTTTTTGCCCCTTTGGGCCCCTAACACTTTCAAAAATCTTCATGTCTGCAGAAGGCTTTTTTCCCCCAGGATAATATTGGCTATAAAATGTCTATTAAGATGCAAATTCAAAATAAAAAATATTTTTATTTGTGCACCACACCACTGCTGTTCGAGTACTAGATAATATGGTAGTAATGTAATTGAAAATAAGTTAATAATTGTAGCAAAGGAACAACTGACCTCAAAACACCTTTTCATTTGGTGTATTTTACTCAGTGTAAGAAAAATCTATCTCCCGCTCTAGCTGTTTGGCTCAGTGTTATTTTTTGAGACCCTGTCCTGGACGTTCTCTGTTATTCAATGCTTGACTGTGATGGTTGAGTTGAAGATCAGGCAATATATGTTTTTGAAGTCCTAAACAATTCTCTGTGATGGCTGTTTCCAGGTTATTAACCTGTATTTTATCAATTCATGTGCCTCTTCTAGAACTGAATTTGTATTTACCTTTTTGTTTGGATTGTCCTGGATTTGTAACTTGGTTAGCAGGATTGTGGATCCTCAGACTGTGGCAAAGCTCTACCACCACAGCGTGTGAGGCTCTGCAAGGTTTACTTTTAGTGCTGCCCAAGAGAATCAGTGATGGATGACTACAAACATAAGAGGCTATGCAACCAACTCTACCTGTAACACAGAAGGCATTTTCTGTCAGTAAATATCCTGTATTTGTGAATCATTGAAAATCCAAAGGAAAGCCAGCTTGGGTCTGCTCCTGGATCCCTCTGAGGTGCCCTTCAAGACAGGTGTGAATTCTGAACCATCATTTCAAGACCATTAGGGTCAGCCCATATTTTCCACTCTGTGAGAGGTGAACATCTTTAAATATTGCTGCGGCCGGTGTGTACAGGGACTGTTTGCAAGGAACCTTGACAACTGAATCAAATTCAGACAATTTAGCACAGATTAAAGAATTTGTTGCCACTTTCCTAACAAGTTGCATTTTGTCATGGTGTCCATTGCCAAGACTTTTCCTGCTCCTGGACTCCTGGCCTGCATGTGAGAGCTGTGTGCTGCTTTCCTCTGGCCTAGATGGAAATTTTTATGTGTATGAATTTGTCAGCCATTTGGGGATGAATGAGTAAAAGTTTTACTATAAACACCGACATCATTAGTATTAATGTGAAGAGCTGTGTGGTTCTGATGCCTCTTTTATCTCTTTGTGTTTCAGTTCATCGCTTTTGCCTCTTTATTCTTCATCTTAGTTTCAATCACAACCTTCTGCCTGGAAACACATGAGGCTTTCAATACCATTATAAACAAAACTGAGCAGGTCATCAACGGGACAGAAGCTGTGCTACAATATGAGATTGAGACAGATCCTGCACTGACATACGTGGAAGGAGTCTGCGTGGTATGGTTTACATTTGAATTTTTAGTACGTGTTATTTTTTCTCCCAACAAACTTGAATTCATCAAAAACCTCTTGAATATCATTGACTTTGTGGCCATCCTGCCCTTTTACCTAGAAGTGGGCCTGAGTGGGCTCTCCTCCAAAGCTGCTAAGGACGTGCTTGGTTTCCTCAGGGTGGTCAGGTTCGTCAGGATCCTCCGGATCTTCAAGCTCACCCGGCACTTCGTGGGCCTCAGGGTGCTGGGTCACACTCTGCGAGCCAGCACCAATGAATTTCTGCTGCTGATAATATTCCTGGCACTCGGTGTTTTGATATTTGCCACTATGATCTACTACGCAGAGCGAGTGGGAGCCCAGCCTAACGACCCATCAGCGAGCGAACACACACAGTTCAAAAATATCCCTATCGGCTTCTGGTGGGCTGTAGTCACCATGACCACCCTGGGATATGGGGATATGTATCCACGGACTTGGTCAGGCATGCTGGTGGGAGCCCTGTGTGCGCTGGCGGGAGTGCTCACCATAGCCATGCCCGTGCCTGTGATAGTTAACAATTTTGGGATGTACTACTCCCTGGCCATGGCAAAGCAGAAACTGCCAAGGAAACGAAAGAAGCACATCCCTCCTGCTCCTCAAGCCAGCTCACCCACCTTCTGCAAGACAGACTTGAACATGGCCTGCAATAGCACACAGGGTGACATCTGCCTGGGCAAGGACAACCAGCTGATGGAACACAACAGATCATCAGGTAGGACCCCACTGGAAATGCATGTCCTCTGAAAACACTTTATAGACCAGTATGTTTGGTAGGGGTCAGAAAGCAGCCAGTCTTTCTGCCAGGAGAAGATGTAGCTCCCACCCTTCTCCCCTCCAACATTTGCGTGTGTCAGTCTCATAGAGGACAAAATAGGTATAGTGATGTTCCCAAACCTCTATGTAGCTGGTCTATACAGTTTTGCTTGCTCTGTTGAGAATGCTTTCCTGCTGATGATATCAACCTTTTCTTTTGCCTGTTGTTTGTTGCGTTGTATGGATGTTCTTGTTTTTCTGCATGACTGTGACTATTTGAGCAGCCACCGTGTCCCACCCTGTTGGACTCCATGGTGTTTTGCCTCAGTGTCTGTCTCTGGTGTCAGCTTTGCCTGTGCCACATCGTGGCCTGTTAAGCAAGATCCTACAAAGAAGCAGTCATTTAAAAGGAGCAGGTGCTTTACATCCAAAGCCCAGCACTCAAAGGAAATAGGAAGAAATTTTCTTTCTAGTTTTCTTTCCATTTGGCATTCTCCTTCCCCAGCTAAAAGAGCCTCCTTCATCTTTGTTAGATGAGACATTGCATGATATTTACTATTCATTAAATTATACTAGCATAGCTGATGTAAATCTTGTCAAGAAAAAAGAAAATGACAGCCCTTAGAGCCATCATCGCTATTAGAGTTGATTTTTGTGATTTCTATTACCTTATTTGTTAGAGTTCCAAATGATGAATAAGGAGTATTTTGTGCTTTACTCAGTGAAATTACATATCAAATGACAGCCTCAGTCCCTCCAAGCCACTGCTCCATATTCTAAATCTGTTGCAATTAAAGAGTAAATTTTACCTCTCAGTATATTTAAATAGTTTAGCAGCAAGAATATTTTTTTTGTTTTGTTTCTTAAGTGTATTTATTCTTAAGCCAAACACAATCTGTTTATAAAGCTCAATACTGGTCATTAGACTCCTGTTGTAAAGCCGCTAAAGAATAATAAGAGCAAAACCACTGATGACTGGTGTAATTCAGTAATTGAAATTTAGTTTTTAAAAAGAAGAGTCTGGAAAATCGGTCTCTGAACAATATTCTTTTTTGGTCTGTTGCTCTGTTACTGAATAGCATTTATGTTCGAAGAAGCTCGGATTCACTCTCCGAGTTACTGTTCACAAAGTTAACACATCTTTTTGAACATCCTAAATATATTTAAGAGGATGGAAACGCTTGAAAAGACTCTGACAGTAAAATATAGTTAGTTTTTCAGTGCTTTGACTGATAGCCACTTTGAGATAACATCTTTAAAGTGTTAATGATAACAGCTTTTTCATGCCATCAGGTCCTACTAAAGGTATTTTGAATGGAGAAGGCTCAGTGTGATCACTCTGTCTCTCACTAAGAGACACATTTTTTTGTGTCTACAGCTTTATTTACAAGGGGTTATAATCCTTGAAGTTAGAGAGAAAGCAGGCATGCAAGAAGGAGCCATTTTAAAGTGTTATCTTTCCTTTCAGTAGTGCCACCGCTCACATCACGCACTGTAGCTTTACTTCTGGTAGAGAATGTTATTAGAGTCACTATGAATTATATGCGAAACTTCAAGGCTGAATTCTGCCCTTTGCGTTCCCAGTTCAGGAAAAAACATGCTCAGGTTTAAATGCAAAGGTAAAGCTGAAGTTATGTGCTGTACTGAGAAGAGATTTTTTTTCTTGAAGTGTGGCCTGAATTTGAAATAGTAGATAATTTTAAAAGAGAGTCCTTTGGGAGTGACAAATCAGGAGAGGTTCAAGTTTTGCCATTTGACAAAATAAAGTACAGAGACCAAAGACAGCATTTAATGTTGGGTACTTATGATGACAAGCAGTGCAAGTGTAATAAATATGGAAATGAAAGCTAAGTGTGTTATTAAACAGTGTATAGTGCCAAATGTTGAAAATATAGCCCTTCTGGGTGAGGGCTTGTCTTCAAAATGTTAAACAATATATTTTAAATAAAAATGCCTAACATGACCTCTTGTTTAGCAAAAACAATAACCAAAATAGTAAATAAGTGTTTGAAGTATCCAAGGCTGACCATATTCTGACAAGTTACAGTCCAGAGTAGGTGACTAACTGAGCCTTGGTTTGATTATTTCTTAGTTCATGTTAGTTTAATCCAATTTTATATACACTTTAGAAGAACAGGAAAGTCGAAAGATCATTTGTTCTTGAGCAAAACGTATACCTTTTGCCATTTTGTACTGATTAATGATGATTGCAATCTTGTTTTCTTCTAATGATTTATTTTATAACTACTTTTTGAGTGATGGGAATATCTGGCATTCAGCGTAAGCTCTTTGTGATGTCTCATTTCCTCATTCATTATTGTCTGTAAATGAGCATGGTGCTTTAACCAGTGTTATCAGGTGAAGACAGTGCAGGAAGTGAGCAGCCACTCTCACCTGGTGAAAGGCTCCCTCCCATCAGACGTTCTAGTACAAGAGACAAAAACAGAAGAGGGGGAACATGTTTCCTACTGACAACAGGTGATTACACGTGTGCTACTGATGGAGGGATCAGGAAAGGTATGGACTTCTTTCATTAGATCATAAAAGGTTACTCAGCAATGTGCTTGTGAAAAACAATCTTAGAGTAAAATGATGTGCACAATGCTCTAAGAGGAAAGACTGTACTCACAATGTATCTTTTTTTCTTTACTCCTAGTCATTCTTTTCCTTTTAGAAACACTCATCCCCTTTAGTCTTCAAAAAATGTGCTTGATGTTGGACCCTCATTTAACTTGTGTCTTCATTTGTCTGTAATCTCTAACGGAAAAGCCTGCAGTTCAGACCTTGCTCATTCAACCACTCATCATTCAATACAATTTTTCATTCTAAAAGACAAATTAATCATATTATAACTTTGGTCTGCTCTTAATAACTTAATAAAATTTACAGCTGAATACACTTTAAAAGTTGAAATGTCAGAAGTAAGCCACATTTTTGTTCTGAACACAAAAAAGCATATCCTGAGATGCTATTTAGATTTATTTCAAATAAAAGTTTGAGCTTATAATGCCAAAAAATGATTTTTTTCTTGGCAATACACCACTGATACTAAAAGATGACTGTCTACCCCAACCATATTCAACTAGGTAGTAAAAAGATGCTTGACCTTGCAAGGTGCTAAAAATGCCTTTCTAGTTATTTAGCCTCTTCGAGTCTGGTTGCTCGATGCTCAGTAGGATGGGTGCCCCCCGGTGGAGTCTGCAGAACCATTTCTTACTTGTATCTCCCACATGACTGATTGCTTCTACCCCAGCAGGCCACATCTGACTGTGGCTGCAAACTTAACATCAGGACATAGCCCTAAGGTCAGCAACACCAGGGCAGTCTTCCCATTTCCTTAGATAGGAACTGCTTTTGTTTCTTGGCAAATTATATTCTTCTGATACTGTATGATTCCAACAGATTTCACATTCCCGAGTGCTGATGTGTAGTTGTTCACCTCAGAGTTCATTTGAAGTAGCCATGTGGCACTGGACAAACATTTTTGCCTGAGATTTTTCTGGCTTTTTCCTTTTTTTTTAAACTTGCTTGTTGTATAGCAAACACAGCTGTCCCAGCCAGCCATATACTCTAAAGGAATTCTCTTGAATTGTTCTGCAAATGCTCTTTTTACACTTCAAAGCATGAGCTCAGTAGGTTAAACCTGTGAAGGCAGATATGCAACCAGTTCCATGTGTATGGTATTTGCAAAGAGTATGGCTCTCTATGCTTGGGCATTTTACATACTTTATATAGAATGTTTAGCTTAAATGAAAATTCATTGCAAGCATGTTTTTTGCACAGATTTACTACATTTTTCCCTAAGCACAGATTTCACACTGTCTTCTCAACAGCTAGGATGATTTAAAATATCTCTAATGGTGTGAGTCTTTGAGGAGGTCATGAACACCTGAATAAGGTAGCTTTCTGTGGTGTCTTGCAAGATCAGGTTTTTGAGTTCACTCAGCAAGTTATGGCATTAACCATGACTAGAGCAGATCAGAAATAATAAAAGAAGTTACCCATCAGCTACTAAAGATGTATTTATGTAACATATATAAAAAAACATATTTTATCCTGGAACACTTTAATTTGTAAATCTAGATTTAAAAGAAAATTATATTATAGTTTTTGCTAGAAAACTGGGGCTTGAGTTAGGAATGGGCAGTTTTTTGATGAGAAATGTGCTCTTTGTCCGGTTTTGACGATAATCTTAGTTGAGGCTGAAATGTTTTAGCCACTGGTTTTGGAGTGTATTTTATACAGAGTAGGGAAGTTAGCCCATAAGCAGAAAATATCTTCAACTAATATACAAATTGGTTTGAATGATTGAATTTCATTTACACATCAAGTCTACTACTTTTACATTTTATTTTTTCCTTTTCTGTCTTTCTTTTGGTGCATTCTTCTTGTTTGGTTTGTTCCTTGGTTGATTCTTGGTTGTGTTTAATTATAATTTATTCTGAGCTTTTTTGCATTAACACCTTATCTCCATCTCTAAGATGATACTGACTCAGAGCTGATCCACTAAAATACTTGAAAAGTACTGATTGTGGATCATGCGTTGCTCACTATTCATCTTGTGTATCTGGTTTTCATTTTTTAGGAGCTTCTATTTTATTTATAATCTTTACCATCTTCCTCTATCAGTTCTTTCCTTTTATCATTAGAAGAGTAGCAAGAAAATAATCTTAAAAACTACTTTCCTAGTTTCTATGTAAAAAAGCTACCTGATTATTTTGATTTCTTTTTTAATAAGCTTTATGTTTACAGGGAGTTTAAATATATACACTAGCACTGTGCTTCCCTTTAATTCCCTTTTCAAACATGATTCTTTCTAATCTGTATAAATACTGGTAGAAACTCAGAAACTGGAGGCTGTTTCAGAAATGTTTCAGAATTCTGTGTAGTATCACAGTCTAGCCTGCCCTTGCCATCTGGAGAGAACATTGCACAGTGTTTTAGCAGATACGAGGTTTTACATTTGCTTTATGTATAGGTTTACAGTATGCAGGGCTCAGTAGGTAAGAAATATGCTAATTGTTGTTAGGGGAGAGCCTAAGATATAATTTTTCCTAAAGATGGTGTTAACTGTCTGTTACCTAGAGATCTGGAATTTGAGCCAGTAACCATTTCGATCAGAAAAAAAAAAGTTTGCTGACGTTCCACGAGTTGTTTAGCTTTATTGTCATTGGTATTTTAGAGTTTCTGTGGGAGAAGTCTCATTATTTCCCTGTAAGCAATCTGGACCTGAACACCTTAGCCTGACAAATGCTTAAATGCATACTTGTCTTCAAGGAAATAAGTAGTGCCAGCGAAAAATCGGTGAGACTTCTCATGCTTGCAGTGAAGCATGTATCCGTGTACTTGAGGAGCAAGGTCCTGCCCGGCTTAATCTTTGTTGTATTTCCTTGCTGATATCTCTCTTCTGACCAATGAGCAGATCCTTTTCCTAACAAATGGGATTATTCAGGAGCTGCTGAAAATACTTGAATATGAAGATAGTGATGCAGTGAATAGCAATGTTTTCTCGTTGTTTTACAGCATAGCCTCTACAAAGTGAAAAAATCCACAGTAGCAAAAAGTAGGTAGCTAAAGCTCACAGTGTATGTGAACAGAAATGTCTGTAAGTGCAATGTTCCCTTCAAATTGTGAAACATGATGTGGTTGCCTCATTTAACGATTAATTATTTACTACTTGCTTAAATGGATTAATACCACTGATTTTGTTCAAATCATCTGGAAAAGAAGCACAAATTCAATGTTTTAAGCTTACCATTCAGGAGGCATTTACAAATATGTCAAACTCTGCTGTCTTACTAGACTTTAAAATTAGAACCAAAGTCTAAGGGTTAATATTTCTGAAGATGAAGCTTTTTATACGATCATTCAGTCCTCTGCAAAACTGATTTATACATACTGTATAATAAATTTATCTGGTTTCTGGTTTATTTATTTTAAAGAAAAAATAGTCCTTTATTAGGAATGGAATTTAGCAGAGATTATATAATTCAAACAGTTTCTGTAGTCTGTCTTAATGGGTTTTTGGTTATGCTTAGCCAGATAGCTCAATCACCCTGGTGGGATCCTTTATCTTGCACTCTGTGCAACCCTGCTGAAGCCCACAGAGTGGTACTAAGTGCAAGATGGGATGTGGAAGAGCAGGTCAGACCTCTTGTGTGGTGGTCTGTGTAATTTTTTGGGGAAAAGCAGATGCATTAATTTGTAAATAATTTTATTTATTAATATCTTTTGGTAGTAATGTGTCTCAGCACTGAGTTCTTTTGCAGGCAGATCCCCTCTGAGTCCCTGATAGCTCCTTGGATTACATTACATTGTACTGTTTGTCTTTGTCTATTTTTTGGCTGAATTCAACTGATGTCTGTGCATTTTCTCATACAAGGCTATGAAAAATCTCGAAGCTTAAACAACATAGCTGGCTTGACAGGCAATGCTCTGCGACTGTCTCCAGTAACATCACCCTACAGCTCACCTTGTCCTCTAAGGCGCTCTCGGTCTCCCATCCCTTCCATCTTGTAAACCAGATGGCATCAATCGGCTGCATAGTATTAAATCAAATACTGTTTACCACATATTGGAAATAAATGTAGCATTAAGCATAGGCTCCACAAATATGGTCTAACTCCTGCATGATACAACTGTCAGTAGTAAGAAAAGCCACTTGGGTAGCTGAAGATTTTTGTCTTGGCTTTCAAAGATTACTTAAGGTAGCATTTCTCCTTTTATCTACTATATTGTCCTACTTTCCTGTGGCAATAAAAGGACAGTTAGTGGATGCTGTTGTCCAGTATATTCAATAAATAAGCCTATTTTCAGGGAGATTTACTTAAAATAATGTGCTTCCAAGTAATAATCAGTCACTCCATTGAACCTCCATTTCTTGTGACTCTAATCCATTCTGAAGATGTCTGCTCTGAAGGGTCTGCTCATTTGCATGGACCATCCTGTCTCCATCACCTGACAAGCAGTGTTGCCGATCGTGGAGACCACAGAGGGCTCTGGATGTGTGTTCTCACATTGTTACCATCCTGCTGAAATGAAAGCACTGATAAACTGGTCTGCATGTGGGATTGTTTTTCTTTGTTTAACCTTTTCCTTTATTTTTTTTAACTATCTACTTGTTTATAAACGACTTTATTTTGTGATTAACTTATTTCGGTACTGGATTGCTGTATCAGAGTTCTGAATGTCTCCGGTTGTTTGCACACAGATAACTGCAAAGAGGTTGTCATTACTGGTTACACGCAAGCAGAAGCCAGATCTCTTTCTTAATGGCTTGGGGAAGGCACAAAACATGCAAGAAAGGTAAACGCCATCCAGACTTGCAATTTTAAGCTAGCAAGTGCTGCTTGGTACTGTAGTAATTTCTCTACTCCAGGGTTCTTCAACATTTTCAGAAGCTGAGTACCAAGTAAAATTGAAATAATTACTGGGGACTTTTTTGTACCATTGTAAGAGGGTAGTAGTTCTCAAGTTGGGTTTTTGACCAGCCTTATACCTCTGGCTCATGGGCTTCAAAAATTTCTTCAGTCAATGTTTTTTGAGGTGCTTTGTCCTATATGTTGTTCGTCTGTCTGTTTTGCAACCTGTCTCCTTGTATTCTCCATCTGTCTCCATAAAGCACAGAGATACTGTTAAAATGCCCCACTCTTTTAAGTTGAACAAAGAACACATTTTCTTCTTTTCTCTTTTTTCATATGGACTATACATCTGTGTATAGATAGAAATAGATATATTTTTCAAGTGCAGTTAGTATAACCTAGACTAACTCGTGTGCACTCCTAAGATTTTTTGAGCGGCTTTTCAGCACTGACCGGTTGCCTATTGCATCAATCTTCCTCCTAGCAGCCAGCATTCATTACAATTTTGAAACTGTGTCTCCTCTAGTGGCTTTTTCATTCAGTATTAACCTCTGTTTATGCAACAGGACAAATGCAATGGCAAATTTGAGGTTCTGGGCTGGTGAGGAAAAATTACCCTTAAGCTGTAGAGTTTTAGAACTACACGGGGAAGACCATAATGACTGAAATCTTAAGTGATCCTTGAAATTGTTGAATAATACCTGATTGTCATGTTTTATTTTTTGTTAGGAAAAGAAATTCAATTTATTGTTGACCATGTAACATGTTCTTCTGTATATAGCCTAACCCGATAGCATGACCTGCATGTCAGAATTCTTGTACAATAATGTATTTATCAAAGTATACATTTCTGATATTTAGAGATGTACATTGATTTACTTTTGGTAAAATATTGTCAATAGAGAGATAATTGCAAACAGCTTTTAGCAAATGAATTAATATAATATCTGGTGCTGCTGTTATATTAACTACAGTGTTGTACAGAATTTATCATGGATTTTTGACTGCTGAAAAAGGGACAATGGAATTTAGCCATACCAAGGACTGTACTGGAAAGAGACTGCTGCTGCTGAATGGGCCCTGATAAACAACTCACACCTTGAGGAGGTCACTGAGACTTTGCGTGCGAAGCAGAGCTTGTTAAAGAAGATGAAAGACCGCTCATAATTACTGCTGCCAGAGGAAGGGGTGACTAGTCACTGTTGATGAGTCAGTGTAAATAAAATATGTGTGCATGGAATATCAGTTTTTATCTATATCAAGGAAAGCTGAATTCATGTCATCATTGCTAAGGCTCCATGCAAAGACCCACACCCCTGTGTTTATTATTCCTGGTTCCTGCAGTAAGTTGTGCTGTGGATCATACAAAGACACACGCTTAATTATGATAGTGATGTAAACTACATCTGTCATACTAATGGCATATATTGCAAAAGTCACAAATTTGAACAGAGTAGGTTTGCATAAGTCCTTGCTTTCTCAGTTTGCCATGACCTAAATTGTTATGAATTCTAGTGTACATGCCAAGTCCTAAGTTTACTTTTCACTTTGATAACAAAAATGTGACTGCAGACAAACATCACTGACTTTGTTCACAGCACACAGTCTTCTTTCATTGTTACCTCAAACTATAAGTATTATCAGAAATAAAATTCTGGCAGCAAGACTATTTTGTGGTTTTTTTTTTTTTAAATTCAAAGTTGCAAACCCAACATCAATAAGTATAAAAGTTGTATTAAAATTATATTCTACAAATGTATATTTTACATAAAATATATATTCTTTGATAAGTTATTTTCTGTGATTTTTGTGGTAAATGGATCTAGTCTATTCTATGTTTATGAGACATTGTAGTGCTACGATGTGGTAATTATGTTCTCTCCATCCTATTCAGTGGGAAATTCTCCAGAATCTGTTTTGTCACCCTGGTGTCCCGATTGCAGGGATTTGTCCCAGTTGTGAAACTCTGTATCGTGGAACTTCTGTGAACATGTCAAGGTGCATGCACAATCCTGGTGGAAACCAGTGGAAATGTAATACCTGAATTGGAGAATAAAAGGCAAAAGACCTGGGGAGGAACCTGGAACATATCTTCTGAACTGGCTCGTGATCTTTCTTTGGCTGTGTCGGTCCCCTGCCGGCTACTGGCCATCCCAGTTCTCAAACCAGCCTCCTGGAATGCATGAGGAGCTAATTCAAAAACTAGCATGAGCTGGCTTCTGCAACAATTGAAAATCTATCAGCTTGTTAACGACCCTATGCCTCATGAGGAAGTTTCGTTCAGGCTTGGTATTTTAAGTCTGATGGGAGTTTTATTGCATCCTGGTGTGAAGTCACCCTAAAAAGGAGGTGATAAATGGTTGCTTAAAACTTCTAATATGCTGTATTTGGGGCAACCAGAAATCCCCAAATACACAAGCAGAGTGTCTGAGAGGGGTAAGCTAGCTAGTGCAGCTTTACATGTGATCTGAGAGGCTGTAATGCAGTATTTTGGAGTATGTGCTATAATGCAAGAAAGATTGCAGAAAACAGGATCAGAAAACAGGTGCTCAATTTTAGAAAATGTGTTACAGTGCTATGTCAGGAAAGCTCACTGCGCTGTTTGCCCAAGGGTTAAAAGTTGCCTGTACTGTGATTGTGAGCAGTACCCAAGGGAAGAAGAGGTGTAGTGGTCAGCCAGCACAAGGCTCTCAGCCAGCTCCAATCACCCAGGGTGATGTCTGCCCCAGGCACCGAGGGAGAGGTGTCTGGTTTTCCTCAGTGCTACACAGGGACAGTGATGATCTCCAGATGGGATGCAGATAAGAGGGTGCATTTTGTTGGTCAAGATTGTAGAAAACACTGATGGCCAATGGTGCCTGACATTTTCTACTGTCTCTGGATGGTAAGGAGCCTGGATGGATTCCCACTGACACAGGACTTTGAGTCTAGAATATCCTAGACTCAGTATTATTTTTCTACTAGAGAACCAAGCCCATGTTTAAATGCTTTCTGTTAAAACACAGCTGGAGGACAAGCTGATGTGTCTTGAAACTACAACCCAACCCTGACTATTCTAAGAGGAAAAGTTGGCTTAACCACCCCTCCTGTTCCTCACCTGTTTCTGAGCCCAGGAAGGGGTGAAAGGGCATTTTCATGAGACGTGGGACATCAAGGTTTAACTTTCTCTGGCTGAGGAAGGCTTTGAACCCAAACCTCATTCTTCAGGGTACTGCAGTTTGTATGTCTCAGATACAATGTAAAGATTGGGATGCAGATTCTCATTCGCTTCCTCTTTTGGCCATCCTTTAAAGGAAAGTAGATGCAATGATCAGAAGCAGAATTGCACCTGGAGAAAGGTGTTTTGGTGCAAGCAGGAAGATGCTGTGTGGGTATTCTGAGGATCAAATACCCACCAAAGGGTGGTTGTGGCCATCTCTGGTCTTGACTTAGGAGTCTAAAAACTTATTTAATCCTTATATAGAAATTACTTAAGGGTTAAAAGTCAAAACTAGAAAACAAGCAGTGAATTTATAAGCAATGCATCTGCTAAGACAGTTTAGGAGAAGCTGTTACACATTTGCCTTTTAAAATTGTAAAGTCAAGATACCAAAAATGAGCATCCTTTTGAAAGATAAACTATTGCAACAGCATGGTTTGTGCAGAGATCAAAAGCTGTGACATATTGTGGAGATGAGCAGATTATGGGATGTTTGGACTTTGAAGGCATTTATTGTTCTTATGAGGCCTCATTCAGCACTGAGAAAATGTTGTTCCAGCAAATTTTGTGACACTGCATTGTGAGTTTTTATAGGTGTGTACTGCAAACTACTGCCAGAATTGCTAAGAAGCATGCAGCTAATGATAATTAATATAATCCTGTATAATCAGGGGGCTTTATCATGTGTGCAAAAATTACTATTCATAAAGGTTCTCTTACAAAAGGTCTGGATTAAATTAAAGCTGCTAAAAGAGAAGGAAATTTAAGGAATCTGTTCAGATGGGTAACTGAAAACTATAGGGGGAAGGGATTAATCTGACATGAGCAAACTTGCCAGCATAGTTAATGGGAAATATGAATTTTAAAAGTCATGAATGAATTAACTATATGAAAGAGAGCATTTTATCATTTGAAAAAATCATGCAGAAGTCAGATAAAGGAAATTGAAATGGGAAACTGCTATTAGAAAGAGAAAATTAATTTATTAATATGCTGCATTACAAGCAATGTCTTGAACGATTCCATAACAGAGCTTTGAATACTAACTGAGTGAGAAGAAATTACAAAGAAGCAGAAAGGTTTCTATCAGGTCAAAGTTATCAGAAATATTAATATTTTTATAATACATTAGTCTCCCATTGGAAATAATTTTTATTTATTTATTTTCCCAAGAGACAAGTTATTCTAAAAATGGTGGGTTTTAAAAGTCAAGAGTTGTCTCAGGAGCAAATACTGAGCGGTCAGTGCTGGGTGTTGGGTACCTAGCTGGTGTGCCATTATGAACATTTCTCTCCTACTTTAGTGAATATCCCTGGGACATGTTGAAATTGCAGAGGTGTCTGACTTCCAGCCCCAGAGACAGGAATCTGTCACATGCTGTTTCCATGGGAAGGCTGGGATTCACTCCAGCCAGGCGTGAGTGGTGCAGAGCTCCTGGCTCTGCAGCACAGGCTGCAGAAGCATCCCGAGTTTGGTCTAGGTGCGGCTTCTCACTGCCTTCTGGCAAAATATGCGTGCTTCCCCCACTCTCTGCAACCTCCTCCCCAAAACCCAACCTTCTGTCACTTGCATTTTTTTATTACGAGCATGTTGATGAACAGCTGACAGATTTCAGATTCATGCTTTCACAGCTTCACTTTTGCAGATGGCAATATTCTAGCATATTTAAAAAAAAGAAGTTGGAGGTGGACGCTTTTTGAAAATTTGGCACAAAAATGTTATGCATTTCATTTAACATCTCCTGTATTATTCGCAGGTGGAAGACTGGAGATCAGTTTAAACCCGGGGCACAGCTAGGCTATTCTGAAACTTTTAGGATGTGTTTCTTTTATGTTCTGCATCTGGTTAGAGCATTGCTGCATTTTGTTATCACATGAAGCTCTCAGTTTTCTCCTCAAATGGGATTTTGAGATAAGATACTAGAGCAAGTCAGAGAGTACTATTTTGAGTTGGAATCGGAACTGGCTTCCCAGGGAAGTGGTGGAATCACCAGTCCTGGAGGTATTTAAAAGACATGTAGATTTGGCACTGGGGGATATGGTGCACAAGGCAGTGCTGGGTTAACAGTTGGACTCAATGATCTTAGAGATCTTTTCCAAACTTACTAATTCTATGATTCTTACAGGATTGTAAATATGAATTATACTGTGCAGAAAAAGATACTCCTTGGGAAATGCTGAGGCTGTAATAGATGTCTGTAGCTTAACAACTCTTTGTCTTACAGAATGGTATGGGCACCTTTTTAAAACAGAAGGCAGGCAATTTTGTGTCAGCCTCCTCAGAGCAGCATTAGACTTGCATAAGATAATGAACTATCAAAAGAAGAAAGTGGAAGTTGTTCCCCTCGACCTTAAGACAGCTTATTTGAAAAAGGAGCAAGATCAGACTTCTTAAAGAAGCCTGGCCTTTTCAGTGAAACAATGCAAAACTCCATCAATCTGAAGAATTGTAAACCGTAGCCGCATTATCCTATTAAGCTGATGCTAAATATAGAATGGATTTTCAATTCCTTACAGGGATTTCCTTGCTTGTGACTAAATGCAGCATCAAGGTTTTACGAAAATCTTATTTTCTTCATGCCTATGAATGTTTTTGGTGCAATGAAGTTTGGCAGTCTGAAAGTCTTCAGATTATGCCATTGTTTAGAGGCAATTTTTGCATTTTTGTAGCATAAAAAGTCAGTTTTTTTCTGAATTGGAAAACTGAAAAGGGGGGTAGAGGGAGTACTGAAGGACACGGTTTTCTTGAACTCTTATGAAATCTGCCACATGAAGCTGTGACCACACAGAAATAAAAATACACAGCTTTCCCTATCTCAGTGTTGTAAGATTTACTGTAACTCTTACATTTCTGAAACTCCTCTTAGTTTTGTTTGGAAATCATAGCAACAAAATTTATTTAGTTACTGCTGTTTATAACCTCTACTTAAACTTTGAGAACTATGCTTTAAATCTCTGAATAATGGAACAATTAGAGAGCTTAAGAGCATGAGGACTGCGCTCAGAGAAGAACAAATGCACAAATGTAATAGTTTCCTCTGTAATTACTGAGGGGTTTCCTCAACACAGGACATCTGAACAAGTCCCAGTGGCAAATGACCTCGCTAACATGAATTGCAAAACTGCCTTTGGCTTACTTAAGCAAAACTAGGTCTTGGGAAGCAACTGGCTTATGGCATGGGCACTTCCAGGACATTTATCACCAACATCATAGAATCATAAAAGAGTTTAGGTTGGAAAAGACCTTCAGATCATTGAATCCAGCTGTTAACACATCAAGTCTAAATTCAGCACTAGACTAACTTTAAGTGCCACATCTACACGTCTTTTAAAACTGCAGAGTGTTTGGCAGCACCTCTGCCCTGTGCACGCCTAGTGCAAACTCTGAGCAAGCTGCTTGGGTTTTTTTCTCCAGAGCTAAAGAAGATGGATCGTCCATATCTAGAAACTGATGCTACCTTTCTCTTAGATACCTCTTTCATTATGGGTCAAGTTGATAAATTGATCTGAGTGCCTGTTGACAGAAAAATATCCAGATCTATGTCCCTCCTGGTGAGGGGACAGAGGCCCAGTACAAAAGTAGCATGGCCCTGCTCCAGTGCCTCTCACAGTGTTTTGCTTGGTTTTGCAGATGTGCAGTGCCAAGACATGGACATTTTCCTTCCACTGCCTCAGAAACAGTTTATTTTTCAGCACTTGTGTTCTTCTGAGAAGAGGAAAGGAGTGTGCAACCAGAGCCTGCCTGGGAGGCGGCTCATGTTCAGGTGCACATGGGATGGATGTGTTCCCACACTGACTCCTGAGCTTGCTTCTCAGTTTTTAGCATTGCAAGAGATCTCTGGTGAAACCATCCTGTCATGTGCGCTCCAGGTGTACTTCAAGAACACTTCTTGGAAGAGCATTTGGCTATGTGAGGAGCTTTAAGCAAAGTTCGTATTACCAGTGTGCTTTTTTTTCCGTCTGCAGTCTACTGAATGCACTATGAAGATTACTCCCTTGTTTTCTTTGCATGTGCCTTCACTGCTCTCTGTCTTCTGCAGTCTTCCTAGCTTCAACTCTGCCCATCCTGTATTCAGGACTTACCCACGTGCCTCCTTTGCCTGTCTCCTCATTACAGTGCAGCTGTAGCCTGCGTGAGAGCTGCTGGGAAAAGAAAAGGTAAGTGAATTTGGACCCGAATCACAAGGACAGAGGCGTACAGGACTGAGACTCCTTTTGAATCCAGCTAAAACTTGTTGGAGATGTCGCCTTTTGCAGTTGGGTCCAGCCTGGCTTGGAATGAATTTGCAGTTCTCTGCAGCATCTTTTGTCTAGCTGCCACATTTGGGAACATTAAATTCTGGAACCACAAAATGCTGTCTAAAAAGCAACACAGCTGTCAATGAAGAGCAGTTTGCAACTGGAATATGTCCAGTGCCTGGGCCACTGCAAAGGGACATGCCAAAAAACCAGATAGAGATGATTGCTTAGAAACCAAATTCAGAAATTAGATTTTCCAACTGCATGTTCACTGAACTAATCATTTACCAATCAATATAATAGTACTGAGCAGAATGATTGGAGTGCTGAATATATCATAAGCTATCAAAAATAATGAAAAATACTGTCATGATTCTTTCTGCCCTTTTTTAGGGCTTACTGTAATAGTGAATTTTCTTCAGATCTGAAAATAAATATAATGAAAATAAGTGCATTAGCTAAATTAATGTCAGGAATTAAATATCCCTCAAAGATAGCTACAAGAATTTACTTCAAGAAAAGTTTTTATAGTCTAGTCCTGGACAGCAGCTCTGAGTTAAGTTTTATACATAGTCCTCAGTACCTTCAACTAGGACATAATTTCTAGATTTCTATTGTCCTTATTACTAGAAAGCCTGTTTCACTTATCTATATTTGAATCTTTAGGCAGTAACAGGTAATTTTTTTAATTCAATCATTCCTGCATTGCCTGTGTCTTTTCAAAAATACTAAACAAACCATGTTATATGCTTATCCAAGTTTTCAGATGAGATGTTTTGTAACAGCTGTCAGTCCAGGCAGGCATATGCTTAGCAACAAAGATACTCCAGGTTATGGTCTGTAGTTCACAGCAGGTCCTTGGGGAGATTTGTGGGCCTGGCTTTGTCTCAGAGGGGCTCTTACTACCAGATCTAAGCTAAAGGAAGGGGTTGGAACTGCAGCTGTCTGATTCCCCATAAAAGTTTCAGCACACAGAGCTGAGAGGTGCAAGCATCTGTCTATGGCCAGCACGCCTTCCTAAAAAGCCCAGCCCAGCCCACTGAGCAGAGTGGTTGTCCTCTGCAGGGAACAGCTCTCCATAGCTGCACTGCCAGCAGCACTGCCAGTACCCTTTCGGGTTCTGGATCGGATTTCAGCCCTGCAGCCGGCTGCCTTGGTTGGGACCCAGCAGTGGTGTGTGGGGCAAGTGTAGCTGTGTCCAAACCTTGACACTAAGCTGTGCAATTCCTGACAAAAGTTTTAGGGAGTTAGATGGAATGCACTGCCTGTCCAAGAAGCAGTGTTTTGTGACAGCCACCACACTGTTGTGCTGCAGCATGGTCTGTGTCCCCTTCTCCCAAGGACTTCACAAGGGCATTTTCTCCTTTTGTGGTGGGCTTCACTCACTGGGCTGCTGGCAAGGAAGCGGAGCTGTGCAGCGAGTGCCAAATGTATCACAGCCCCCTCCGTGTTCCCTCTTGCCTCTGTGGCTTTGCAGAGTGGTCACATCATCACAGAAATATTTGTATAATGCCACATTTTGGTGTTTAACAATATCATGTGCTTGGTGTAAGCTGCAAATTGTATCACATGGCATAAGGCAGTGGGAGGCAGGGATCTGCTCCAAATCTCTCTGTAGGAGCATGCCTTTGGGAGCTCAGCTGTAGGTGATTTTATTTTCAGAGACAGAGGAGTTCGTGGTTTTGCCCATTGAGTAGGTGGATGGATTTGGAGTGTTCTGGTCCAGGTGGGCCTGAGAGGTCAGAAGTGGACTGGGTGGTCCCTGTGTCCCCACACTGGCCTGTCTGCACCAAGATCCAAGGGATCTGTTGGATGGAGACCATGCTGTGAGGGCTTGAGACAGTCCAAACCAGTCCCAGTGGCCAAATCCTGCTGGTCCTCATACGCTGGGGCTCAGGGAGTGAGTGGGCTGGAGGGGATGAGCTGTGCTGCACAGGGAGGCAGACACTGCAGAGGGGCAGGTCAGTGGGCAGAGCTGTGCCAGGGCCTGGGCACAAGTATGGGATAGCTTGGTGAGGTGCAGCAACACCCACTGCATGTCCTCTCCTGCCCACAGCCAGAGACATTGGCCCCTTTGCCATGATGTTATAACTTGCTCCTCCCCAGTCCCCTTGTTTTCTTTTTTAGGGCTTGATTTGGCTCCTACACACTAAGGGAAAGCACAGAGCATCCCCTAGGATGCACGCCCAGAAAAACATTTGCTTCTTGGGTGCCCTAGTTATGAGGAGATCCTCCTTTCCTGGGCATCACTTCAACCACCAGCTTCTCTCTTTCCTGACCCATCTTGCACCCCATGCATCCCCAGCAGCTGGAAACTGAGAAGCCATTTCTGGTCCTAACGAAGTTTTATTCCTGATGCTCTATGTAGTGCATTGTCACAATGAAGATGTGTGCCAATATGTTTGTCACCACAACCAGCCCAACGTAGTGCAGTCCAGGCTTGTTAGATGGCTCCGTGGGCTTGATGTGGACTCCAGACGCCTAGAGATGAAATTGTTGTTATGCATTTTGCCTAAGGTATTATACTGGTTTTGACTGGGTTTGTGTCAAGTTTCTTCATAGCAGCTCATGTGGGATATTTTTTGGATCTTCAAACAAAACACTGTTGATAACACACCCATGTTTTAGCTATTGCTGAACAGTGCTTACATAGGATTCAAGGCCATTTCTGCTTCCCAGACTACCTTGCCAGTGACCAGGCTGAGTGTGCACAAAATTTGTGAGGAGACACAGCTGGGACAGCTGACCCCAAGTGACCAAAGGAATGTCCAAGACTACCATGTGACATGATACTCAGCAGTAAAAGGTTGTGAGGGAGGGAGCTCTCCAGGGCTGCTGTTGCTTGGAGTCTGTCAGCATTGGTCAGCTGGTGGTGAGCAATATTTTTGGGGTTTTTTTCATGACTTGTTTTTCTTGGCTTTGTTTTTCTATTTTGTTGTTTATTATTTTACTTATTAAACGGTCTTTATTTTGAACCATGAGTTTTTCCAATTTACATATACTCCCAGAACCTGCTTATGGTTGTGTTTAAGGTGATAAGAGGGCTTGTTTGTTTTGCTTTGATGTTTTTACCTCCAATTAGGCTTAAATATTGAATTTAGCTTATACACAGGAAATTAATTTTTTTCCTTTTCTTGCAACACTATTTTCTCTTTCAAGACCAACTTAAGGTAGTTTTAAAGAGACATCAAAAGCACAGAAGCTGACATTGAAAAGCAAGTGCTGGCTCACAACATCACAACTGCATGGGGTCTTTAGTCTCATTGGATTACAAGGCCATCAGTGTTTCTGAATAAATTTTACATAACTTCAAATAAATTACAACACAAAGTAATACAAATTACCATCTTCCCTCCACAAAGGATTCTAAGCAAAACTAAAGGAGAAATTCTGTCCTTTCGTTGGCATGGTGGAGCTTCATGGACAACAGATTTATTGTTAAATATTTGAGGAAGGATCCCAGGAGCTTTTGAAAGGTGCTGTGTGTATAAGGTTCTCGGCAGGGGGAAGCTGGGACTTGGGTAAACAGTACTCTCAGCCTTGGAAAAGGCCCTTCCTTTTAGGCATATGCGCTGAAGAAGCAGCGCATCTCTTTGGTCACAGGTGGCTCGGGAGGGTGGCTGGTAACCGGGAGGGTGGCTGATAACCCCTCTGAGGCTGCCACACTCGGAGTTGCAGGTGAGAAAGGTGCAGAGGGGCTGTGAGCACTGAGGCACTGCCAGAAACCACTAATTCCCAATCATGCTGTGCTAGCATGCAAAAAACCCTAAACCTGTGTCATCATCCCCTCCTCCCCCTGCAAGAAAGGGAATGTTATCTTTCTCATCAGATACTGCTGCAGGTAATGCTTAATCAAAAAGATTAATATTTACTGTTTACAAACAATAAAACTAAAGCAATAACAAAAGTAACTCTCTTCAGTAATCATCTCAAATGACTGATACTGTGTTTTTGTCATCTTGATCTCACTAATTTTTTCCTATCTGAATAAAAAAATAGAATTTTTTTTTCTACCTTTCTTTTAATATTTAACACTATCAAAATATGATTTTCTGTTATGGAGTGCAGAGACTGCTATATGTTGATGTCTTGGGGTGATTTCATGATAATACTGTTGCAGAGATACAGTTTTCTCTAAAACTAATTTTTAACTTCTAGCACATGGAGAAGTGATAACATTTTTACTGGACAATAATAAAGAGATTATGGCAGCAGTTGTGTTGTGTGGGTCCTGTTCAGAGTTAAGGCTTCTTAACCTTTTGGCTTTCCCCCATTGTGTATCAAACACTTAGTGAAAGCCATTGTAAGGTGCTATTACCATGAACAAATTTTAACAAGTTATGATGGAAAGCTGAAAGAAGTACCTTGAGTAAAAAGTCTTTGTCAAATTTCCATTTCAACAAAGTTATTTTCAGATTCCATATCTATTCATCCTTTTCATTGATACCATGTTAAGCTGTCCTTCAGATTTGCTGAATCTGCTTTAGCTTCTGGGTAAGCTGCTTCTCACATGGTAGCCTTTGCAAGCAGGTGCACCATTCTGAAGAGGAGCAGCACATCAGTCCCGTTCCAGCATGCAGAGGTTAAACATCGGTTGTCACGCTAACCCTCCACACAGGATGGATCTGAGCAGACAATGAGTCCTGCAGAGAGAGAAGTTATTCTGCTGCAAACATGTGACACACACAAACATTTCACAAGAATACCCCAGCAGTCATTAAAATATTCAATCAAACCCAAATGGTACAAAGACTATTCAAATACTCCTAATTGACTTGAATACAGAAGTTCTCTTATGTTCTTCTGTTCATATCATAGCCAATCTAATTTTAGGGAAGATATTTCTTCCTACCAAGTAGGCTTGGGAGCACAGTTTCAAAGCAAGGAATTGAAATTTGCTGATGAAAGTGATATGAGAACCATGAAAGCACACAGTGTTTTCCCGCTGCTCAGTGACAGGAGGGATGAAAGATGAGGAGGGCACTTGACAGGGCAGAACAAAAACCCCAAATCAACCATATGTGGGGTTGTTCCCATGGAACAATGTCAACAAACGTGTCTATGTAGTCTGGGGTCAAAAGAGAAAAAGGTAAGCCCCACCCCTCCACCTGTGAAAAAGTTTACAAAGATTTGCTTTTCTGTTGACTACCCAAATCTCAGTGCAGCTTGTCAGAACTTTATGAAAATTATGTCATGTAAATTGGCTATAGCAAAGGTTCGTCTGCAGTTTGTTGAATGGAAAACATGGTGACTCCTGGCCAGCGTAGGGAGTTGGCACTGGCCCATCGACTGCAAATCTTGCACATCAGTTGTAACATACATCAGATTAAGGTCCATCCCTGCCTTTGACATGGGATGTTCATGGCTCCTTTCCTTCTTTGGTCTCTAACTGCAGATGTGAGAAGACCCAGACTGTTACATAATGCTCATGGTCAGAGCTAAGTTGAATTGCAGGAGGAACAACTAAGAAATAAAACGGGGAAGTACAAGGACAATAACCTTTCTTCAGTCTATGTGGTTTTATGTCTCACTCTGCCTCCCAGCATGGAAGACACTGACAAATGTAGCTCTCTTGGCCACCAGAGGAAGGATATAAATGGTTTTCATAGACTCAGTCAGACTGATGGGCTGTGAATGCTCCATATTGCTTTACATGCAGCCTTTGAGCTTCTGCCCACATTTCATGTATTCCTCACCAGCAGCAAGATAAGTTTAGAAATATGACTTTTCCAGAAAACTCACATGAAAGTGCACACTGGCTTGCAGGTTGGCCTCAAGCACATTTTTGGTCTTTTTCTCAAAGAAACATCAAAATGGCATCTGCCTTCAGAGTGACCCTGTGAAATTTTCTTTTGAAACTGCAAATGTATGAGGAGTACTAAAGCAAGATGAAATAAATATCCATTAGTTATAATAGAAGATTAAACCTGAAGATTAAGAATAATAGAATTGATGGAAAAAAACTTGGTGAATGCCATCATGTACAGACATCAAAAGCCACTGGTTTATATGTAGTGTGCCAAGAGCAGGCGCTTTTGAAGTATGAAGGTGTCTTTGTGCAGACCAGGAAAAAACAGCAAAGATGCAAGAGAAAAATAACATACTGAATCTCAAAGTTTTACTGCAATCCACTTGTCCAAAGTGTGCCCCTGAAAAGAATAATGTCCTAGAAACCTAACTATGAAAGGAAATCTAGATTATCTGCCCAACTCTGAAAGTGAAAAATGGTAAATGAGTAAATGGCAACCTAATAATTTAGGACTAAACTTGAAAGTTTAGTCTTTCTTACTACTTTTGAGGATACAAACAGATACAGAAAATGATTTCTTGGAATGGATCTGGGGAATAATAATATATATTTTTAAATGTATTTAAAGTCTATGAATTAAAACTTGGGCATACATTCTGGACCTAATTATTTTTCTTCTCTTCTTGTAAGATTTCTGATGCTCCAAAAATGTTGATATTGATAGCAGTTGGGAATACCATCTAACATATGAAAACACATCTGAATATGGCTTATTCTGAGTCCATGGGGTCTGTGAATGATCCACGTTTCATCTGTCTGTGGTCATCTGTGATTGATTGTAACAATGACATCCCTTATTGGACTTGCATTTCTGTAATAAGAATTACTATGTGGGAATTAAAAGTTTGTTTTTCTACAGTCATGTACATCCACAAATTTTTCCATCAAAGGCCAGTGCAGTAAGCGTTCACAATCGTAAACCTTGCTTGTTCTTTTGTGATAATTAAAATAGCTCATTGAAACCACATCATAGTCTGCAAAAAGATGGGATTCACTCAAATTAAATGGAGGTTCCAGTAGTATTCAATGGAAGAAGTGTTTATTTAAAGCCAATTCAAAAAATGCTTATGGGTATGACCCTAATAAATGCATTAAAAATATGTGATGACTCATCTAAAGTATTTGAAAGCATGTGTTCAGACTAGAAAGGAGTGTCTCCTACTTTAGAAAAATATTTGTAAACAAGAAACATTTTTTTTCCACCAGATTAAACAAATTCATGCTTATTTTGCTCCAGGCAGCAAGTTTTTTGCCTTCTCTGTACCTCCAGTATGGGTTATTTCACTTCTCTTGTCTTGTGTTTTGCCACATGTGACAGACCTTTAGACATTCCATTATGCCAGAGTTCATCTGAGGTCAAACTAAAATATGTCTGATTCCCCTCTGAAGTTTTTCAATCCCTAAATGACCCTCACAGAGCCTTTTAAATGCTTTTTTTTTTTCTGTAAGCATTTAGCAATGATGCACCATTCCGGTTCTAGAAAAAAAATCAAAGAAATTCCACTACTGAGAACTCTGCCTCTCACTGGTGGAAAGGGCTGAGAACATGCCCAAAGGTAGCCTTTAATGGGGATGCTAATTGCTTCAGTTTCCTTCTGCCAGGCCTCACCCTTTTTATCCGAGCTCTGGCTCAGTTTTCATCAGCCAGTACAGAGTCTGGTACTGGTGCTTGTGTGCTGTGCTTGAAGTACAGGTACCTGTGACCACTGGGCCCCTCTTGCACTTCCAATGCCCACCTGTCTGGAAGCGCAGGAGTCAGTACTGCCCTTTGGAAATGGCAATGCTTTGGCTGTTTCCTGGTAATACTTCTCTCCTAGGAAGTCCCCCAGTATTTTTAATATGATTTGCAAAGGTCTTCGTTATCTGTATGTTTAAGTATCCAGAAACATTCTGATCTCCAATTTCTTTCACAGAGTGTTGTAAAAGTTGCCCAGTTCTCCATAGAAAGCTTAGAGTTTATCTACAAAGCACATGTTAGTGTTAAAAGCTCTATCTGGCATTCACGAGATCTAATAAAATCAGTCAGCATGGGTTGATTAGCCTGTTAGGGAACTGGCATAATGCAATTACATTTTCTCCAGCACCTGATAGAATTTTTACAGCCTCTCACTATCACTTCTTGTGTCATTGTTATTGTCTTCTGATGTCATAAAACTTCAGGATCCTTCAGCTTCTTGAACTCTTCCTTAGATTTTCATCCCAAGTCCACTTAAAGCCTCTGCCTAGTAATTCCTCTTAATGCTGGCAATCTGAGCAGGAAGATCAGCCCCAGTCCCCTCAATTCTGTAATATTTAGTGTCTTTGTCATTTTTCCTCTCCTGGGTGATGCACTCTAGTGAGGGCACCAGAATTTTAATCTTTTAACCTCTGCATCTTTCCACTATGGATTTTTTCTTCACAGCAGTCTTGACCCCATGTTGTTTATCAGTGTTTTGCAGCCAATCTGGAAGCTGTCTGCTTCATCCTTTTTAGTAAAGCTTTGGCATGTCCACCATTTAACTCTTTCTGATATAAGGCAAACTGATTCTGAGGTTGCTTGTGTAAGTGCTTTTCACTGCATGTTTCTGCCAGAAACTCTTGGTCATGATTGCAGACCACTGAGATGAATGTCAGGGCTAATGTCTAAAATCTTCATTCTGAGAAATGATCCCTTCCTAGCAGAGTAAGTAGGTAGACTTGAATGCATGCACTTATGCAAGATCCATTAACTTCAGATGTGCTTAAACCATGTATTTTAGTGTCTTAGTGAATCACCTTTATGATCAAAATCTAGATTTCAAAAGTAATGCCCTTTGAGCAGATTAAGATCTTGTAAGTTATTTCTGTGAGACACTGCTTACAGATTATTTCCTTTTCTAATTTTTTGGTAAAGTGACTCAGCTCCTTCTGATCATTCACAAATATCTGCTGGAAATCTTTAACCAGTTCAGGAAAATTCTGGCAGCTTCAAATTGAATCTCTTTCAAGGGCAACTGTCGTCTCTGCTTAGTGATAGTCAGAGAGCAGGAAAAAAGTCCCGAACGACCAGCATAAATTAACCTGAAAATAGCAGCATTAAATGTTGAATGGCTCTGGAGACTGC
This sequence comes from Oriolus oriolus, assembly GCA_013400235.1. Classification (NCBI taxonomy): domain Eukaryota; kingdom Metazoa; phylum Chordata; class Aves; order Passeriformes; family Corvidae; genus Oriolus; species Oriolus oriolus. The sequence goes on from VXBT01005026.1 coordinate 398,970, forward strand.
ACATCTTTGGGTTATTCATTAACATAATTATACGTAAGGTTTTGTCCAACAAGATTTTTCCTTGGGAAATCTCATACCTTTAGCCACAGTTTATGAAACCCACCACCTCAGGGTGTTGTTCCATAACCCCTTCTGGTCTCACCTGTAGCTGAGGGGTATAAAAGGACTTGGATACTCACCTGACTTTCTCCCTCCACCATCAGCACTTAACATCCAACACCCAGAGCCTCCAAGACATCACTTAGAATTGCTTAATCCCAAAGGGGTCTAGTTTTCCAGCACTACCAGGAGTAAATCTGTACAGCTGCCCGCACGGTTGCCTTGGGTGTGCCAGCTGCTTTCCTTGTCTTTGGTAGGTCAGCAACTGGGAGCCTGCAACCCTTCCCAATTTTGCAATGAGGGCTTCATGTGCTCAGATTTGTGGATGGAGGTATGGTTGCCAAATCCTGTGGACCGTAAATTGCCTCTGTGCATGTGGAAGTGGGTGATCTGTGTCCTTGAGTATCTATCCCCTCAGCCTTCCCTGAGCTTCCTTGCTCCCAGATTATGTTATCTAAAGCAGGGCATTGCACCCTCTACATATTTTGGTCTTAAAACCTTGCTAATGGTGTATCATAGAGAAAAAGCTGATAAGGTAACATTTCAGAAGCCACATTAATCAAATATTTATAAACTAAAATGTAATTGCTTAGAATATCATAGAGCTATTTCACACAAATAGAACATTGGTAAATTTTTTAAACACTCACACCATTCTGAACTGCAAATTTAATAGGAACACCTAAGTGACAGCTGGCTTTCATGAACAGAAATTTAGCTTGGAGAAAAGAAGTGATCAGCAGGCTGGCCTATTTTGGGGAATGGCTGGCTGGCAGGGCACAAGGGATTCACAGGCATGGAAAGCATATAACTCTTAGGCAGTCATAAGGGAAACTCACAGGGTATCAGGCTTGCTGCTGTGATCACTGATCCATCTCTTTCCTTATAAACATGTTTGCAGCAGCAAAAGCTGCTGCTGTGCTTCCTCTACCTTGTTCAGAGTGAAATTCTGAATTAAACCCTGTTAGTGGAATGCAGCCTCTTAAAATTTACTCTTTATCCAGTATTTATCAAGTATCTGTTGCCCAAAACCTGCTTTTCTGTATACACCTTCACAGTCCGCTGTGGTAAATGTATTATTACCTTATGGATAGTATTTTTTACTTCTTTCTTCCCTTCTTAGTTTGACTTCCTATCTGTTCATGATGCCTTGCCTCAGACGAGATCTTGGCTCAGATTACACAGACTTGGTCCTGGAAGGTGTCTGTCCTGCAGGTAGATATAACCTGGTTGACCTTGGATGGGCTCAGCTCTACGGAAAGCAATCAGACTCTTAGGGTGCAAACTGCTTTTCTCTCCTCTCTTTGGTTTCTGGGCCTTGCAGCCTGCTTTGTGACACACAGGGATATACTGCAGAGATAGCAACACAGCTCTTTAAAAGGGGAGATGTAGCCTGATACACAAGAAGCCTGCAAGTTAGAGTGCTTCAGTTGTCTTCCCAGGTTTGCTTCTGAATTGCTGGGAGATGCTCAGTCTGCTCCCCAGTTCTTATAGCTGCATTAGTATTGTAATGTGTGCTGATGTCTTTAATAAAGTGAGTTTTATGAATATCAGAATGATGATTATTTGGCTCAGACTCATTCTTCTGAAATGCTTACTCACATGAAAGATTTTTTTTCTTTTCAGAGGTTTGAAAGAAAATTTGGCTAGATTGTTCCTTTCAAGTAAAGCAATCTCACATTTGCCATGGTTGGATGCAAAGTTGTTCAGTGATAGCTTGCCATTCATGTTCTCAAAGAACTTCAAAAGGGATGCTTTGATGTATTTTATGGACTCCTTCCAGCTGCTGTATAGCTCATAGTGTCTGTGCTTCTATAGCAAATTGTGACTTGTGGGATTTTTACTATTTTACTGACTGCCTGCGGAAGTATTCTGAGGGGTGCCTTTTGAACAACACATAGGAGCTGGATATCAAGATTACAGTCATAAATGGAATATTTACATCAGCAGCAAAATACCCTGTGCTCCTGAAAAGAGATAACCACTTCTAAAATCTACAATTCCCTATAGCTCCGTAGATTTCTGCAAAAGGAAATTACAGTGTGTGGCATTTTGCTTGCTTCTGGCTTCATTTTCCCCTGTTTCTCAGCTTCCTAAATGGGTTTTTTGAAATCCCTTAAGAGTCCCACTGGCTCTGCATGTCCCGTGGCACAGTCGTTATCCTCCCCAGGTGGTAACTGGGCTATTAAAACTCCTCTCCGTGGGAGCAAATGGGTAGTGCTGGGAAGGAGCCCGAGAAGCTTTAGGAACCATTTTGCATGGTGAGAAAGCCTGATGCAGCCTGGCAGTTGCCGTGTCCCCACGAGACGGGGCACTGCTGCCTGCAGGAGGGATGCCGGCAGTGTCCTAACAAAGCCCTGCCTCTCTCCGGGGGGTGTGTATGGAGTGATCTGTGTCGTCGTTGCAGGATCCCCCACCTGGGGGTTTGCTCCAGCATCTCCTGGCCGTGGGGTAACTTAAGGATAAACGCGAATCTGTGAGCTGCACACGGCTGACTCGCTGCTCCACCAGCCCTGCGCTGCAGCCAGGCAGAGGGTACCACTGCCACAGCTCAGCGTGCAGGTGAGGTTAGGTCTTAGGATTTGTAGCTAATGGCTAGGCTTTAATCTTTATTTTGAACCTATACCATTCTACAAAATGTGCTGACATGCTGGGGTCAGGACCAAAGCTGGTAACTGCCAGGGGGTGACTGGTGCTTTATCATGGGCGTGAGGGTTGCCTGTCCCGGGCACAGGCCTTTCTTCATGACTGAGCCAGGAGTGTGAAGCTAATTGTGCAGGAGCTAAGGACAGTCACTAACCTGACTCTGATGTTAAAAGCCATTGCTTTGACTGGCTGAAATACGAATATTTTAAAAGAAAATATGCATCAGACCAAACTAAAAATCCCATCAAAACTGAATGTTCCTCAAGGTCCAGACTTCTACCTCTGGGGCAAAGCTGAGAAGCTAAACAGTGTGTGACTGATTTTTAAGTCCATCACTTAATGCACTCTGGGTCTGTTGTTCAGATGCTATGATGAGGAACATGTTATAAGAGCTGACACAGAGCAGAACGAGTATGAAAAAAGTCAGACATCATGTTGAATTTGTGATTCAGATTGAAGTGCATTAATAATAGATTGAAAACATGTATTATATATGGAGGTTCCTATTGAAACATTTCTTGAGGGCAGATGAATTTTAGTGCCATAGAAGAATGATAATAGTTTTAGAGGAAATGTAGATTACTGTCATTTCTCTTGCAAATTGTGTTGAGAAAAAATTATGAACAATGATAGGGCTTTACACAGGGTCTGTCACAGGCAACTCAACCCACTGCTAAGCTCTGCATTTCCACCTCCAGCCTCAGAATCAGATATTACCAATCTCTTTGGTGAAGGAAGAATAAAAAATATGCTGTGCACTATTCCGAAAATCATCAGGAATATGTCCAATGATTTTAAAGGAAAAACTGTTGATGCTGGAATTAAAGACCTCTAACTGAAGTCACATTGTTCCCAGAAATCCAATCCACTCATCTTATAAAAAATACATGAAGTAGTGGAAGCTTTCTGGATACCCACTTTTGAGCTCAACCTTAAGAATGATGGGTTGCAAGCGGTATCCAGAGCGATTTCTTCAAATCTTTCCTCCTCCATTAGAAGGCAGGGAGAGGTAGACAAGGGGTGTAGTCACAACAGCACATGCTCTAATTCCATCAGAGCCTGCAGATCTCCCTTTGCCCCAAACCTTCCATATAACCCTTTTCTTGTTGTATTGGGCTCGTGTGGCAAGGTGCTGGTAGTGGAGGGGTTACAGGAGTGGCTTCTGTGAGAAGCTGCCAGAAACTTCACCTGAATCTGACAGAGCCAATGCCAGAGAGTTCCAAGCTGGACCTGCCACAGAATAAGGCCGAGCCAATCAGAGGTGTTAGTAACACCTCTGTGATTACATACTTATGAGGGAAAAAAAGGAAGAAAAAAGAAGTTGTTGCACAGAAGTAATTGTGGCCAGAGAAGAGTGGAGTGAGAATATGTGAGAGAAACAACTGCACAGAAACCAAGGTCAGTGAATAAGGACTCCTCTCCCTGAGAAGGAACCAGTGGCAAAAACAACATGTGATGAACTGACCCTAGCCCCATTCTCACCGTGTCCCTGTGCTGCTGCGAGGGAGGACACTGAGAATCAGGAACAAACTTAAGCCCAGGAAGTAGGTGAGGTCAGGGAAAGGTGTTTTAAGGATTTGTTTTACTTCTCATTATCCTGCTCTGATTTTGATTAGTAATAAATTCAACGAATTTTCCCAAGTCAAGTCTGTTTTGCCCATTACAGTAATCATTGAGTGATCTCTCCCTGTCCTTAACTCATGAGTCTTGTCTTTCATTATATTTTCTCTCCTTTGTCCAGCTGTGGAGGGCAGTGATAGAGCAGCTTTGGTGGGCACCAGGCACTTAGCCCACATCAACCCACCAGGTTGCCCGCTTCCCCCATGAGAGGTGTAGTAGAGATCCTCTCCCTGCAGAGAGACTAGAGCAGCTTTGTACTTCTGAACCCAGATTCTGGTCCTTGTCTTTCCATATACAGACCTCTCTGTTGAGACAGTGCTTGAGGACCCTCAGGGGTTGTGTTTGACCTTGTAACCTCCCTTCTGCCAAGTGTGAATACTTCATGTATTCCTTCCTGCTGGAAGGAAATTCCTTTCCTGCTTCCTGCCTGAGCCATGCTGACAGCTTTGGGCCTTTAAAAATGATTGGAATGCCTACCCACCATTCAGTTCTTTTCTACTTCCCTAAATCTAAGAGTGGCAAAGGCCAAGGAAATGGCAGCTTCCACGTCACTCAGAGAGTCCTGTGATATACCGAGCACGGGGAGCATCACCAGCCTCAGAAAAGACACCCTCATTCAACTAAGTGTTTTCCCCCCTCAGCTGCTGTTGTTGCTAGGATAAGAATTTTAGTCCCTTTTTTTGGACATTTCTTCCCTTCCTTAGTGTTTCTGGCTATTTTCACTTGGCTTTCACTTTGGATCTGAAAAGTTTGGGCAGGGAGAATGCTTTGCTAGTTATAAGGGTCCATTTTTGTTTTCAGAAATGCTACCCTTATGCAGGAGCTGGATGCAGGAGAAGAGGCAGGATGGTGCCTCTCCTTTTGGTGCTCTATTTAGCTGGAAGTTTGACCTGACTTTGCCCTCACTTGGGTTCCTGCATTGAGTACATGGGGAAATAACACCTATGCCAGTAACACATTCTGCTTTCGTGGTCATCCATTTCCAGGCCTTCTACTGCTAACAGACAGTAAGAGCAGCCAGGGAAGAAAACATTGCTTCCAAATTAAGGGAAGTAAATGACTTAGCTCTAAAAGAAAAGAGAAAACTTGCTAACCTTTGCAGAGTTTATCAGGAAAAAAACCTCATTACGGAGGTGGGAGAGACCGTGAACATCAACAACTCGGGCTTTGCCTCAGCCCTGGATGTCCAACTGCAGTGACACAGTCCCAGTTCCTCTATTCAATACTCTGCCATGGAGCTAAGCCTTCATGTCAGGATGGGCAGAAATGGTGATATGGGTCCCATGCTGCATTTCCTTCAGTATTTCAAACAAAGACTTAGGCACTGGTGTAGGTAATAGCATCCTGACCCAAGAACAGGGGGTGGAAAGGAGCCACATAAACTTAGTGATTGTGAAACAGAAAAATACCCAGCCTCCTACAGACACTACAAAGATTTTCATCTTTTAATTTGAAAAAGAAAAGGTGGGAGGTAAGAGTATTGAAAAGCAGACTTTTATAGCTCATCAGAAAACACAGACCTCTTGAACTAAGACACCGAGAGAGAGCCTTTATCTGAGAAGAAAATGTGGAGACTTTGTAAGTGAAGTCCTAGCAAGCTATTGGCACAGCTTCTAATAGCTTCTAACAGGCCCTATTAATCTTTGGAAGAAATATTTGCAATAAGCCTGAAATTTATTTCAAAATAAAGCAGCCGTATTTGACTGTTTATTGGCAGAAGAGTGGAACAAATTAAGCAAAGTCCAAGTACGTGTCTCAGTAAAGATGACAGAGCAGTGAGAGTTAGACAAGGCGGCAGAAATCTGGGTTTCATGTGACATTTGCATATGAGTGGGGTGCTGGGACTCCCACGCTGGTTGATTTAGAACTAGTCAGCAGTTAGTGGAGCCTAGAGAATGATTCAGTTCTCTCCAAAGAAAACACAAGGCATGATTCAGATGTCATTTACAATGCCTTTGAGGAATCTAGACATCTCCATTGGGCTGTCAGATATGTCGCAGGATCTACAGGGGACCTCAGGTTACCTGTAGTGACTGCTGGAGACAAGGTAGATACCCAAGGGCATCTCAGATGGCACCAAAAGGCTAAGTTGGAGCAGTTAAATCAATTTGAAAAGGTATCCTGAAGCCTAGGCTCCACTGTTTGTTTTTCACTGGCTATACTGGGAAATAAGATAAATTGGCACCCAGCTTACATGTAGATACATGCATTTATGCATCCAGAGCTGAATCTTCCCAGAAAAGCCTGGCTAGGAGAGGGAAGATATTTGTCCTTCCCCAGGAGGTTGACAACAACCTAAAACATGCACCAGAACTTGCAGTGTTAGTAAAAGGAAAGGGACCTGGAGGTGCACTGTGCTGTCCATGCCAGGGCAGAGCTGGGAGAAGAGCATGTGGGACAGGAAGTACTCTTGAGTGCTGAACCCACTTTGCATCTGGAGCACAGGAAGACCAAGAAGCCCCAAGTCATGGAGTTACTGCTTTTAATCGAGCTTCTGCCTCTTCAGCTGGAAGCATTGACCCTCCCAGCCCCAGCCGTCCTCGGTGCCAGCCAGTTAAGCTGTTCTCTCGAGCACAGCAATGGGCTGTGTGCATATTATGGGCAGATACAGTGCCTCAGGTGAGAGGTCTGGTTTCCAGACAAGGGATCATAATTTGTAACATTACTAACTCTGTTTTTCAGGTTTGGCTAACCAGATCTCACATGCTCAGGAAGCTTGGGTCAGCCCTGAGCTGTTCAGTTACACAGCCCAAGTAACTTGTGCTTTAATTTTCTGTATCTGTGAAATCAGAGATATTGGTTTGGGTCGTCTTTGTGAATTGCCGTAGGATATAATGAGCAAAACTTTTACGTAAACTTCGGAGGGAAAAGAAAGATGTAATAGCAATTAGTGCTAGACCAAATGCAAACTTACAGAAAATCAGCAAAAAATTGGTCATCTACCCTTTTGTGTAACCACTGTCCTCAGCTTCACTGTTTTCCAGATGTCAGCATGGAGACACCTTAGACAACAACTTTTGTAGCCAGTTGATTTATGAAGCCACAAACTAATGCTGTTTGAATTTCTTTACAAGTGGAAAAAGTTTGACTTAAAATTGAGCCTCTTACTAGATCTACAATTTCTAATTTTACACTGAGAGTATTGGGGCCACTTAAAGAAGCAAAGCCATGGAAAAGCCTCATTTTTTCATGTCTCAATGGGGAACCCTCACTCATCTGGGCGCTTTCAGGCAGAAGACAGACTGTAATGTTAAACAGACCATGTTAACATTTTGTTATGGAGAAGGACTGTCACTCATTATTTCTTTGGTAAGTCACAACAAGCCAACAAGTTTCGAAAATAAAGTTGTGATATCTGGTGGAAAACAAATTACCTGAACTTTCCAAAGCTTATACCTTTCAAGAAAGAATCATAAATAAAAAACAAAATAGGCAAAACTAGGCTTAGTAAAATGCATAGCTTTTAATTGAACTGAAAAATTCACCAAATTTTATTCTATAGACGACAGCAATTATTGTTTTGCAAGCACACATCATAGCTGTTGGAGAGGTCACAAACAATATTTCAGGAGATTTCAGGAAGTTGTTTATCTATCAAGGTTATCTGTCCAGTGAAATTGTGAAATTCCAGTTGGGAGAATTTGTTCTCTTGCACCAAACTCCACCTGTGTGCCCAGTTTTCAACTAGGTAGCTCATTATCATGAGCTCTTTCAGCATGGAAAGAAGCCAAGCCACTGCCTGTCTGGGCTGGGGTTTGTAGGACACAGCACCCATGAGATGTGGGCAAGGAGAGCCACAGTCGCTGTGATGGTCAGTGCACAGGACAACTGCCCTGGCCAGAAGGGCTGCTCTCTGCTTGGGGTCTGCAGGGCCTTCTCACACCCTTCCTCATATTGCAGACATGGCATGGACGAAGATCTTCACTTTTGCTTCTGTACTCACACTCTCTTTTGCATGGCATATATTAATGACAGCCTGGTTATCCAGCTGCTGACCTTTTTGCCATGTTTGCTGAACACATACATAAGCTGTAGCACTTTTTCTGGAAGAGGAAATCCCAAGTTTGCTAGGGTGAAAAGAAGCATTTACAGGGGTTAAAGAGAAGGTGAGGAGGGAGCTGGGAGCTGGAGGTGTTTCTTGTATAGCTTTTACTTGCAACCTTCTGCAAATACATGAGTTTGGGGAATGTACTAAGCCTAAATTGGAGCGGCTACAAAGTAAATCTTCCCCTTCATTGCTCTTCAAACATTCCTCATGCTTATGAGGTCACAGCAAAAACATTTGTGACAATATGGACTATGACAGGTTACTTCTGTGGTTTACCAAAATTTCAAGTCATGCTGTGAAACGATGACTCTGCATTTTAACCTCAGGCAGAAACTTGGGCAGTTTTTCCTGATTAAGTTCTTGAAATATGACAGTGTTGCAGACCTGTTCTTCTATGTGACAGGACATAAGAGAGTTTGCAATTCTTATTTTCAACTTGTAATACTAATTTTTGTATTACTTTTCATCTTACTGTTAAACTAGTGGTTATAGCAAACTATTCATTTTACGTGTCTTCATTCCCTTAGTAAGCTTTATTTAGCCTGGATCTTAAATCAAAATACTGGTAATACATAGATAATAATAGTGTTCTCACAGTAATGAAGTTCAAATAATTACCACCATTTTTCAGTCCATGTATTTTCATCAGCCTCTAAAGTCATATTTTATTGCTATCTATTAGAGGAAGTGCTTCCCATTACTGAAGGACATAATTATATTCAATTTTAGCAAAATTTAACAGTGAATTGTCAAAGGCCACCGTATAGGTTCCTTTCAGAAAAAAACCCCAAAAAGAAACAAATGAAAAAAACCAAACCAAACCCAAAACAAGTCATCAAGCTTAAACATTCAAAACTAAGCAAGTAAACCAATCCATAATAATGAATTAAATAATACTAGAATGAGAATGGCCACTTATCAAGATGTTCTTTGGAGGCAATGGAGAGACACAGGCACCTCCTGTGGGAATTCATGCCTTCTCTCAGATAAGAATTGTAGCTAAATGGAATGACTTGCTTTCAGATGTCAAGTTATTGAATTTAAAGAACAGGAATGTGTATCTTAGACCAGATGTCTGACTTTTAGATGGTGACAGCTAGATGTCCAACCTTATCAACCATCATTACAGTTAATTACATTCATGGAAAACACTTCAATAGTCAGACACTGACTGCTTATGGCAGCAGTGCTGAAGACATGCAGGTAATGGCAAAGAGTTTCCCATGCCCACTGTATGCAGCTGTTTGAATGTCAGCCAATCTCTATTGATGCGCTCTTCATGCCTTTTGATGTCTTGCTTTCAGCTTTTACATAGAGTTTTATTAGAGTAAAATGTCACTTATGCACTGGGAAATCAGTCTTGCCTAGCTGACTGCAAATAATATAAATACCTAAAGATGTGTTAAATGTTTTCAAATAAACTTTTTTTGAATCATCCAGTCAATGAGTGTTTGGAACTAGAAGAGAAAGATGTTTTTCTAATTGCAGAAGCAGCTTTCTTGTCCAGCACTGAAGTGCATCTTGGAACAGTGAGTGACATTGCTCAGCACAGATTCAGATGCTGAAATTTCCACTGCTTTCTTTATCAGCATTCAGAGATACAGACTTGTTTACTACCATGTAGTTATGATGGTGCGCTACAGAGTATTAAGTTGGAATCTCATTAACTGGAGGATCATATGTAACCACATAATTTTCAGAAACGAGCTGCCTTCTGAATATTGTTTTCTATATCCTTCCTCAGCCTAATGACAAGGAGGTCAGCATCAGGATAAACAAACCTGATGCAAATTGTGGTGTCCTGCTTTTATTTCTGTGCATACTTTCATGCTTCTCTTTGGGCTTACAACTGCATCAACACAGCAAGGGGAAGAGGTGTTTTCCAAGCCTGTAGCTGCTTGTTCCAGTCCCCCTGATGGCACTTATAACGCCTGCAGTGCAGTTTGTGGCCATGCGAACTCTTGTCAATCATTTCTGTGAAGTCTGGTGGCCTGACCTGGTCTCTGAGATGTCTGACTTTGCTAAAGCAGTGATCACATATCTTTTCTACTGCTTACTGTCCTGCTGGAATATGGTAGAGAGGAGTAATGACACCTTAAGTCATTGCTGCCCATTGCTACATGAAGGATTGTCCAAGTCCTGGGGTTAACTTAGCCAAATATTCAGAATTCATTGATCAGAATCCAAACCATTTTAATGATGTCTCACTTAAAAATAATAAATGCACTAATTCTTCCCTGTTAAGCACCTGTGGATTCCATTTAGTCTATGATTTCAGAAGTAGGAGTTACCAGAAAACACCCAAAATATTAAGACATTGTACTACACTGCAACAAAGAGAGAAGGTCTGTATATTTATCCATATGTTTCAGTTAATAAGTAGTTCTTGATGACAGATTTTTTTAGACTGAGCTGAACTGTGTTTTCCTACAAGATAAGTTTGGATGCCTGAAATAAAGCATTTTTTCACACCTTTTATATGCCAGTCAGGAAAACTCAGCGGAGATGTATGTATTTTTCCTGAAGTTCATTAAGTTCTAGCATGATCTGCAAATATTTATCTGTTGTTTGCCTTGTCTTTTATCAAAGATGCTTCTGAAAGATGCTTTGGTGAAATTTGTCTTTTTTTCAAGGAGGTTAAAATCTTGAGATTGTGGAAAGACATTTCTTGGCAAGTCCATCTTTCTCAAAAAGAGATTTGAACAATTTGTCTCACATTGTGTGTTCATTCAAAGTGCAAGAGTGTCACTGCCCTAGGGCTCAGCTCCCATCTTCTTTCTCTCTCCTGGAACCCAGGTACCCAAACAGAGTGTTCTCCAACAAGTTAGCCGTCTTCATCGCCAACATCAAAATTATTTGTAACAACATAAGAGGTTTCTGATATGTCGCATCGATCAGAAACAAGATGAGTGACAACCATGGCAGTAGTCACCAGAGGAATTGCTCAAAAAGCCATCACTGAATCTGTTTTAAACTCACATATACATATCTATTCATAAAGTATTGAGTCATGATATTTAAGTTACTGTTTTTCCTATGTTCATAACTGAATAGTCTTTCTTATAAATACAATTTCCTTTCTTACTCCTTGAACTCAAAACACTTCTGTACTGGCTGTACCACCACATGAGAGATTTTCACTGGGTTGTATAAAGGCATCTTCATAGGGTAGGTCTTGGCAGTGGTGTAAAAGACCAAGCTGTAGGCACAGGGTTTTGAAATGCAGGGCAAGCCTAACACAAATTATTTAAATACATTTTTTTATTTCTGAGTGACATATGGACTGGTGAAGCTGAGAACCAGTGAGATTTTCCTCAGTCTGAGGTACCTTGAATTCCTGTAGTGTTCTAGGTTTATCAGTATTCAAGAAGAGGAATAGATGGTTGTAGTGGGTTGACCCTGGCTGGATGCCAGGCACCCACCAAAGCCACTCTCTCATTCCCACTGCAGCTGGATAAAGAGAAAATATAATTAAGGGTTCATGGATTGAGATAAGAGCCAGGAGATCACTCATCAAATACCGTCATGGGCAAAACGGGCTTGAATTAGAGATATAAATTGAATTTATTGCTAACAAAATCAGAGCAGGATAATGAGAAGTAAAATAAACCCTTCAAAACACCTTTCCCCCACCCCTCCCTCCTTCCCAGCTCTACCTCCTCCCCTAGAGGCACAGGAAGACAGGGAATGGGGGTTATGATCAGTTCATCGCCTGTTGTTTTTCCTGCTGCTCAGGTGGCAGAGTTGCTCCCTTGTTCCACTGTGGGGTATCTCCCATGGAAGACAGTTCTCCATGAATGGCTGCAACAGGAGTCCATCCCATGCACAGCAGTCCTCTCCAGACTGCGGCAGCATGGGTCACTCTTCCACGGGGTGCAGTCCTCCAAGGACAGGCTGCTCCAGCTGAGGATCCTCTCTCCATGGGCCTCCCTCAGAGTCACAGCCTCCTCTTAGGCATCCACCTGCTCTGGTGTGGGTCTCCTCCAGGGACTGCAGGTGGGTCTCTGCATCCCTGTGGATCTCCAGGGGCACAGCTGCTTCACCATGGTCTGCACCACAGGCTGCAGAGGAATTCCAATTCCAGTGCCTGGGGCACCTCCTGCCCCTCCTTCTGCACTGACCTTGGTGTCTGTATGGTTGTTCCTCTCACATGTTCTCACTCTGCTCTTCTCTGGCCACAACTACAACTGTGAAATAACTTTTCCTTTTCTTCTTAAATCTGTTATCACAAAGGTGTTATCACCATTTCGAATTGGTCCAGCAACAACCAGTGGCACATCCGTCTTTGGAGCTGCCAGGGATTGGCTCTGCTGAACACGGAGGAAGCTCCTGGTAGCTTCTCACAGAATCCACCCCTGTAGCCCATGCGCTACCAAAACTTGGCCAGCAAAGCCAATACAATGGCATCTAATGGGCTGCAGATATTATTGTAATACTACTCCTAATATCCTAAAACAAATTCAAAGGATTAATCCATATAATTCCTCCATTTGAGGAAAATAATAAACTAACACGTCCTTCCTGAGGGTGACTGAAAGCCAAGACTCTTAACAGAAGGCTGATGTCTGGTGTTCACATAGAGCAATCAAATTCAGTTAATTGCGACTGTTCTGAAAGGATTCTTCAATTTTAGTCTACATATTTTGATCTCATCGGGTCATGAGTCATCATTTTCTGTTATAGTGCTGTATTTTTTCCACTATTTTCCTTTCACCCTTGGCTCATGTGTATGACAAGCTGGAAATGTGCATTCCACAGTGAGTGACAGCACTTGTCTTAATGGATGGAAATTGACTGCGGGCCACCCTTCCCAAATAGCACATATGAACCCTCCTGCATTTTTGAGGAATAAAATATTCTCTAGTGTTGAAACAAGTGGCAAAAACAACCCTTAAATTAAAGCTGCAGGCTGTAGGGCTTCTAAATGCAAAAGCTTGTTTTGGACCCCAGGTGATGAGCTGAACTGAGGAAGGAGAAACTTAATCAGATCACCCAACTCTTGTTTTCTCTTGAGCAAACTGTATTTTCAAATCTTTTTCTGAAGACTTAAGCCTAGATTGTTCAAAGGTGGTATAGTCCTCAGAAAGTGGATCAGAGAGAGCTCTCCATTTGGATTAATCTTGGACTATGCTGACAGACTTTTGCCCTTGCTTTGAGATTTGAAGTTGTCTACAGAAATTATTGAACCTTCCCAAACCATCCACAGGGCAGGAAAATAGACCTGCAGAGTGCCTGATCTTTTAAATAAGCAGTAAAAGTGAATGGGTCATTTCTAGTACTTTTTTTTTTTTAAACCTTTATGGTTTTCCCCATTCAAAGCAAGAATACTCTGCTTATATAATACAGGATATAAGTGTTCAGCCAGTCCACAAATGCACATCTGGTTTGGTACTGGGAGAGGGGTCATGGTGTTGGCTGGAGAACCTCCAGAATGGTCTACAAGGCTGTCTTGGGCAAAATGTTTTAACCAAAGTAAAGCCTTACAAATTCCAAACTGTAGATTCAGACGTCATAGGTGCTCTAATCAGCGGAAAGTTGTACTTACTATAACCAGCAGTGTTGTCAGACTCTAACTATGCTGAGAGTAAATACTTCAAAATAGAAACATTCCTCATGGTAAAATAAGGCAATTCAACACAAAATTGACAATTTGCTTTATTATTCGGCCACCTGGCCATTAGCAATAAAGAACCATATCATTAATTTAGATTTGGCATGCATCTTTTGATATTTTGCAACATGGTCAGAAATACTTTTCCTTTCCAAAAAGAGAACAGTGAACAAAATTACATCACCTCTATACAGGCAGACCATATTAAGCATTACATTTCTTCAGGTAGAAATAGCAAGATAGGAACTCACTTTTTTTTTAACTATACAAGACGATCCTAGAGTAAATGGGGAAAATACTTCCTTTTGACAGAGAATGGAATGAAATTATTTTGATTTAATGAAGAAATGTAATTTAATTGCTGGATCTAGGCTTTTTCCTTCTATCATGTTAGATATGTTGTCCTGAATGTAATTAATTCTAACTGAAATAAAGTGCTTTGATTTGAAACGTTGTTAATTGAACTTGCCAGCTAACCAAGCTTTTAAAACCAAATAAAATAACCCATAAATTAAACAATAATTGACATGGAAGTAGCTGGTATTGTTCATTAGAATTCTACTGCCAAAAATCTTTGGTTGGTTAATTTTAAGTGGTTTTAAGTAAATAAAATGCAATGCAAAAAAATTGTGATGTCTCATTGAAGATAATGTTATTAAAAACTTTAGGTTTGGTACTTTTACTGAAAGGAAGGAGGCAATCAAGTACAGCTGGAGTGTTTGAAGCAAGTTGTTGGGACCAGTTTACAAACCCAAGCTGCATTGCCAAGGAAGAGGTAGTTTAAATTTGTGTATGTGATTTTTCTACATTTCTAAATGCTCATGAATCTGTTTGAATTACAAGTTTCTCACTATGATCCAATACAAAAAATCCCTTAGTTGATGCATGCAGTAATTATTTGCAGTGCTAGAACAGAGTTAAAAGTGCAAGAAGAAGGCTGTTATGAAGAATTTATGACTTTTTTTCCGTCTTCAGTGAGTGAATTAAATCCAGTCTGTAATGTCAGCTTTCCTTAAAGATGGACAGGACTGTGACTGAGTATTAATGAAGCACCAGCCTTGATGGATGCACTCAACCTCTTAACCAAGCCAGCAGCAGTTTGTTTCAAGCTCCAAGGGAGGTAAAGCCGTGCTCTGCAGCTGGGCCAAGAATCTCTCTACGAAACTCACAAAGAAGTGGAGTAACATAGTGTGCATTGAAGCTTTTGCATCTCTGGTGTCTGTGTAAATCATTCTAGCTTGATTATAACTTGATTTTCATTTGTATGTTTCTTCCATATAGCAGGTAATAGAGTGAACCTTGCCATCAGAATTTGTTAAATCATGCTTTTGCAACATGATCTTAAAACCATTTTTGTTAATCTCTTTGACAGTGGTTCTTTAAGTGACCTAGATCACTCACCCAATATAATTTGGCATAGTCAGCAGGATCCTAAATCAGAACTCATGACACCAGCACACATAGGCAATATAAATGAAGATGAGAAGGAAAATTCAAATTTGTGAGGCAGATCAATGCAACACTGCATGTAACTTCTACACTGTTGTTCCTGCTCCTGGAAATTAAGGTCACCATGTAACAAGCTCCAGTAGTAATTGTTCTGGAGAACTTCAGAGGGAAGCTGTTTGATTCCAGTCATATTTTCTAACTCTGAATGAAGTGCTTTCTTCTCCCAGGAGTAGCAAACATCAGAACAGATTAAAACTTTATTTTGATGTTCCTGTTCTTCTGCAAGCAGCCTGGAAAATGATGGTGTTTTTCTTTGAGACCTTGAGCTGAGGCAGCAGCACCAGGGAGCCGGTGGACCAGAGCCCAGACTGGTAAGACAGAACTGTAGTCATACTGTAAACCAGGGCCCCCCTTCTCCTTTCTATTTCAAACCTGTGCCATAAGATTTAATACCCCAGTCAAAACAATTAACTCCTTCAGATAGTCATACCTACCTCCCATAGCTGTCTTCCATGGAAGTCTGGAGGCTTTTCAGTCAGACAATCCTTTATTAAATTTTTTTTCATAAAATGTTAAGGAAAAGGTTATTTTTAGTTCCCAAAAATAACACTCTTGCTATTATGAAATAAGATGGGATTTGGGCAAAGCTATTTAGTTGTCAGTTGTTTGTCATTCCAGGGCTGTTCAAGTGTTGGATGAAGTTTTTGCAACAGAAGGTCTTGTGTGCAAGTGGAGGGAGGGGGCAGATATGTTGTGCTGAAGACCCGTGGAGATTATGTGCAGAAGGTAAAAAAATCTAATTACAAGTGCTGGATGGAAAACAACTTCCCACTTTTATAAAATGGAGAAATCAATGCTTTGAATTCTTTTTACCTTACATTTTCACAGAATTGCACAATGATTGGGGCTGGAAGAGGCCCCTGGAGGTCATTGTGCTCAAGCACGGCCAACAAGAGCCAGTTGCCCGGGACCATCTCCAGATGGCTTTTGAGTATCTCCGAGGCTGCAGACTCCACAATCTCTGGGCAAGCCATGCCAGTGCTCTGCTACCCTCACAGTAAAAATAGTTTTTCCTGATATTTAGAGTGAACCTCCTGTGTTCCAGTTTGTGCCCACTGTCTCTTGTCCTGCCACTGGGCACTCTCCCTTCAGGTATTTATATACATTGATAACCCCCTGGGCTTTATCTTCTCCAGGCTTAACAGACCCAGCTCTGACAGCCTTTCCTCATAGGAGAGAGGCTTTGGCCATTAATTGTCTTTGTAGCTCGTTACTGGGCTCTCTCCAATAGGTCCATGTTTCCTGTGTACTGAGGAGCCAGGAATCAGACCGAGCACTCTAGGTTCAGCCTCACCACTGCTGTGGAGAAGGGAACAAACACTCCCTCATCCTGCTAGCAGCACTTCTGCTAATGAAGCCCAGGACACTCAATCACCTTTTAAGAAACAGCACATTGCTGGCTCATGTTCAACCTGGTGTCCACCATGACCCCCAGGTCCTTTACTGCAAAGCTGCTTTTCACCTGGGCGATAAGAAGCACATTTTACGGAAACCTAAATCATTCCTTAGCAAAAAGACTTGGCTGGCTTATATTCTTTCAGGGGACAATGCTAACAGCCCACTGTTGTCTGCTCTCAATGACAGTGCCCTCCTGGAAAGAAAACCTTGCAGATGTCTGTGACAGCAGGGCAGAGTGCCATGAAGAACTGTTTCCGGTCTCTGTGCATTACATTCCCATGAAAATATCAATAACAAAAACTTTTCCTGCTGATTAATTGTTACAGCCTTTTCCTACTGAGCAAGGGTTTCTCTTGGCACGTTCCTTGCTCAGTAGCAGCCCTTAGATCAGGCTGAACCCACGTTTGCTTTTCCTTTTAGCTCATGACAGCTTTAAATACAATCTCCTTTCTTAGCACAACCCCTGTGCTTTTTCACTAACTGGCATAATCTCACTTTTGCTATACCTCATGGTTACACTCTGTGTAACTCAGAAATGAGTGCTATTTTGCTTTAGATTCCTTTGAAGATGATAGAATTATCAGCGCCCTTTAAAGATACGATGGACATATTTTTATAAATTATTAGGTATATTTAAGCCTGCCATCATCATGATAACCTGCTTGTATTAGTCAAAAAAGGAAAGGAAATAAAAGCTTTTTTTGCAGCTGTTACTCAGCTGACACCCAGCACTTAGAATCTCCTGACTGTGGGACTCCTCTTACCAGTCCTTCAGAGTATGGGGTTTCTTCATTATGCTTTCAGTGTCTAAACCAGTTTGTGCTGTTGGCATCTAACAAACAGGACCAACACCCACATATTTAAATATATTTTACAGCTTGGCCTGTGTTTCCAAGATATGCCTCTAAATTCTTACATGGTATCTATTCTAAAAAATTCTTTTCAAAGTGGGGCAATCATTGCTGCCCATCCTTGTGCAACACTGATAGGCTGTTCTGCCTGCCTGGTCACTTACTATTGAAATAGATAGTGTTTACATGCATCAAAGAAGTAAAAGCCTTATGTAAGAAGGAGAAAGACATTCAGTGAGAACCAAAAAGAAAAAGGAAAGCTGAAAGATTTAAGAAAGAACACATAACAGCATGGAGGTTCAAAGAAAAAATACTGGATCCTGTGCCTCATCTTCTAAGAAGAGCTACAATTTTTGTCACCTTATTTAAAATGTATTTTGGAAAAAGTCTTTGAAAAAATCGTTTTAAGCTGCTTGGGCATCTTTTTCAAACATGCAGAGAATTTCTAAGTCCTTTTGCTCAAGCATCAGGCTTACGTGCAAAATAATCACCCCAAACACATCTCTCTTGGAGGTGAAATTCATGTGTTTCTTCCCTTGCCCCCAAACAAATGCTTTTGCATGAGTCATTTATTGTGGAACTATTAACCCTCATTGAAATGCACATCTAAACTGGCACTTAACCCTGATTTTTTTAGCAGCACATGAGGGTGTGGGTGATACTTATTTGGATAGCACCTTGCAGCCTGGAGGCTTTAAAAGTGTTTTATTTACATAATGTCTCATTTATTTTGTAAGAATTACACTCTCCCCATCACTGCTGTGATCTTCTTTGGCACAGAAAATATCCAACAGCTGTTTATCAGCCTACAGAAATGCTGTGTATTAAGAAGTAAAAAGAGATTGTGCATCTCACTGAAACCACAGAGTGAGTCAAGAAGGAACACCATCAGGAAAAAAGAAGGAAAAAGCAGTCCCTGCTCTTCTAACTTTCATTTGTACAGTCCTGCAGGTCACTGGTAGACAGAGAATCAGATGGGAAAAAATGCATTCACTATGTTTCCACCTATGATTTGTACAGCCCTGCTGGTCACCGGCAGGCCCAGTGACTAAGGCACAGGAGCCATCCTGGGCACTGTGTAGGGAGCAGTATTTTACATAACCTGAAAAAACAAATGCATAAGCCAAGATTTTGAGAAGTGACACATTCTTTGGCTGCAGAATAGAAGGTATTTTTAAATGGAGTGGAGCCTGTGGTTTTTTTTCAGAAGCAGATACCTATGAGGGAATCAACACTAATTTCACCACTGGGTGCAAACCAGTAACAACCATGGGAGAGTCCAAGGAATAAACTGCGGGAGATAAATTGCACAGACCTTTAGAAATTTCACACCTGCTGAAGTAGTTTTCATTTTTTGTATTGTTTAAAATATAATAGTATTCTTCTTCACCTTTGATTAGTACAACAGCACAGGAGAAACATCAAAACTTTATTAGCTGGAGTGGCTGGGTGATCTTAGAGTTTAAACATGTGAGATTACCTCATGTATAGTGAGACAGATATTTATAGAACAATAAGAAAAAACGCTGCTGGTATATTACAGGTGGGAGAGTATTTGTGTGTAGAGAAATGCAATGAAATTTGAGTTGTGAAAATGGTAGCTCTTGCTAATTATAAGAGACAGAATTTATGAAGCATAGTATTAAATCCTGGGGGGAATAACAGAAACTTTACTAAAAAATAATACATTGTTCAAGATACAGTGTAAGTAAACACATTGAAAACCAATTCATGGGAACTTGCCTTGACATGCAGAAAAGAGTGAAAGTTAACTGAGCAGACGTTGGGATGGCAGGCTTTCTTTCTTCAGAAAGAACATTTGGAAACAAGTACTTTGCCATTTATCATTATCAACTATAATTGAAATTGGGGCAACTCAACACTTTGCTCTGAAAGTGTGAAAGCTGTGTCATCAGGTATCAGGCTAACACAACAGAGGGCCTTAATGTTCACTGACAAGAAAGCTTTGGAGTATTTAACACACTCCCTCATCAAAACTCTAGGTTGGTTATTAAATATGATCGTAGAATATCTGTGTAGGGGGAGAAAGAGCCTCAGCCACAGATTTTGTATCTTCTTTAGTAGTGCGTGCCTTGCAGAGGTCTTCCAGGTGCTCATCTCACAGACACACGCCAATAATTTTGTTGTGGGATTCTAGCATCAGTCAGGCATATTCAAACGATTACAAGAGAATGATAGAACATCTAAATTCTAGAGCACCAAATAAATGTAGCTGTTGTGTGTAAAGATCAGTTCTTAAGGAAAGACAGAGACACGATTTGTAAATTATTCTGGTTCTCCAGGATGAGTTTTTTTGTTCAGTGGTTTGAAGAGTGGCTGCTCTCATCTATCTTTCTTGCCTGATGACAGAGACTTGCAGGAGGACATGATGGCTTGCTGTGAGCCTACAGCCTGAAGAATACCAGCTCTTTAGCTGGCTTCCCATTTCTGACTTTTTTCCTCTAAATCCTTTTCTTCTTCACCAATCAGACTCTTCTGTTAAGTGAAAAACATTCAGATAAACTACAAAAACCGATATAGAATGAGAGCTGCACCCTAATTTCAGCATATGGTCTTGAAATTTAAGGGTGAGATATCTGAAGAAGAGGTGTTTAGTCATGTCAGCCACCAAGACCCCTCTATGGACAAGGGAAAGTGTTCATACTTCAGGAGGGTGATCACTTCCATCTAAAGAGAGGGGTTTTAAGTACCTAAGTTGAATTGCCTTTCAAGGTGCCTGAGTCTCCTCCATCAACTGTAGAGGAGATCAGATGACAAGCTTTCATTATGTGGCTGGGCTTTTGATGGCTAAAAATAAGATAATTTCTCAGCTGAAATGAGACAATTCCCATCTTTGGAGTCCAGAACTGCTCTTGATTTTGTTCTCTCCAGGTGAGAGGGAGAGTTTGGATAATTAGCTGTGCTGAGGCAGGGGATTAATCTCAACCAATACTGAAGAAAGATGTGACCTCTGTGGTTTCTTCAGTTCAAGAAACAGAGCTCCAAAGGATGAGACAAACACTTCAGAAAGACAGGGTGAATTGTTCTGTGAAGACATTATCCTCATCACAGAGAAACATATCTTTTGTAGTCAAACTTCTAGATGGTGCAGGTTAAGTGAGCTGAATCTCATCGGTATGACTGCTCAGACTGAAACAAGTCACTCTATTGGGTGTTAGTGTCAAAGAGGGGAGGCTGGAGAGGTGGCCTCTGCAAGAAGAGATCAGGGCTACATAGCCCATCCCAGATGTCTCCAACAGACCTTCTGGCAAAACATGGCCAAGCTGTCAGTTCCTCTGGAAAAACATATCTAAGAAAGGGCAGAATGACACAGGGAGAGGAGGAGGGAACAAAAATTGTGAGAAAAAGCAGAGGGAACACAAAACGTCGTATGAGCAGGAGGAGGAGGAGGAGATGCTCCTGGTGCCAGAGCAGATAGCCCTTGCAACCCATGAAGGATTCATGCTGCAGCAAAGGAAAAATATGAGAAGGAGGGAACAGCAGAGAGCAACTGCTGTGTACTGACCAAAATAACCCAGCCCTGTGCTGCTTGCAGCAACAGAGAGGAGGGTGGAGAGAACCTAAGTCTGAGAAAAAGGGAAAGAAAAGTGGTTTTTAAATATTTGCATTTTTGTTTTCCATTACTGGAATTAGCAATTATGTGCTGGGGTTCAGTTTGGTTTTCTTAATGGAAAATTTCAGTTAATTTTCCCGAAGTTGAGTTTGTTTTGAGAGTA
This sequence comes from Oriolus oriolus, assembly GCA_013400235.1. Lineage (NCBI taxonomy): Eukaryota > Metazoa > Chordata > Aves > Passeriformes > Corvidae > Oriolus > Oriolus oriolus. Next base: position 420,489 of record VXBT01005026.1, read on the forward strand.
ACTGGTAAGTGAACTCCCTGTCTTTTAACTGATGAGTTTTTTGCTCCTTTTCTTCTTATTTTCTCCCCCACATCACCAAGGGGGTGGAGTGAGCAAGCATCTGGTGGGTGCTTGGGTGTTAGCCAAGGCTAACCCACCAAAGGAACATTTACCCTTTATTATAAATTAACTTCATGTGCCTTTTCTAGGGGGAAAAAAGACTCCAAGTGTACAATGTTGCTTTGAAAAGTAGAGTAAAATTCCACATGTGGTATCTAATACATGGGAGAGGTAGCTAAAATTCAGATAATGACAATATTTCCTTTTCCCAGGTATTGCATGAGGAAGGATTAGAATAGTCTATGAGAAGGTGAAACAGCTTTGGCAATATCAAAATATTTCCAGATGTATGTGTAGAATATGTGAAAACCCATGCTAATGTATGCACAAACTCAAGTGGCTGTCAGATTTGCATTGTAAGATGAATAATTGAATTGGGAATGTATTATACATTCAAAATTCTAGTTTTCTGATTTTTCACTTGTTCTGAAGTAGCAGAAGAGCAACAACCTTTTCAAAAACTGTAATAAATCAACTGGATTTTTTGGTTTTGATTTGGGGATACAAAACATTTCATTTCCGATTTCAACTTTTCAAGAAATTATGATTATAATAACTTTTAATTTAAAACAGCTCTTCAAAAATGTTAAAACAGGGCTTTTCTATATCAGTGCATCTTTTTTCCTAAATGAAAGCCTGTCAGTACTGACATATATTAAAAGCATGTCATGGTTGGTGTGTATGCTACTTAACCAGCAAAAAGGATTCTGATTAAAATGTTCTGACTGACAAACCATTCATCTCAGGCCATCCTTTTAATCCTCTTTGCCATCGAGGGAAGAGCAGGTTTTGTGTTCAGAAACAGATGCAGTAGCCTTCTTGGTTGTTGTCACAGCAGTCACCTACTCTGTAGTCACGATGGTTACATGGCAAAAGCAGTGCTCATCCTCGATGCTTGCTCTTCAGCTGTGTCTATTCCACTTTCTATCAGGACTCCCACCACACTGGCAGGGCTGCATTCCTTGTGAGCTTCCTTATCCTTTTCTCACTGGGAATGAGTAAAACCCCTTGTGCTGCCTTTCTCTTAAGTGTTAACCCTGGTATGATGTTTTGAGAACAGGAACACCTTGCGGAGAGTGTTTGCTGATCGCTGTCGGGTGCAAAGGAGGTTTTTAGTGCACCAGACTGGAGCTGAATAGTGCAGTCTTGCAGGTGCTATGAGAACATAATATTCAAAACCTGGGGTTCCTTAGGTTTAGTTGCAGCTGGGTACTCCTGGGAGCAGAAAGTAGTTCTGTAGGCACTAGGACAGAGTAAAAATGGACAGAACCGTCTGAATAGGATACACAAGGTGATTGCACAAGACCCAGTTCAACAACCTTCTGTAAAGGTAAATCAAGCTGAAGTCAGGCTGCTTTTAAAACAAGCTTTTTGGTGGCTCTTTTACATTTCTGCCATGGCTTTTCATTCCTTGTTTTGGGCCAGGACCAACACAGCTATTCTGAAGTGCCTCAGCAAACATATGGTGCGTGTGCTGTTTCCATCATTAACCAGCCAGGCGGCAAGGAATGGAGTGCCTGCTTGAAAACATTGTGGGAATGGGATTCCTTGTACGTGGAGTGCAGGCGTCTATGAGACTGTGGATGTGCCTTCTTGCCAGCTAATATCTCGACAGAGCCAGAAATTGAGCATTATTATAAGGCTGAAGTATAATTTTGACACACATCACCTGTTGATTCTCTTTGCCGCTGGTTACATTTTCTCTTGTTAGAGACACCTATTCACAGACACAAGCATTCATACTGGGCTTTTCCAGCAGTGGTGCTGGTATTACAGAGCTCACATGTAGTGCGCAAGCCACCAACTTGTTGACAAAAAGGGAGAAAAACGTAATTTAATACAGATGTTTTAGTGCAAAAAGTATCAGCAACAGTTCAGCCTTCTTCCTTCAGTCCTGTCAATCAAACACATCCTCTCCACCAGACAAGTTAACATGCCCTGGAAGAATGCCTGTTTTTGACAGGCATCCAGAACATGGTGTGATTTTTTTTTTCTTTTTTTTTTAATTTTCTGTTCCTCTGGCCTATTCATATGTCTGTTTGTTCAGAAGACTACAGCCCTCCTCATTCACTCTAGTGATGAATTCAGATGAAGTTTTGGCCACACCCCCAGTGCTTTACAATCTTTTGCATGCAAATGAGTAATTTTAGCTGCACAGCAGATCACCACGTACATCTGAAATCAGATTTAAGTGTGAACATATCAGATAGGTATATTGGCATTTCTGAAAGTTTGATCTCAAAACATTAGTTTGTAGACCCTTTTTTAAAACTTATTTATACTTTAAGAGATGTAGTCTTCACAGCAAATTCTTACCTCACTCCTACCTTTTCCATTTCCCCTTTTTCTTGATAACAAACCTTGTCTATTTGTACTTATTTCACTTCCTATCTTCTGTAAAACATCCCATTTAAAGTTGTGAATGAATCTGCCCTCGAATAGATGTTCGGTGTCCTGAACTGGAAACTGATGTGGGAATGCACATTATGCGGACCAACAGCAGTTTAGCTTTTTTTTGCTGGACTTCTGTTACTTCTATATGGTTAACTTTTATTGTCTCATTCATATATTTTTAAAATACGAAAAAAAATATGTCTGGAGACTACCTGATGATGTTGTGAGTTTCTAGCTGGTGAGATTTCCCTAGCACTAATATTTGAATTCAGTATAGCAAATCCTGACTAGGACACCTGTCAGCAGGTAAATAACATATTTATGAGACTTGCAATCCAATTTCTAATTTATAATGTTTTTCAAAAAAGGAACTGGCAAAGGGAGTCAGCTATGTTTTGACCTTGCTTATACTGAATGTTTGTAACTATAGGGAATTTGAGATCATCCTGATGAGCAGGAAGATTTATTATCTGCTCAGTGAGAATTCTGAGGCTCAGCTCTCTCTGCCAATAAACCTTGATATTCATTTTGCCTAATTCTTTGTGAATTTAATGCAGAAAATTCTGAAGACAAAAAAGTTAGTTTGACTCACTGTAAGTTTATAATGAGTGATACAGGATGAAGTAATTCAAAGGGGGAAGAAACCATTCTGTTCTATGCTGGTTTTCATGGATTCCATGACAAAGGAGTGAAGTAACATGGTAACATGGGCCCAGGATAGGTGCATGGTTTTGGCAAGGGCCAATGAAATTTTCATTCTGCTTCCGACAGAGCTGTCCTGATGTGAAATTTTATTTTTCAGCACTGTATTTCAGCATGAACAGCAGCGCTAAAAATATAGCCATGGTTGTGTGCAGAAGCCTTGTGTCATGGTTTGACGCTGGTCCAAATGCCAGGCACCCACAAGAGCCGTGTGCTCACCCTTCCCTGACACAGCTGGGCAGAGGAGAGAGGGAAAAAAAGTTAACAAAGGCTTCATTAGTTGAGATAAGGACCGGGAGAAAACACTTCAAGGGCAAAATAGGCTTAACTTAAAGTTACCAAGTGAATTTATTGCTAACAGAATCAGAGGAGGATAACACAAAGTAAAATAAACCCTCAAAAACACCTTTTCCTCCCAGCCCCTCCCTCCTTCCCACCGACAGCACAGGGAGGCAGGGCATGGGAGCTTTGGTCAGTTCATCACTGAGATTTTCTTCCGCCGCTCCGCGAGAGGAGTCCTTCCCTGTGAGGCCGTGGGGTCCCTCTCACAGGAGACAGTTCTCCATGAACTTCCCGCCGTGGCTCCACTCTCACGAGCAGCAGCCGAACCGCACCTGCTGCAGCGTGAGTCTCTCCCACAGGCAGACAGTTCTCCNCGGGTGGATCTCTGCTTTCCCCGTGAATCCCCATGGGCTGCAGGGGCACAGCTGCTTCACCATGGTCTGCACCACGGCCCACAGAGGAATCTCGGCTCCGGCGCCTGGAGCACCTCCTCCCCCTCCTTCTCCACTGACCTTGGTGCCACCATGTTGTTTTCCTCACATGTTCTCACCTCCTCCTTTTCTCTGACTAGAAGCAAAAACCTGTGACTTTGTTTTGATTTTCTTCTTAAGTATATCATCACAGAGGCGTTACCAGTCTCTCTCACTGGCCCAGCTCTGGTCAGCAGCATGTCCATCTTCAGAGCCATCAGCCACTGGCTCTGCCAGACATGGTGGGAAGATTCCAGCAGCTCCTCACAGGAGCCATCTCTGCGGCCTTGCTGCTACCCAAAACCAGGCCATGCATGACCAATACACCTTGTTAGGACCAAAATTAGTTAGCTAAATGTGTCTGGGGAGGAGTCCCAGAGACTCTCTGGACCCCACAATACTGTCCAGAAAAAGGAGCCATAAACTTATCTTAAAAGAGATGTATTTGAAAAAGAGAAATATGAGACAAAGATGTAACTGGCACTGGAAACCATGGCAACAAGTGGGGAAATCGCAAAAGAGCAGAGAATCCAGGAGTACGGTTTAAGACTAAAATGTATTAATCTCTTCTCTATGAAGTCCTTGTCATCTAGGGAACGGTCCTTCTGCAGCCTGCAAAATTTCACATTGTGGAAGTTTTAAAAATATTTTAATTTCTTTGAAAGATTTTAGGTACATAATTATGAGGACGTATCTACATGGAGTAACTGCCCAGGGATGAAGGTATGCAGACAGGGCAACTGTGCCCCAAATGTGCTTTACAAAGCTCCATCCTAATAAATCATAAGAATACCAGATGTGTCCCTGAAATGAGATTTCAGAATCCCCTAGGGTGAGGTAGCCCCCTCTCTCAGTCAGCTGGGGGAAGCCTGTCCATTTTTCCATGCCAGGTTGATGTGTGACAGGACACCCAGTTTGTGCGCAGGTTGGTTTCTCTGCACAGCCCATGATTCCAGGAGCAGTTGCCACTGGGTGGAAACTTAAGTGTCTGCCTGAGATTTCTCAAGTTTAAGGAAATTGATTCTTAATCATGCACTTAATTCTACTCATCTTCCTCATTATTCTAGCAGGGCAAAATTATGTTTTAATTTATGGAGCTGTGCATAACATTTGTCAGTGTCTTGCTACTTTTTACTCTCAGGAAAATGACGCCACAATCTTATTTGTGGGTAATATTTTGAAACCATATTACATATTGGAACTAATCACAAAGTCTCTGTACTTTTTACTGACATAAATGATCTCTCTTGGAATTTTTTGTATAAAGATGATGAGATGTTTCTCAAAACACCATAGTACTAGATCTCTGGTTTATATGCTTTTGAAAGATTTAACATGACACTGAAAACACAAGCGTTTTAAAAGAGATGGAAGCACTTGTATGTAATTTTTATTTTTTTCCACCTAAATTACAGAAAAACTCCAGCATTGACAGGAAATTGTTTAACTACTTAAAATGTTTTAAAATTGTAGATTGATGGTTGAAAAGTCCAAATATTTGGACAAAAAAAATTTTGCACCAAGAGTCTGAGAAATCCAAGACCTGAAATACAAAACAAAGAACAGTTTGCTGGCTTTTTTTTTTCTACTAATATTCAAGCTGATAGATCATCCAAAGATTTTACTCAATCTAAAAGGGCCAGAAAGCCATCTTTTTACTCGAAAGGTCATAAATGCATTGTGGCATTTAAGCTTCCCTTTGGATATTTTGTTCCTGATCCGTGTAGATTCCTAAATATCTCAGCTACTCCATCCAGAAACCTCTGTTCATCCGAAAGGATAACTGATATCCTGTTGCTGACCCACCATTATTCTAGAAAAATTGCTATCCTCCAGATTATCTGAACATATTTAGAATTGAGCAACTTAAAATTCATTGCGATATGGATGCTTTCAGATAATTTCCAATTAGAGAAAAGTATTAACGTGCTTTTATATTTTTTTGTTTGATTGTTTCTTCCTTCTCACTGAAGAAATCTGACTGGAGGTTTTTGAACAGGTTTCCATTCTTGCTCAGTGTACGTGTTTGTTCCTAGAGATCTTTGTAAGGCTGCTGTCTCCCTCCAACCTGACTTTCTTTCTTTTCACAGATATCCTGTCTTGCCTTTGTGCTGATGGCAGTAAAATGTGTCTATCAAGTAAAATCATTTTCCTTACCATTTAATTATCCTTGAATTTGCATTGTGATCATCAATTGTTCCATTGACTGACTCCTCTAATACTGACTGAGAAAATGAAGTGTCCCAGTTGACAGCCTATTTTCCAAAAATAACAACATGAAAAAGCATGAAAGTCTTGTCCTAAACTGTGTTAGGAAGTCCTGGTCAGTCTGCAGTTAAATAGAAATTCTGTCATGGGACATCTGGAAGCTCAGTTAAATGATATTTTTAAAACAGCAAGAGGCCAGTACTTTCTTCTGTTAAGTTTTGATGAAACAACAGGTAAAATATTGGCTCTTTTTGAAATAATTAGGAGGTTCAAAATAGAGGTCAGTGGTAGGATTTCATTCAAGGGTGTTAAGATCCAGTTATTTTTAAGGTTCTTTGGAAATTCCTCAGCCTGAATTAAAGTGCAAATGAGACCATATGCCAGTCACTAGTAAGGGTTTTATTGATGGTAAATATGAGAGAGAGAGAGAGAGAGAAAGAAGCAGAAAATAGGTGGGGGGGACAGAAAGAGAGTGACAGGGACACAATAAGGAAAATATCACCACTCCATGGATCCCAATGATGTTCGTTGATCCTCTCCAGCTGGTCTTGGTGGTGAAGGTCCCTCCAAAAGCATAGAATCCCATGGGTTTATATACCCTCCAGCCAGCTGGGAATATCCAGGCATGTCCCCCCGGGGGAGAGGGGCAGTCTCTCACAGCAGACTCTGGGTCTGTGGCATCGCGGGCAGTCCTGTGGTGCCAGGCCCCTCACGTGTGAGTCCCGTGGATGTGGCCTGTGGGGCTGGGGGTGCCACAGCTGGGCTGGTTTGTGTAACAGAGAATGGGTGTTCAGTGCCCCTGAGCAGAGGTTGCGCCACGCATCCAAAACCTCCTCCTCCCCCCTTGCTTTGGGGGAGAGTCTATGTAAACCTGGCTTCTGTGAGCTGTGCTCTCCCCCCACCCCAAACTCAGCCGGGGATGATTGAACAATGAGGTTCCCTTTATCTAATCAGCCGTTTGACTTTCAGTGCAAAGTCCCAGTCTTCAGGGAGACTTCTTTGCTTGTAGCTTCTTTATAATGAGGAAAACTTTATATCAGTGTTTGAGGCATGAACTATTTTCAGTCTCTGACAAAGGGAAAACTCAATATTGAGTATTATGCCTTGTATCTTCACAACTTAGAATTGTTCCATGCTGTGGATCACTCATGGTCACTTTATTTATTTCAGGGACTTGTCCACCTGCAAAATACTCCCTTTGGCTCATGAAACAAATTCTGAACCTAGACCACTAATCAGGTCTTCTCCTGACTCATCTAAATCAGGAGATTTGTTTGCTGTCGTGGCTTCAGCAAGTCCCAGTATCCGAGCTGTGTGGGTGCCAGCAGGCAGCGTGTATCTGTGGAGACCCAGCTCCTGGGAATAACCCAGGGCACAGACCCCACAGCCCTCCCAGCATTGCCAGGAGCCAAGTGCATCAGGCTTCAGAGAAGGGTTTCTGCCATCAGCATGCCGCAGGATTGCTGGTAAAACATACCCAGTGTCTGACTAATTTATAAAACCTACTATAACTGATCAGGTGACCAATCCAATGCCAAAAGAAAAACAACATTAAAAATTGTGAGAAAAATCTTAAAATAGAAAATATGAGCACATGCCTGCATATAGCTTGACAGATGGCATCTCTTCAAACAGGATTTGTCCATATGGCAAGCAAATAGATTGAATCTGAATGCTGTATAAGATCCCAATGGAGCAAAACCCGAGGATTTTTTACTCGAAGAGTGTGCGTTATATATCTCACTTATGCTTCAGATGACAACATAAGCAGTTTTATGCCATCAGCTTCTGGTAGTAGCTGCAAATAATCAGAGAGAGAGGGAAGAGATGAAGAAACATCAACTTATCAGTGCATTAGGAAACTCTTTGAGTGAGAGTTTGAATAAATAGACATGAAGAACAGGAAAAAAGATACATCCAAACCCCAGTGAAGAAGTTCTCATAACCAGTTTAATAATTTAATAGCTGACTAAGAGAAAATGAAATTACTGAAGCTGCCTGACCACCCAGTCATTGGCACTGACAGACAACAGCGTCCTGGAGTACCAAAAAGCCCATGTCAGTTCAGAAAGGCCACTGAGGATATGAAATTTCTTTAATACAGTAGGTATCTGCCCAAGTAGAGAAGATTCTGAATCAGAACAAGTGCATCCCTTGCATATTTATCCCTCACAGGAGCTTTAGCATTCAGCTCACACACTGGTTACTGCTCCTGAGCTGCAAACTCTTCTCAGTGGAGGTACTCCAGGCATAAAGGAAAGGTTGTACCCGAGAATGTATTACCTGCTGTGGCACAGGGATTACACTGCTTACACAGGAGGAAGCCTACCTGGCAGCCTTACGGTGCAGGAGAGCTGGGAAGAAGCCAATTTTATCTATGGAGAAAACTTTAAAGGTAGTTACTCCATTTGTTTCAAACCAGAAAATTTCCATTCCCTTTGAAAGGAAGCATAGCGAGGCTATGATGTTTGAAAACAAAGATAGCAAATGTATCAGTATGAAGTATATATATTTTAATGGAAGTTTAATTGCTGACAAGTTCAATCAATTTCACTTACTTGTTGACATACAAAGTGTTGAAAAATATTTCTCTTTTTTAACAAAAAAAAAGTAATAATAGAAAGATCCCAGTTTAAATATTTCTTAGCTGAATAAATGTGTACCTGCACACTTGGTGAAATAGCAAATTAAATACAAATAGTTTATATATTAAGCATTCTGCAGTTATCCACATTTTCAATTCAGTTTAACAAACACTTATTGTCCTCTTTTACAGGCAATATCATCTTTAGAACCAGGAAAAGAGAAGAGATTGTGTATGACATTAAGGAAATTATTGAGGAGAAAATATACCTGAACTCACCTGGAAAAAAACCAGGACAGGCTTATGTCAAACTGTTGTGCTTTTACTGCTGCATTTCATTACTGAGTGTACCAGTTAAATTAAGACAGGACTATCACAGAAACTGAGAACAGAACTTTATTTTCAGGCTTAAATTTATACTTTCAAGTGAAACATGGTATCTGAGCACATTTCTGATTATTTGCAACCACCTTGTGCTTGCAGTAAAACCTGAATACACAGATAGCAGTACCTGCATACTGTCTTTAAGACTTTGGAGGCATCTTGAGGGCAATAAGGTGTCTATGCAAATTATGGCAGAAAACACTAATAAAGGCCTGTCTTCAAAACATTATTAAATTATTTCCGAGTCTTTTCTTTTTGAGTCCCACACAAGACTACATTGCATGCAGTGAATGAGAGTTCACCAAATCCCATAAAGTCTGATGACTTCCAGGTTCTACCTATCCCAATTTTTATAATTCTCTGCAAGTAAGTGATGTTTTTGAGGCATAGTTTTATGTTCTCTAGAAAGATGCACCCCAGAACAAGTAAGAGGCTAGTGAAAGAGTTTGCCAAGCCACTTTCAATCAGTTACCACCAGTCCTGATTAACTGGATAAGTCCCAGTTGACTGGAAATAGGCAACTGTGATGCTCATCTACAAGAAGGGTCAGAAGAACAATCTGAGGAACTACAGGTGTGTCAACCCGACCTAGGTACCAGGGGAGGTCATGGAGCTGGTCATCCTGAATATCAGCATGTGGCGTATGCAGGACCAGGAGATCAGGTCCAGCCAGCATGGGTTTATAAAAGGCAGGTCCTGCTTGACCAACCTTATCTCCTTCTATGACAAAGTGACCTACTTATGAGATGAGTGAAAGGCTGTGGATGTTGTCTAACTAGACTTCACGAAGGCCTGACACTGTCTACCACAACATTTTCCTGGAGAAACTGGAAGCCTGTGGCTTGGACTGGTGTACGCTTTTCTTGGTGAAAAACTGGCTGGATGGCCAGGCCCAGAGAGTGGTAATGAATGGAATTAAATCCACTTGAAGGTCAGTCACCAGTCTTGGGTTCCCCACAACTCAGTATTGGGGCCAGTCCTATTTAATATCTTTATTGACTACCTGGATGAGGGGATTGAGTGCACCCTCAGTCAGTTTGCCGTACAGGCACTGTGCAGGAGTGTTGTTCAGATGGAGGGTGAGAAGGCTCTGCAGAGGGATCTGGACAGGCTGGATTGATGGGCTGAGGGCCAATTGTATGAGGATCAACAAGGCCAAGTGCCAGATCCTGCACCTGGGTTGCAGCAACCCCATGCAGTGCTACAGGCTGGGGGCAGAGTGGCTGGACAGATGCCCAAGGGAAAAAGGACCTGGGCATGCTGTTTTACAGCTGGCTGGATATGAGCTTACCGTGTGCCCAGGTGGCCAAGAAGGCCAGTGGCATCCTGACCTGTATCAAGAGTAGCGTGGCCAGCAGGACCAGGGCAGTGACCATCCACCTGTACTTGTCACTGGTGAGGCCATAACTCAAATCTCATGTTCAAGTTTGGGCCCCTCACTTCAAAAAAAGGACAAAGCTGGTGAAGGGTCTGGATCACTAATCTTATTAGGAGTGGCTGAGGGAGCTGAGGTTGCTCAGCCTGGAGGTGAGGAGGCTTGGGAGAAGCTCTGCTCTCTACAACTACTGGAAAGGAGGTTGTAGTGAGGTGGGGGACAGTCTAATTTTCCACATCTCAAATGAAGGCATGAGAGGAAATGCCCTTAAGTTGCACCAGTGAAGGTTCAGATTAGATATTAGGAAACATTTTTTCACTGAAAGAATAGTTAAGCATTGCAGTATGTTGCCCATGGAGGTGGTAGAGTTGGAAGGCTCTGGAAGTATTCAATAAGTGTCTGGATGTGACACTAGGGGATATGGTTGAGGGGTGATTATGGTGGTGCTGGGCTGATGGCTGGACTAGATGAACTTGAAGATCTCTTCCAATCTTGATGATTCTGTGAAGAATGGGTGCTATTGCTAACTATAACTACCATAAATTATTAAAACTAGTCATGAGCGTACTGTTAAGTTTTTCGAAAATCTTTCCTGTTCACCAGACGCGGAAAGTATCTTTGACCTTTCAGAGTAGAAAATGAGGCTCAGAAAACCATCCATCTTTTCAGCACAAAGAAGGTTGAAGATTGGTAATTCTATCCTTCCCCCCTTTATTATCTGTAGAAAGAGGATGTAAACTTGGGAATGTATATCAGGCTGGTGAGTCATGCTGATTAACAGATATTTAGCCAGGCTCATTTGCTTAACCTTAATGCTTGTCACTTGTCATGCTACAAATTCCACTGTGCATTACAAAGGATTTGACATCATAGAAGTAATTATTCCAAAATGATCCTGATAGATTAAAAAAAATAAAAATAAGGTAATTTAGTCCTAAACCCAACATTGTCTAATGAGAATGTTTCTGGGTCTGCAAATCCATAGTCATGTTTTATTTATAGCCTGCCTATGATTCATCATTAGAGTTTCTTTCAGATTTTGAAACAAAAATTGTTCTTCCATGCACGAATGTTTTTAGATAACCACAGCTGCTCCTCACTAGCTGCTGTTTCAATAGCAGAAAGCTTAACACTACTATTCTTATGCGTCTTTACTCCTATCTGCTCAGATTCAAACATATTTCAACACACACAATCAATCCTATTGTTTGGAATTCAGGCAGCAGCCACGGCAGCCAGCATTTGGCTTGTCAGCAAAACCCCTTTTCGATCCAAAGAGGAACAGCTGATGGAATGGAATGAAACTTTGCTGTTGGCTAGCAAGCTTTGAAAGAATTGTGCTGTCGCAGCTCTGCCCTGGCTGTGCCAAAATGCCTCTGAAGATGTTTAAGGCAATTGTCAGAAACTCTGTTGGGTAGGCAGCAAAGAAAGGCAGGACACTGCTTAGCCCTTCTGCTGCTTTCACATTGAGGGCTGCAATTTAAATTTTTCTGTGTATTGCTTGCTGGATGATAAAAGGATGAATGGTCTAAAGTGATTTGTCATTGAGAAAATTATTTTTGGTGGTTTTGTGATTGCAGTTAACATTTCTGCTGTCTTGATTTAAAAGCCTTCTCTGCAAATGGACAAGTTTACAGGTTGTTTAAGAAGCAGAGCTTGAGCTAAGTATTTCTGGTAATCATGTCCCAAAAATAAATTTTGGTCATCTCTGCACACACATTTCTCCCCATATATACACCTAGCAAGGTTTGTTTCCACTGGGATAAAACCCTATTGAACCTTCTGGGCTGCAGGGGTACTGTTTACTGACGGATGCTTTTGCGCTTTTAGATACCATACCAGGTTTTTATTATGCCCACATATGCTCTTTCAGGATCTAATGAGACTTGAACTGACAGAGACTCTGAGTTAAGGACCAGCTCACCTACTCTGGCATTTCTTACTGTGTACCTCTACAGACAATGCTGGAGAAGTGAGACTACACCTTCACACATACGACTGGCATAGCCACGTCAAATGGAACTGGTTTGTTGTCTCCTCTTTGTTCATCTCAGTGTTAGAGATGGGTACAAATAAAACTTTTGTCGATGCCAGTAGGGATGCAGAGGTGATTGACTGGCAGTGCAGTTCTTGCTGTACTTGAGGCACTTTGTGAATTGAAAACAACTGAGGCATTGTGGCTGTAATCAGCACATATGGGGAACACAGAGGATGAGTTTGTACTCTTGACCTGAGGTTGTAACATGAATGCTCTTGTCACTTATACTCCTGGCAGCTTACTGCTGTCTGGCAGCTGGGAGAAGGCCGAGAAAGCTGTAGGGAGTAGTAAAGCAGATGACTTTTGACTCTGTAAACAGAAAATGAAAAATTGAGGTCTTTGGGCAGTCTTGTAACTTCAGTATTTGCAAGTCTTCTATTTCATCCCTGTGGGCAGCCAGAAGACTTGTCTCTTTCAAGAGTATGTTCCCCTTTCAAGAGTATTGTGATTATATGGACCTACAGTGCAAAATGTCTCATACTGCATAAGTACTTAGTCTAGTGCCCATAAAAATAATATATACACTCATAAAAGTAGAGCAGCTTCACATAAATTCTGCTTTTTTCATTTAGAACTACATGTTCATTCTTATTCACTAAATATGTATCTGAACAAAAAAAAATGATCATCAAAACTAGGAGATTTATAAGAGAAGATCACATAACTTCTCATAAGAGAAGTTATCACAAATGACTACTGGGATCACTTTTCTGCTGTTGGTAATCCTATATTCAATGTGTTTGGGAAGCAGTTACATGCATTTTCTATTTTGTTTTGTATGTTCTCAGTGCAAAACACATCCACGATTTCTATACCTCTTTCAATTTGATTTCACATAAACTTGTTTTGTATAAATTTATTTCCTGTGCCAAATTTATATGGAAATTATCTCTTAAATATGATAAGTGGAGAGGTCAGAGCTCTCTCTGTTTGTTAAACAAATTAGTGTTAGAAGTTCTGTACAATTCCAACACAAAAAATATGAGAAAGGCAACGAGGGAGAGAAGCAGTTAGAAAAAACCCAATGAAAAATACTTTGTATGTCAAAAATCATACAGTTGCTAACAAAAAACTCAGCTTTGCCAAAAAATTCCATGTGAAGGAGTTAGTTTAAGCTAAAATATGAACTCCTTTCTCACTGCCTCACCCACTGCAGAAAATATATCAAGTATTTCTTTAAAATGTGACCTTGGAAATCTGAACCTGGTAATTGGTGGTAATGGGGGAAAAACTGAAGATCTTTGAGCTCTGATTGATGTGGGTAGAGATCCGTGAGTATTTGGATACAAAGCTGAAACTGATCCAATTTATGCTTTGCTCTTCCCATTTCACAAGACAGTCTTTGGGCTATCCTGGTTCTTTGAACAGACAACCAAGGCCCTTAACATACAGACCATCTCCCTCCCTCTCTCCCTCAATTCCCATTCATCTCCAGCCATGTTTAGCTCTTCCCTTCTGGATATGTGCACCGCTTGCATGACTGCTACAGCGTGACTGAGCATATATCCAGGGCTTCATGAAAAGCTCTGATCAGCATTCAGTTTACAATAATACACAAGTGTTTACAGCCAGGTAACAGGGTAGCCTAGCCTGCAAATTGCTGACTTTTAAAGAAAGCCAGGTTGGGTAACTTCTGTGCTCATTGCATAAGGAAGCCTTACAGTGATCTTAAACTTTGATGAAAAAGAGGAATGATGAAATAGGGATCAGTCTTATATGAAGAAATGGACTGTTTGAAAGAGTGGAAAAGCTGAAGGATCTAGAGGCAAAGAATTGCTGATTGATCACCCATCATGACAGAAAAACAGGAAAGAGACAAAAAATAGAAAATAGGAGTAAGAGTCCCCGTAGAGGGAATAGCAAATCTGAAAGAGGAAGAAAGTCGAAAGGAAAAAGGTATAAGGCTTCTGATTTCTCTTTTGATGGTGGTAGGTCTTTTATTCCAGGAATCAATAAAACAAGTCTACTTATCTAGCATCTGTGGTGATTTAAAAATTTACTGCCTAGGGGCTGCTTTTTACCATCATTTGTTGGAGGTTACTCAGCCCAGCTGCCCCAGTAGAGCAGGGACAACAGCAATGGGCTCCCCTCAACACTTTGGCCATCTGGCAGTCTGGGTTTGATGGCCAGGAGTAATAGGCTTGAGTTACCTACATGACTTCTCACTAAAGCAGGTGGGATGCATGCACACAGTGAGTAAAGCAAAAATGATTCATACACATGAAGAATAAGGCAAACAGGGTCCAGGCACTGTCACTAAGCCTGCAGGTCCAGCAGATAAGGTCCATGTACACAGTCCCACCAGATGGCACAGTGGGAACTCTGGCAGAAGATTGAGAGGTGGCAAACTGTTTTTGCAGCCACAACAAGTCAGAGGCTTTTGAGGGAGTCATATGTCTGTTAGATGAGATGAGGTATTCCAGTCAAATAAATAAGGTGTTTCTTCACTGGGACCAGTTCTTCAGTATGTTGCATTACTTTGTATCCATTTATTAAGAAAGAATTGAAAAAAGACATAGTTTTTTTATCCTCAGTTTGTGAAGCATGGGAGAACCAAATGAAAATTGCACTGCAGAACAGCTAACTCAGTTATGGAAGGATATCCCTGTTTCAAGGTCTTTATATGAAATCTCTGTGAAGCCACAGGGGTGAAGAAGAGGGCCTCAACAATTCAGTTAGATTACTGCTTCAAAAATATTCTCTGAAGTATAATACAGTTAAGTCACTAGTGGAAAAAATATAAGATGCATTAGACCAAGAACATGCATTACATTATGATTGGTACCGAAATTCCTCTGAAAATAAATCATAATCATATGATTATGAAAGCCAGTGGATATGCCGTCTCTGCCCAGAGCCCTGGTCAAACTTGTATTCTATAGGAAATAAATTAGAATTTTCTCAAGTTAAACTTGGGAAAATAAAATTTTTGCATGCTGGATATCTTTCCTTAATATAACCAGTGTATATGGTCAAAGTAAATTTGAATGCACTGGTTTGGAAGCTCCAGCTATTTTAAAAAGTCCTCAAAGAGATATATGCAATCATTTGAGAACAAAACATAATCTCATCATTTGTTCATAATATTCTAATTTTTTTCTCAAAATTTTGCTGAAAGTGATGGAGAATGAATTGGTATTGAATATTAGGGTCAAAATTTTCAAATTTGAGCACCTAAAATTAGATTTCTAACTCCATATTTAAATAGCTAATTATAAGTAGCCCAATTTTCAGAGCTGCTGAGCAATCCCAGCTGCCACTGAAATCAGTGGGAGCTTTCGGTAAATACCAGATTGCCTATTCAGGCTCATTATCGTGTAAAGACTAAATAGGGATTGATACACTTTAGCCAGTGTTATTAAAAAAGGTTTTTGTGGTAGGATAGGGATCTGTAGAAGTGCATAGAAAACTCTCAGTGAGTTTCAGAGGCCAAGCTCCTGCTCATGTGGGCACAAACCCTTCCTGAGCCATCTCACCCATTAACTTAAGCCATAACAAAGGGCCCCATACCACTTTTGAATGGTCTCTGGCAAATAGGATGCAATTGCTGTCCCAGAGAAATCATTGTACCAATCTCCTTTACTGTCTAAAGACTTTTCCTGATGTATAGGCTTAGCCAAACCTTTTCAGCTTCCTTCCATTCCATTCTTTCAAATGGCTATTTCACTTCTCCCTGTCCCGTTCCTGATGTCTGCCCTCCGATAGCACCATCCAGCTGTGCATGGGCTCCAGCACCTTTCCCCAGCCTGCTGCCCATGGCCGAGAGGGGCAGCCCTGCAGCAGTGCCTGCCTGTGGCTGCTGCCCACCACTCCCATGTGTCCAGGCTGGGAAGGGCTGGCCTGTGGCTCTCTCCTGGGTGTAGCCCACGGCTCTGGGTAAAGGCAGCTGGGCCTCATAACACTTCTTGAATTTCTTGCATTTTTTCCATGCAAGGTGGTTTGAGACACTAGCACAGCTCCCACGCTGCCTCACACTCTGGGACAAGAGAGGTTTTCTTGTACAGGCGCTGCGCTGGGACCCACACCCTTGGTCTATATTTTGTGAAGTAGTGCTGTTTGATGTCGGTTCTCCATAATCACCTCAAGCCTCTTTCCTTACAATAAGAGTTGTATTATGTTTATTTTTACTCCACATGGCTTTTCCAGCCTCAAAAGCTTCTCTGAGCCCTCTGCAGAGCCCAGGAGAAGCAGGCACCAGCTGCTGGCCTTGCTCTCTCCCTCTCTGCTGAGCCCTGCAGCCACTGGGTACTGCTGATTATGAAACGAAACAAAAGAGAAGCAGCTTCCATTGAACAAGCAATTGATGCAAAGATCAAAGAAGAAGCAAACAAAACACATCTTGAAAGAGAACAATTCAAAGAATCAGGCAGATGCCTATTTTCCCTACCTTGTGGTACAGATGCAGAGAAAAGCCTCAAGTCACTGAAGTCAACATCCAACCTGACAGGAGCCAGGATTCTACATCCAGTGTTTTAATCCGTGGTTTATGTCAGAAGTGCTACATTCCTCACATGTTTTGGTTTGTTTGGTTTGGTCTCGGTTGGGATTTTTTGTCTCATTCCAGTTTATTTTCACAGCCAGGGGAACTCTGCTTTTTAACACAGTTCCCAGTCTTTCCTAGGAGTAACATGGATATTCTGTGTGTAAACCCTGATTTCATCAGGGTTGTGACCTTCAAGGGCTATATTTCTGTTTAGCTTCCGGAAGCTCATTTAGCTGTCATGGTCTCAATTGAGGTTGCAACAGGATCTGGCAAAATTTAATTTATGTTTTAAATTGCTAATGTTCAATTTGATGGTTAATAATTTCACAGGTTTTATTTTGTATTCAAGTCTTCCATGTAAAACAGTTCTTCTTTAAAAAAAAAACAACAAAACTTACTAATTAACCTTTTTGGTAAAAATACAGGGAAGAACTGTAAATATTTCATAAGGAAAAAAATGTCAAAAAATTTTTTGGTTTTTTTATGTAAAAAAAAAATTAAACTGGCATTCATATAAAGGAGAAGTTGAAATGCCTCCATGCCTGGGAGTAGGTGATCCTTGGGAAATGTGGGAAGAAGAGACTCCTATTTTTGTATCAGTATAACTTTCTGTGCTGAAAGGAAGTAAAATTTGTACTCAAAGTCAGTGGACAAATTGCTGAACTTAAAGACATTGAATACAAAGAAAAGAGAACAGAATGTTTTCAAAGGCATTTATAATCATCACAGCGTGAATATTGATGGACAAAGATGAGGACATTAGGTTTTCTGAAGTGCCTGAATGAATTATAAGCCTGAGAACCACTGAATTTGAATGATGATTTGAGACACCTGCCTGGTGTGACACAACACTGGGCAGTCACCCCCATGTTCTTCACAGTCGGCCCTAAGGTATTTTGACAGGAGTTTACTACAGAGAGTCAACACTGAATGGAATAACGTGGATTTGTGACAATGAGGAAGGGACAACCTTTTAGAAGAATTTAATGAGACAGAGGGAAAAAAGGTCTGTAAGGAAGAAAATAGGAAGTAGATTGTATGTCAAGAAAGCTTTCAATTCTTTGTGTAGGTAAACATCTTTGAACACGTGTTCTTGAAGAATGGATTTGATTGTCAGATATTCAGAGTGAATTGCTTTCCACTGTTATTTCTAATGATGGTGATAGAGATTATATTTTGCTACACTAAGTTATGAGCAAGTATCTTGTCTGACAAGCGTGACTTCTTACAGTTTTCATTGACAATATTCCCATCATTGCTGCTAGATGGTATTGCCTCCCTCTCATACTACTCCACCAGCTCTTACAAAAGCAGGTGTTACTGGAGTTTCTGCCTCTCCCCATCCTTTTGCCCCATTCCCTGTCATTAATTTCCCCTTTTCTGTCACAGCCTGTTTCCAGTTCTGAGGTCTGTGGACTATTATCTGCCTCTCATCTCTTCAGTCCCTGCTATTTCAAGCTCTCTTTCTTCCTTTATTTCTGTTCTCATTATCTCAGCCTCACCTTCAACTTGGTTGGCTCCTCTCCCACTGCCTGCAAGCATGCTCTTGCATATTCTAGGTCAAAATAAGGCTTCTTTATTCAACTTGCCCAGTTACAATCCTATCTCCTCCCTCACCTTTGTTTTCAGCACTCTTGGGCGCAGATCCAAGGATCTATTTAGGATCCTAACTTGTCCTTGAATGCCCAGAAGTATTCTGAATGCAGTACTGCCTCAGTTTTCTTTTCTTAGTTCTCATGATGACCTTTTAAATGTCCCTTGTACCTTGTGACAGCTGAATTACTTTTTTGGGAAACGTTTATATGCTTGGGTCCTTTATGGAAGAGACTGTAACAATTGAGTAGGTTGTACCTGTGCTCCTACAGCCCCAGCATCGTTCCCCTGATAGTAGCTACTTCCAAGATGGAGCTGAGAGGAAACTTCTTACTGCATTCGTATTGGACTAGTCATCACAAATGAGTTCACAAAAATAAAAGGAGAAACAAAGAGTAATTCCCATGTTCATTATATTCTCTCTCCATCAACAAGAAATCTTCCCATATTTTAACAAGACATATGGGCTATTCAACCCTTCTATAAATCTGCAGTCAAATAGGCTCCTAAGCTGAGCTAACGAATAGGACAATGACATACATGACTGCTTCACAATAAGCACATCTTAACGTTTCCAATAAGTTTAATTCTGTGGAAGCAGTGTTCAGGGCACATAAGAGATGGGAGCAGCTAGACATAAAGAACAGAGACAGATGGAAGGAGTTCAGCCAGCAAGCATGGAAAGACATTCCTACACAGGGATTTCAGATTGCATGGGTAGAGCTGTTGAACCGCTTGAAGGCTGTAACACAAATTTCAGAGGATCCGTAGAGAGGACCTGGGTGTTGCAATGCGTTGTATCACAGCATCTTTTAACATGCAACCACCTAGAAGTACTCACAATGCAGCACTTAGAAACCCATCTGTGAGGGTCCGTGAACGGGGATTCACAAAATCCAGCTGCTGGAGAAGGCAACTGTGAAGTGCTACGGACATGTCAGAGCATTTGAATGCTTTTCTTGCTTGTTAGTTTTTCCAGTCACAGGCACTTGCAGAAAATGATGCCATCTTATTAATTCCTTCGGGACTAATGGTGCTGAACTGTTTGCTGGAGTAAAAAAGATCAATTCAAGTCCTTAGTTTAAAAAAAATGACAAGAAATTAGTTTTGCTTCCTAAAGCTGGCTGTGAGGAACATGAAGACCCTTAGCAACACCAAGTAATTGGTGTTTTCCTTATTAACTCCCTGGCTTTTCAGAAGCTGGCAGAGGTGCTATAAAGATCTGAGTTCTGTGTTTAGACATCTGAGGTCAGCCAGCCAAGGTTCCTTCTTTGGATTCAGCTCACAGGTGTTATTCTCTTAGTTGTGTCTGACAGTATTTTATGTTTCTTAACTTCCCATATGAATGGTTAATGGCCTGGAACAAATTTTGGAAGGAACATAAAACAGAGCAAAATGAATGTAGAATGATGATTGCTCTTGGTACATTTTTACACTCAGCAGGAGCCTGATTTTCTCATTTGGGCTTCAGAAGCAAAAATGTCCCCAGTACTGCCTTCCCATGCCTGCCCATCGCAATGCCGTACACAGACAATAACAGCGAATCTCCTGTGTCCTATCCCTAAGCTGACCTTGTTAGTACAAGCTTAGTTTGAGGGTTTCATCTTTGACTTCACAGCTGGTTGGAAATGACTTAGTGTACAAGTGGGGTAATCAGAAACCATCATTGCTTTAATATTGATCTACGTACAGTGGTTGATGATCATATGTCAGAGTCTCTTCACATTTTAGGGGAAGAGAAAGCTGTGCTAACTTTCTTCAGTGGAGCATAAAAATATTATCCTCTCATAGAAATGAAACATAGTAGCAGATAACTATTTAAGTGATGTCAATAGCTACACTTTCCTTTTAATAATTTAGACTACGTAATACAATTTGCTTAGCTAGATCACTTACTGCCTGTGTATCATCTCAGATCAACCACAGAACACCAGAATTTATTAATAAAGCAGAAGAACATAATATATAATTAGCTTCTTAAAAAATCCATTGTAGTGTCGATAGGTTCAACTGACTTTGAGCATGTGAACATATTTGAACTCTGCTATTAAGGCATGATCATTTACTGGGATGGAAGAAGGGGCATCCATGGTGTGATGTGCCCTAAGACGCAGTGGTCACAACAGAGGACATACTGGGATATTTTATAAGGTGCAAAGAAAACCCTGAAGTTTTTATCCACAAACTTCAGCAAAACTCAATTAATGTTATTGAGCTGTGCTCATGTATTCTAGAAAACAGAACCAGCAGCCTATCAGTGCTGTAGCAATAAAAGCTGCCCACCTTGCATGTCATAGAAGTTTAATCTGAGAAGTAAAAAGAAGAGAGGGAAAAAATCAGAAATGGATCCGGGATGTAAGAATGAAAAATCATTCTTTTTTTCCTTTCTTGCTTTCCCTCCTGGAGTGCCACGAGGACTCACAGAAGGTGGTAGTCTGGTGTCACACTTCACCCTATAGAGGCTGGGATTGCCGCTGCCCTGGAAACATCCCTCTTGCTGCAGGGTGAGCAGTGCTGGGCTTGCTGCCAGCGAGAGGTCTTTGCTGTGGTTGTGCATGTGAATTATGGGCTCAGCCCTTCCCTTTGCTTGGCTGCTGGGTAGGGCCCATGTGCAGATACTTGGCATCTCTCTGCCCCTCTCCAGAGCTGTTCAGGAATGCTGAAGAATCTGGCAGCTTCACAGATGTGCTGGGATTCCCACTGTGGTATGGACAGCAAGTCAGGGCTCAGCTTGTGAAAAACAGAATCCCCGTGCCAGGTGTCTGGCAATCCTCACACTCCCCACTGATCTGAACAAGGGACACTGTTTCCACGTGTATTTAGTAAAACAATTTTAATAAAGTCTGGAGAGCAAAATAGTGTAAGGAAATGTGTTTGCTTCACCTGGCACACCACCCTCCTTATGTGGATGGACAGGGACTGTTGCCCAGACCAAGCATAATTTCTTCTGCTTCTAAATACTGACTGATAAATAATACTCAGTGTGATTGTGTGTATTTATTACTTGAACATTACAAGTGTAATTATATATACAAATATACAAAATATGTCTTTATATGCATTTATCTTTATATCTCTTTGTCATTAATGTACTTAAGTCAGGAAAAAACAGATGCCTCTTTAAATAAATTCTTCTATACTTTTTTTTTCCCAATGCTGTCTCCTAAAACCACATTATAAACAATAATAAAAAGTTGAATATAGTATGAAAGCACTGGACAACTCAGGTCATAGAAAGAAAATGGAATTTTGTCATTCGATAGCGATATTAAAGAAAAAATCAAAGTCTGGGGTTCTTTTGCTTTCTCTTGTGATGGAAGATGATAAATGTCAATGAGCTTTCAAAAAACCCACTAGATTCATTGGAGCCAATAATGTGAAAAGTCTCTGTGCAACAATAAATTTGGAAAGTTATTTATTCTTGGTATTGAAGTCTTAGGCTGCAGGGGTAGCAGCACTTAAGGTTCTCACTTGCACATATTCCCTGAAAATGGAAAATAAATAACTCTGTGACTAAGCCTTTTTGATCTCCATTTAAAATCCTAAAATAAAGGCTTTTAGATGCAAACCAGTTACTCTACAATAGCAAGCTCCCACTAACACTTACTGTACCCTCAACTCTTTTATGCGGCACCCCAAATAAATATGAGGTAACATACCTCTTTTCCTAAGAAGAAATTCCCCTACAGTTGCTGTACTAGTGCCAATGCTCTGAAATACCTGAATTTTTAAGGTGATGAAATATCTGGGGATCTGGGATCTATGCCTGAGAGCTCTATCCATTAAGAAGAACAGATAAGGCAATACTTTTTATTGTACAATCTGTATTTTAGGCACTTGGCCCTGCATCAGCACCTACTGCCCCTCAGGGCTTGCGAGCTGGGGAGAAGCCTAGGGGAGCCAGCACAGGAGTGCAGATTTGCATTAGCCAGAAAGGAGGAAAAGTGTGAAGAGAATCGGATCTAAGTAAAATATATGGGCCTTTATTCTAGCACTTTGCTCAAGATTCATAAGACATCATGAAATGAGGTTCCTAGGCCTTTTTCTGGTGATGCCTCTTTATGAGCTAATAGGTCAGGCATGATAGTGGGATGCAGGAGACTGAATTTCCATTAGATTTTTTTCTTCTGCATTAGTATTTATTTTCATGTTTACCACCTTCCAAATGCATTATATAAACAGTAGCATCATAACCCCCCTCTCCTCCTGCTTAATTGCTTCTTGTGTGGTGCATTACCATATACTGCATGCATGGATGCAAAAAACAAGGGGCACAGTTCTTTATACCTTACATATAGTATATATAGTATATATAGTATATATAGTATATATAGTGGTTGGGGCACTCATTTGGAAGTGACGAGACCTGGGCTTCAGTTAACTACTCCTGCAAATGTTTATGATCTTTATATTTAGCCATCACTGAAAAAATGTATTATTTCAGTGCTTCAGAGACAAAATCATTTAGCACTGGGTTGCTCCTAGGAATGCTAAGACCTTTCAGCACCCAAGTATTCCTTTTTCTTTGGGAAAAGATAGATATCTCGAGTTCCCAAGTACCTTTCTAGTGAGGAGCAAATTTATAATGTGCAGTGTTTTTGCTTTTGGAGATGAGCTTTGACCTGGTGCCCCAAGAACAGAACTCAGATTTCTTGCAGCTGGCAATCTAATTAGTGTATATATCTTTTCCAGTGGGAGAAAACCAAATAGATAAATATAGAAAAAAAAAACTTTTAAGCAGCAGGGACTCTCCTTATGGTACTGTTATTCGTTGCATTTTCTGAGTACTGGGTCAAAAGAAAATGATCATTTATCAGAGGAAGTCAAAAAATGCTTAGCTGAGTTCAGTCCTTGGTAAACGCCATCTCTGATTTGGGACGTGCTATTTTTGGTGCTTTGTTATGTTATTTGATATACATAGCTGGTAAAGTACTTGAAAAAGGTGAAGTTTTCACGAAGTACTCTCAGTCCTGTGGCATCCAAGGTCACAGTGCTCTCACAAATAAGAGAGTGTAGATAAAGAGAAGCTGGCATGTGTCCTGGAAAGATCCTGCTAGTCGATCAAAAGAACAGACTAAATTCCTAAGCAGTCATTTTCCACTGTTCAGAAATTAGGGGCAAATTGAGAGTTGGGTTGCTTTTTTTTGGTTTTGTTTTAGGCTTTTTGTTTGTTTTGGTTTGTTTGTTTTTGAATAGCTGAGACAGCAGTAAATACTGAGATAGAGATGCTATCCTGTGTATCCAGTAGAGATGTGCAGAGATGGAAAAATGAGAAACAAATGGTAAAGAAGCCTTGTATCAAAGTATTCCTGTGTTTTCTTTTCCCAGCATCCTCAAGTGTGCAGACCTGATCTTTCTCCTGGCTATCTCTGGGACCAGGGCAGCAGAACATAACACAAGGATTAGCACCAAAACCAATTTGTGTACAGAGAGGCAGGACCTGCAACATCTGTGTTACTCCCAGCATGCTGCTGTGGAAACTTCCTAATTCACTGACTCATGGCTGTGACTGCTGGGGAATACGGCAGCTGGAGCACCCTGGAGAGCCTGTGAAAGTGGTGGTGTTTGCTCCAGCAGCTGGTGCTGCAGTCTGCCCTGCTCTAAGGCATCCAGTGCAAGTTGTTAGGAACCGGCAAAATCTCCATGGATAATTTGAACCCATTATTTTTAAATTTTCTTAAACATTGTCATAAATGAACCTCTGACAAAGCATTTGTTAAGGCATGTTCTGCCTGTTCATGAAATGTAGGAATTAAAGATTGTACGTGAGAGATTCTCCAGTGCCCAGGTCTGAGTGAGGTTTTCAGGTGAAGAGTCTGAACATTATCATAGGGAGAAACTATTCACCATTTTAGTAAAGGGTGGATTAAGAAGAACTTTTGGGCATGTTAAAGTCCTTTCAAGCAGAGTCCCTTATACATTGCAGATCACCTGATTTCTCATCTGGAAAGAATGTGGAGGCTGCTGTCAATCGTGAATAAATCAAAACCACCCAGTGTTTGAAGCATAATGGTAATTGTGTCAGGCATCAAATTTCATATCTGTTTTGTGCAACAGCAGACTTCAAACTCTCCTGCAGTGGTGGGAGGGATACACAGTACAGTGAAAGCGTTCATTTCTGCTGATACTAATGCTGTATCAATTACTTGCTCCATTTCATTTTAATCACCTTAGTTTGTTTAACCTAGAATGGTGTAGAAGGAGTAGTGAAGGAATCCAATTACTACAGCTCTACTCAGGAAAAAAAAATAGAAATAAAAAAGAAATAGAATTCTGAGCATGTGTGGGTTTTTAAAATAATACTGTGATGACCTGCCTAAGCTAGAAAAACAGTTAAGAGTGACTCTCACTGTATTCCTGCTAAAAAAAAAGCTGCTCAGAATGAGTAAACATAACCTGGTATGAATTTTGGAGAATAGTTTATTTTTATCAGCCATTTAATCGTGCTAATATTCTAATATGAGTATGGAATAGAATGTGAGTAGGTTGCTTGCTTTCTCTGCATCAAAACTGATAATGGTTTAAATTATTTTCATGCTTCAAGCTAAAAGCACTGAATGAGTACATCCAGAAGTGAGTTAAAATGCATTCTACTTCTCACAAAAGACAGAACTTCTGAAAATTGCAATGTGATGCCAGCAAAACATGTTGTTCTAAAGAAAGTCTGAGAACTAAAAATGGTGTCAACTTCAAAGCCTAAGAGATAATAGTAAATTAGAGATGAAATCACTGTAAAAAAGAAATTCGGATCCTAAGTCCTGAGTGTCCTGAGCATCCTGATGCCATGAGCAAAAAACCACATACATAAAGTGAACTCAAATAAAATCAATACTGTCAATATTTGTGTTTAGCAGTGAAGGTGTTAACTGTCCATTAGTTTCCAGTCTCACGCTGCTGCTTACTGTACTCAGGACCTAAGATTCCTTCTAGCTGCTGAGCAGCTGTGCCAGGACCCAGCATGTGCTGCTCTGTTGTGCAACTGGAGTTTCATTTTGGGTGGGCGTGCAGCCATCACTGCTCTGAGTCTCTGTGAACAACAGGAAAGACTTCTTGTTTTTCACATTGCTATGAGGGCATGTACTCAGTTTCTGAGCCAGAGACAAATTCAGGTTTGCTATCTGCTTTTCTTGCAGCAGTTCTTTGATACTTTTGGGTTTGGTTCTGGATGTGCTGAACAGATAGATAACACTTGGTTGCTGACCTGGAGGTGCTCGTATTGCCTACCTGGACTTTTCACTTTGCAGTCCCAAGGACATAAGGTATTTGATTAGGGGAATGATGAAGAAGGCCAGACTGTAACTGTATAGTAAAGCAAAACAGATTTAGCTGGTCATTAGCAACTTGGAGCTTCCTGAAATCCACGGTTTTTTCCTACTGTCTGAATGGATAAGGGGACACATTTCCCTGATATCAGTGTTGAGGACATCCCCAGACAACGGAGTACAATCCATTAGAGCAGCCCTTTCACCTAAAGCAAGAAGGTATTAAAAATTTCTTTGGCCAGTGGAAAAGATCAGATATTTCTTGATCACCAGCCAAATTTGGGGGCCAAAGGAAATTACTATTTTCTCCTTAATGCTGTTGAAACCAAGGCTGGATAAAAGTAATTTCTCCAGTTGTCAAAACCTATTTGCTCTTTGTTTTCAAGATCTGCCTTTTCCCAATCCAGGGAGCAGGACCACTAACCCACAGAGGTGAACTAACACTGTAAATGTTTCTCTAGCAAAGCAAAGCAAGGGAACAGAGTATCAGCATACTGAGATCAGGTTAATTCCCGTTATCTGTTTAATATTCTGATTTCAAAGACATCAAGACTGCCTTCACGCACGGTAATGCCTGAGATGTTACAACTGTTTGCTGAGTGGTGACATAGCTTCCTTGTGCCCTGCACTTGCACACAGTAATCACTGTCCCATTAGCACTCAGGGCACGTATGTCTGCTAGCCAAGCCGGCAACTGGACTTGCTTACTAAATTCAGTTCTCAAATTATTTAAGCTTATATGTAGTATCTGAATCAGCATTATCCATGCTTAACTCACATCTGTCCTCTGTGGAATCAGGCTACATTACTCTTTGTGTTGACAGAGGGAGAGTAACAATTCACTGTCTGTCATAATGAAACATTTTCCACAGTGCTGTAGCCCAATAGAAAGTGAAATAATATTTGCTTAGGAAAGAAAGTTTTCGTTTTGCAAGGAGACAGCTTTTGTTCTGTCAGGAAGATATGTATCTAAATCTAGGTATGCCCTTTCTCCTGCCGGCAGCAAGCTGGAATGGTGTGCTTCCTGATTCTCCATTAGGAACAAAGATATCATCAGCATTTGGGCCCCTGGCTGCCCTTGCACAAGCTCTAGCAGCAGGTGTTATGCAAGGATTGGGCAAGGGTAATATTCCTTACAGAAATAAGAAAACCAGCAACTTGGAGGCGTGAGTCTACAGATGTGCTTTAATACTGTGCATGTTTCCTTAATGGCCTTAATTATAATCTAAATTATTTGTAGTGTTCTTGTTGTTATGTTAATGCTCTCATAAGAGACTAAATGCCACTGAGGTTTGTTCACATTGATTTAAATTACTATTTTTTAGTACTATGATCCTTTTGCCTAGGGGTAAACTACTGCTGAGCATATTCATGCAATTTTCCTGAGAGAAGAATTAAGCTATTGTTCTATTTACAGTCTTAGAACATGTTACTCTGAAATGGGGCAGTTTGAGTTGGAGTAGAGGATGGGCACTGAAGGATGACATGGTGGTTTTTCCACAGTAGGACACTCTCTACCCTGCCCCTCAATATGTGCCTGGCTTGCAGGGTGTGCAGCCTGTTCGGTGTAACCCCAGCAGGGTCCCTGGGGTTCAGAGGACATCCATCAGCAGCCTATCAAAGCAACAGCCTCTATGTAATCACGACACTGGTTTGAGCCCGTGAGAGAAGAAGATCAGAAAGATGGCAGAAGAAAAATAAAGTGACAAAGGAAAGGTGAAAGATGGAGAAACAATGTATTTTATGTTCACATTTGCACATTTAACAATTCAGGAATTTGTCTGACTGCTTGGTCTCTGCATTACTTTTTCTTTTCAATTAATTTGAAAGTTTGAACGCTTAATTACAAGATTCAGTGGCAGGACGACTTTCCAGTAGCTTGATAATGACTGTTTCCCTGGCTAATGAATCTCTCTGTTGTGCTCAGTATTCTACTGATTCACATATTATCTCACATGGAGTCAGGTAGCCTCGGGTTATCAGTTAATAAAAGATGCACTGCTTTACTCTCCTCTGCTGTTATGTTTTTGATGTAATTATGAAGCATTTCCTGATGAACTTGTTCATGATCATTCCAGATTCAAATTTCAACCTAAAATGAAAAAAAGAAAAAAGAAACCCAGGAAAAAAGAGGCAAGCCTGATGAACCTTCACATTTACACAAACGGGGACAGCCATGGGAACAGGATTCACTGGGACTCCTCCCAGCCCTCCCACAGCTTGCTGACATTATTGCTGCTTTCCTCTGCCTCCCCTCCAATTTGCTCTTATTCTTTCTCTGAAGATAATGTGAGTGGGGAGGCAAGAATAAGTAAGTGACACTGAGAAAGTGGGAAGAAAGGGAAAGAAAATAATATGTTAGAGCAACAGCCACATTATTGTAAACTTGCTGCTTTCCGAGCTCAGCAAGGCCTCCCCCAGCCCTTCCTTCATTTGCCTTGCCTGCACACTTGAGGCAGTCACCCAAAAGCTCTGCCTGCTGCTGCCAGCTCCTGCTGCAAAGGTGTGAAGGCAGCTCTGAGGGCCAGGGGCTGCATGGCTCATGAACTCGGAGAAAAGAGTTCTGCTTGAACCTGCCTCAGGGTCACAGAGACCAGGAGAGAAAAATAGTTTACAAACCACAGTTTTCATGCAGGTCAGGTGTTGTCAGCTCTGCTGGATGTCTGAGTTATATTTTGATGTTTTATGATGAAAATGCTTCAAATGTGTCCCAAAGGTGCTACCTCTATTGAGCCAGACACTGCTCAACATTTTTTGTTAAAATAATTGCTCTTGGCCACGTGTTCATGTACTGGCCTGTGTCCCCCCTCACCTTATGATGGAAGTGCATCACACAAGGCACTTGGAAGAAGACAATTTACCACAAACCATCATACACACAAGCCCTGAATTAGTCCTTCTGCCACAGACAACTATGCAGCAGATGTTCAGACAAAAGCTCTGCAGAACACCCCTTCCTTGCATCCCTGCTCAGCACAGGCCACAAAACACTCACAGTAGCCTGGGAAAAACCAGACTTAAAGTGCAAATTCATAAGCCACAGCTATGCTGTTTTATATGGGAAAAAAATAGAGGGAAGATCATGTGGCATTTGTGGGATGAAAACAAAAAAGCCTTAGAAAGGGGTCATGCCTTTTTCTTCCTTCAGACAAAAGCAAAAATAGTCTCTGATAATCACAACTGAGAGAAAATTCTCTTCCAGTCTCAAATCTGACAATGATAAACAAGACACACACGGGAAACACTTCTGAGGCCTTAATACCAAGAAGCAGCTGTGCACTTTGATTTCTTAGTGCTTCATGAAGGAGCAAAAATCTACCCAAAAGCAAGGTATTCAAGAAGTATAGATTTAGTTTGGTTCCCTCCATCATAATTACAGCAGCTTCATTAAATAATACATTATCACAACCTAAATAAAATGCATCTAGGTGTGGTAAGGTGCCAGTAATGAAAATGGAGGTGTTGCCTCAGTTAATGTTCAAGTAGGACCAGGGACCCATGTGAAACAGTCCTGCAGCTTCTGATTTTCACTAGTCCCACAGCTGTAGCAAAGTCTTCAGTTTTATATGACATAACATAATATGTATGTTATTCAAATGTGAACTCAAGGGTGATGTCACATCCAGGAGTGTGAAAAGCACGTACGTGTGTAAGATAAACTTATGCAAAACATCTGCATCACTGATTTTTTTCTGTATAGCAAATTGTATGAAAATCAGTATAGGAGGGTGGATGCTTCTCAAGGATGAAGGGTTTTAAACTGATTGGGCACTTCTTTGTGACATGACATGTAGAGAAAAAAAGACCATGACCCAATTAGAAAAATTTGCTCTACTGAAAAATCTTTATATCCTTTTTGATGGGTTAATCAGGTTGTTAAGGCACATGACTCATGCATGCAGCCAATTTTGATAATTAATCAGGAAACTCAAGTGAGCAATGCAAGAAATGAAAGCACCAGATGAGGGCATGCAGCAATGAAGTCTTGGTTCAGTTCTAGCACATAGGGTTTACCTGTGAACTTCATGGACTTAAAAGCTGTGTATGGTGTGGTAGAAAGAAAGCCTCACTTCGTGTCACCAAATACTTCTTGTAGCTCAGGAAATAGTGAGTAATACATAATTTCATGTAGAAATCATGAGAACCGGTGGGCTGTGGTCCTTGCTGTGTGTGCACCAGGGACAGCGATTTGCATGGATGGGGTTGGCCAGGGGAGCAGCACAAATATGCAGTCCTGCTTCTAAGTGGGTTTTATGTGGCCATGCTGTAGTGTTTCCCCACTGAACACAGGGCCATTATTTTTGTATGGTGCCTGCATGCAGCAAAGCACTTCGCCTGTACTGCTGTTGGCTGTTTATGGCTCAGTGAGAAGGACGGGAATGAATGATGGGCTCAGCAATAATCTTAAAATGGAGGATAATGTTGCCAGCAAATCTGTCGGAATAGCAGCACAGATAAGCAGCACCTTTGTCTCTTAACCCAGGCTATTCTTACCTCAGGGCCTGGAAACACTAAATTCAACTCAGAGAAGCTCTGCAGGTCTTGGTATTTTGAATGCATTATTTTTTTCCTGCTGTGCTTCAAGACTTGTTTTATTTACGACACATTCTCCTCCAGCTGCAGTCTCCCCTGTGTTTTTTATTCTTTTCTGGTTCTCTTTATTTCCTTTTTCACTTCATTCCTTTCCTTGCTTTGACCTTCTACTATTTTTTTCACACTCATCTCAACCCTTCCTCTCAGGCACCGTCCCATTTTCTTCCTTCCTTTCCTTGTCAGTCATAATCTCCTCCCTCCTAACTAAGCTGTTGTGCTTCACCACAGCCTTGTTACATCTAATCACTCAGTCCTCAAAACATCCTGCAATTGGAAGAATTTCCTGCACTGGTCTGTAGGAAGTAAAGCAGATCTGCACATCAGCATTAGGTGGAGGGGGATGTTTATTGTCTATACAGACACCAAATTATTTTGTTGCGTTGGTATGGATGGTACATAGGCTGGTCTTAGTATAATGAAATTGGGATAAAGGATGGACCAGCACTGGCCCATGATTATGTAGTAGATATTAAGCTCTCTGAAATTGTTTTGGACCATTCCAAGGACTTCTTATCTAGCTGGCACCACCTGAGGAATGGCTGCCCACAGGCAGCTCTCCTGCAGATATCTTGCCTGGGGGAGGATCCTGTGCTTGGTGGGAGAGCTTTAGAGTAACTTCTCCCTTACAGGAGCTGATACCCTGCTAGGCAGCGCCATTATAGTCAGAGTCCTGTGGGTCTAGTTTATTTAACTACAACAAAACAAAGATTATTGATCAGCCTGGTCTGGTGGAGGGTCATGGCAGGTGGCGTGGATCCAGATGATCTTTAAAGATCCCTTCCATTCTGTGATTCTATGATTCTATGAACATGTGTGTGTTTCTCAAAACCTAAAGATGAAGGGACCTCTTCAGCAGAGGTTCAGGGTAAGAATCTGTTCCACAAAGAATTTGCATTGGAAAAAAGCTGATCATACTGAGCAATGATCATCTGTGAAAAGGAAAACAAGCACACTGGTGAATAGCTACGTTTTCTGGATCATTTGATTTGGAACTGAAACAGTACTGAAAATATTCAGGACACGTTATGAACTGTGCACAATGCTCATCCCTTTTTGATGCACTACCTTGTACTTACAAACAGGTGTTAGTCTGGACCAGGTAAACCACTAGTTCTGTATTTTACATTACATTTGAGTCGTCTCATAGGCATGCTACATATCACATATTTTAAAGCTGGGAGAAAAAGAATTTGGTGTTTGGGGTTTGTTTCTTGTCTTTGACTTTTACAGGACAATGGCTAGGAATCCTAGCTCCTAAACTTATCTTTGGAAAGTAATTGGAGTTGCCTTTGAATATGGGGAATGAAGGGGTTCATCTGAGAATCTCTCTTTTGCTAGACAAATATTATGGGGGCTTGGAGATATTGTTTTGATATGCTGATTTTTCTCACAGGAAACAACATTGCATGCAGTATCCTGGTTCTCACACATTAAATAGCTGCTGGTTTCACAGAATCACAGAGTGGGTCAGGCTAGAGGGACAACTGTGGTTCAGCTGGTGCAACCTCCCTGCTCAAGCAGGGTTGTCCTAGAACACATTGCACAGGATTGGATCCACATGGTTCTGGAATATCTTGAACATCTTGAACATCCACAACCTCGTTGGGCAATCTACTCCAGTGTGTGTTCCCTGGCTATGTGACTTCATGGCCACAAGGAAAAACTCCTGGCTCATGAACAGCTTGTTGTCCACCAGGACTCACAGCTCCTTCTGAGATGAGCCAGCAGGTTGGCTCACAGCCGGTAGTGGTTCATGGTGTTATTCTTCCCCAGGGGTGTTATTCTTCCCCAGGGGAAGGACCCTGCCTTTGCCTTTGTTGAATTTCAGAAGGTTCTTCTCTGCCCATCTCTCCAACCTCTCAAGGTCCTTCTGAAGGGCTGCACAGCCCTCTGTGGTATTGGCCACTCCTCCCAGCTTTGTGTTGTCAATGAACTATCTGAGGAGGCATCTGCTCCTTCATCTAAGTAATTGATGAATAAGTTAAGCAATGCTTGGCCCAGTATTGTACCTTGGGGGACACCTCTAGTGACTGGCCTCCACCTAGACCCTGAGCCACCGTTTATGGCCCTCTGGGATCTGCCAGTTCTCAATGCACCTCACTATCCACTCACCTAGCAATTCCTGAGTTTGTTTATGAGGATATTATGATATTGTGTTTCACTGACATATTTGTTTATCTACATGATTTACATCTACATGGTTGTTTTAAAGTGCATTTTTTTATGATACTGATGGTAACTGACTGATCAACAGTGGGGTAGTAGAGATGGTCTGATCGAGTGGTGGTTACCATGTCTGTGGAGGGAATCACTGGGAAAATATTTTGGGTGATGGAGGCATTTGCTCTGTGATAGATGTTCACTGAAGGATTATTAGCTCCTGTTATTTGCAATATGGACTTGTGTGTTTGGCTGAGGAAGACTTTGCATGTTGAAGACCAGCTTGGAGATGATGTAAAGAGGATGAAAGCACAGCGCAGAAACACATGAGCTTACAGAGAACAGAAATAAGTGGCAAAATGTGGTAAACAATTTCCACAAAATGGTGATTGTCCTCTGACTCCTGATATTCAAGAGATACAAAACACCTTCAAAAGATGTTCCTGGGAAGTAGAATTAGTAAGTCTCTTGGCTTATAGGAGTCATTAGATTAATAGAGGTATAGGTTTTATGGCATATAATAGTTTTCCAATCTCAGTGAAACTGTTGATGCTCCATAAATAAATTTTTGTTGTTCTTTTAAAGACAACTCCAATGGGTATAAAAGAGAGATACTTACTGACTGAATATTGCTTACAGTTCTATTCACTAAGAGCTCCTCTATATTGCTTTCTTTAGAATAGAACAATCTGTGCTGAAGCTTCTGACATTACATACTGATTAAATGACAAAATGTAAAAAAATACATTTTTTATAATAAATTTAGCTCTTATGTAAAGAAGGCATCATAATAAAATAGAAAAAATAGGAAGGCATTTCATTAATTACTGAGCATTTATATCTCCTGTATCTCTATCTATATTTGATTTAAGCAAGCAGGGTTAATTTAACCTGATTCAGCTATTCCTGTGAGTTTTAGAAAGTAATGAAAGTTCAAAAAAGGCTAGACATGATTTTTTTTATGAGGCATCTTATATAATGTAAGATTCAGTACAGCATATTTATTTTCATACGCTTCAGTGCATTATGGTAGGAATTAGTCTAATGTTCTGCCTTTAAATGGTTGTCTTCCTAATTAATTAAAAATCATGAAATACATTGAAAAGATTTAAAGATGGTCCTCTCAGGTGCAGCTATAAGAACATTTTCTCTCAGTATACAGATTAGAATGGATTTCAGAAAATTTTAAAATATTGATTTTTCAAGCTTTCAAATTAATTTTATCTGTAGATGTAACAAGTTTAATAAATTGGTGTTCAAAAACACCAGATGTAATGAAATATGCAAAACCTGATGCAAGTATCATTTCAACAAATATATTGATTAATGATAATTGAATTGCCTTTCAAGAGCAGTAGAAATGGACTTCTGACAAAAGAGGAGAAAAAATTTCTCTTAAAGGAAAAGGTTTTCTGGAAAGATGAAACAGAATATTTTCCCTTGGTTTTTTTCTGGAGGTTATTTCTTATGGCAGGGTATATAAAGGTGGTCATTCTCTTTAACTACACTTGTTTATTTAATACTACCCTCAGAGCAGATTTAGTTCATGCAGAGCTGCTTAGTAAATCAAGCAAACCAAACCTTCTGTGGCTTTTTGTTTCTATAAATAGAAAAAGATAATAAAGTAATTTATCTGCCTTTCACAGCTAATTTCTCATTCAACTCATGTGCAAGATTTAGCATATCATTTCAATCTACTCTGTACAAAAAGACTTTTGAGATCAATGAGGGGGTTTGGTCTCACATAACCAGATATAAATTTAGAGAACATACTTTGGTTTGTAGTTCTTATGTCAGTGTGTACGTTGACACAGCTTGTGCTGACCATGTGCCTGTCTTCCTGACATTTTGAAGAATGCACTTCCAGATTTAGTTTCCATATGCATGTGTTTTAGAGTAGAAAACCATAAACAGTGCAACATAAATAAAGTTGGCACATTTTACTTTTATCTCGTGAGCTGAAAAGCTTCGTGCTTTCAGTACTAGAGCCTGACCTTCGTATGCCTGAGGCTAATAAGTATCATGTCATGGTGGCGTGAACTCTATGGAGCTCGGTAGTACTGTAGCGGATGGGCATTGGTCCAGAGCAAAATGATGGATCGACAGCTCCTAGGGTGTTTGCAAATGGGGTCACCAGGACAGAGAAATGCCTTGATGAACCCCCTGGTCTGTGGATATTGAGGGTGAGAATTGATAGCATACCAGCATCAAGGAATGCATAAGTTCCTGTAGAAGCTTGTGCAATGTAATGCACAATTTTGATGTGATGCTCTGGAGGGCTGGTGCAGCTCAGGCTTGTTAAGATGGAGAGTCACGGTCATATTGTCTGTTTTTGTTCATGTTTTCAGGAATGAATTTGACTCTTGGTTGTTCTAGCACCAGCAGAGCTAATAGAAACCACATTACAAAATGGGGTCTGGCACTGTTTCCCTGCTGCAGCATGAAGACAAATGACAGTATCATGAAACCTCCTCATAAAACACTTTGTGTTCAGTCATGTTTCCTTCTGGTCTGTATCCTGTCAGTGAAACAAAAGGCTTAAAATGGAGCAGAGGCCTGAGGAGGCATCATCATGGTAAAAAACAGGTTTGCTTCCAAAATCTTAATAAAAATGATAACAAATAATCTGGAAATAATTTGTGGCTTTTTTAAAGATGAGGAAATGTTAATAATTGTCTTCTATGAAAAAATGTATTTATTCAGGTAGAGGGAAAAAAACCCCAAACAAACCACAAACCTTACTTGAATAATTTAACTAGATTTTAGCAAAGGATCTTTTTAAAAAATTATTCTTCCTTCCTGATATGACAACAGTCATATCAGATTTTGTTATTACAAAAACCAACAGCAAATAGGAAAACCCCAGCAACTGAAAAAAGGAACAAAATGGCCTAAAGGAAAATGTTGTGGAGACAAAGGTAACCAATTTAAGATAAATAAAAGATACCTAGTTTTACACTGTTTCATGGCTGTTTGGTAAAGCACAAAGCCATTTAAAAGCCTAAGATGAAAATGGCTCAGATGTTAATGGGTAGCTCAAAATAACCCCTGTGAAGCAACCTGAGGGAAAAACTCTTTGATATTTTCTTTCCCATAGCTTTTTCCTGAGAAAGAGAAATAATTTACTTGATGGTCAGTACTTCCAGTTTTTGCAAGGCTAAAGGAGCATCGGTGTTTCCAAGGGAGCAGAGAATTTTGTATTTCATTCAGTAGTAAAACATATTTGCCAGAACTCGACTCACAGGCCATGAGGTAAAGTGGCAGCCAGGAACCAAGTCTGTCAGTCTTTTGCAGAAAGTTATTTTCTGATTTTATTGATGTACAAATTACTTTTTGACACAAACCTACTCAACTATTTTTTTTTCCAAATTACCTGCATTATTTCAATAGCTTTAGCAACTGTCAAATAGAGTTTCATAGACCCTGTTCATTTGGACCCATTTGAGTGACAAATTACTGAATTCTGCTAATGCCATAAAAATTTATGACTGCTTTCAATACTTCAGCAGCTATCGATCCAATAAAATTTTTATTATGCTGC
This sequence comes from Oriolus oriolus, assembly GCA_013400235.1. Taxonomy (NCBI): domain Eukaryota; kingdom Metazoa; phylum Chordata; class Aves; order Passeriformes; family Corvidae; genus Oriolus; species Oriolus oriolus. Next base: position 456,657 of record VXBT01005026.1, read on the forward strand.
AGAAAGAAATTACCTTTGTAATGATCTTACTGCATAACCAGTATGTATTGCACGGTATGTGGAAGGGGTCGGCACAAAAGTCTCTTTTAAAGGAATATTTTTATGCAATCCAGCAGGAAACCATCCATTCAGTGAAGTACTAATGACATTTAGATCTGCAGAAAGCTGGCAATAGAGTCTTTTGCAACTTATTAACCCCTTGATTTCTGACAAAGAGGAAAACCTGTGTAACTGACCATGGTGGTTTAGTTTTCTTTGCTGACAGTCTGTAAAATCTGCTGTGACCTCAGGAGACTCAGTGGAGTTTCTGAAACATGAAATAACATGAATAGCAAACTATCAGTCCTGTTTTGACCGGATCTTTTTATGTATGCCCACAGAGGTACCGATGAGCACATCATAAATCCCTGTATATACAGAAATATTCCTGTATAACCATCTATTTTTTCACCCTCTTGTCTTGTTTTGAACTTAAAGACAAAAAAAAAAGGTAAGTTGGATTGAAAAAAACCAGCAGGTCTTAAGTGGTTTTATTTTTTTGGAGGTCTGTTTTAGATCTTTTTCTTCTTAATAGTTGTATGGTCAGGTATTATCACATTAAAATACTCTTGGAAAGCTTCATGCTATCCTAAATCTGAAATCTACCTTTAGACCTCAGAAAACAAAACCATAAGATCATTGTGCTTGCAAGGTTTGTCCCTAAGGACCTTAGATCAATAGACATTTGGAATAATAGGGCTGAGCTGCTATTTTCCTTTGATGTGGACTAGAGAAATAAGAGCAAGAGCAAGAAATACAGTGGGACACTGGTAAAAGCAAATAGATATTACATGCTCCCAAACTCAAGAGAATGCAAAATTTGCTTTCTCCACTGTGGTCAGGAGAGAACGTTTGCAAGAGTTTTGTTGTTCTGTAACTGCAGAGAGCAGAAATGATATTACTGGATACCATGGCGAAGGAAGGGCCAGCATGAAGGTGATATTAGCAGTCTCTTACATCAGCCTGAATATTAATTTTCCATCACATTACACTACTATAGGCTGAGCCTATTTAATACAGATATGCCAAGTAGTGAATTTCTTGGACATAGAAGTATTACTAACAGCTTTGTTCCCTGAGTTTGCAAATTCATTTCTGTAACATTTTCCTTTGTGGCCTTCTTACTATAAATCCATGGAGTCCTTAAAAAAGCTGGATTTGCAGTAGGAAGAACTTTGTAGAACTCACTCACTTTGTCCCCATGCTACAGCTTTTTCAACTGATCATTTGTAATTTTTGCAGTTGCAATTAATCTCTTTTCTTGTCTAGCTTGAATATAGCTGTGGCACAGCAATATTAGAAAAAAGGCCCAGTGGGCTCCCAATTATTAACTTCATCTTTTGTACCAATACCATGATTAACTTTGTATCTGACATTAATGACAGATAAAAAATGCAGTCATTTTTACAAAACATTCAAATTTCAGAGGCCCATGGGAATTTACTTCCTTATTATTGCTTTTGTTTCAGTAGTGTTTTCCATCAGATCTGTGGATTTAGTGTGGGAAAGTACCTTCGGCTGTCAATTGTTCGTCATTTGTGACTTCATGAACTAAAAGACAAAGCTAGATAATTTTCCATAGGAAGCAACCGAAGGGGAAACACTGTCAAATTCCATCTGTCTGCAGTTCAACTGGAAAGAGCAGAAACCCCTGCCTGGAGGGATGGAGCTGTGCAGCTCTCCAAAGCCACAGGACTGGAGTGCTCTTTCTCAGATGCCCAAAACCTGTCAGTTGTAATTGGAAGAGACCTTTTCAAGGCTTCAGAACACGACATCATGGTACCATAGATGAAACTAGCGAAAATTCAGGTGATCTTTATGTAAAAAGAATTATGCCTTGAAATACCATAAAATAAAATCAATTCATGTTTAAGCATGCATGTTGTCTGGATACAATTTTCCAGAGCAGGACACTTCATTTGGAAGGGAACGCAACCTCATTTTGTAGGTGAGGTTACAACTCATGACATTTGCCATTCCTTTCTGACTTTCACTGTTTCTATAACAGATTGAATCTCTGCATCTTGCATTTAAAATTTAATAAATAATTTTTGCAGTTAGGTGAAGCAGAAGCAGTGTATTCATATTCACTCAAAGCATCATCTCGCTGTCAGAATTCATCTATATATTTTTAGAACATGTAATATTTCAAGAGGTAACAGCCAGGCTTTGTTTGTTTTGAGTTGTGGACCAGTTGTAAAAGAAGGTGCAGTGTTAAAGTTCTGTCCACAGAAACCTCTTGTGGATCTCCCAGAGATGGGGGAGTCCCCAGAGAGTTTCTCTGTGTTCTGTCCTACAGCCGAGGGTAAGGGTCTGTCAAGAACAGAGACAGCACATGTCCCAGGTCCGAGGCTGCATTCCCAGATATGTCTCAATGGATGCCAAAAGTTCTTTCTCATCCCAGCAATTACATAAAGTCTCAACACCATTTTCCTTCTGAACTCTGTTCATTGCTGAACTCTACTGCACTAGATATTTCAAGAAGTTGAGAATGGCTTATAGTGAGAAGAACAGAAGTTTCCTTCAGCTATGGAAATCTGTGAGTGTCTGTGGCTGGCATGCCCCAAGGACTGTTCCACTGGTTCTAACTTGACATGAATGTTGAGAGGCAAAGGACAAAAAGTGAAGGTACAGTGAAAGGAAGCAGTCACAGAACACTTAAAAAGTGTGAAAAAAATATAGGATATATGGCAGTAGGTTCACAGACAGGTGAAATACATACAAAGTGATGCAGAATTGAGAGAGGTTTCCTTCAAACTGAAGGGTTTGCACAGAATAAAATATCTCTCCCCCAAAGCAAGATATTCAGAAGAAGCTGAGAAATTGCTATCTAGGATGATGACGAACCAATTAATGTCTCCCCATACATCTCTGATAAGCACCTGGGTTAACTCAAAAAGTTGAATGAAATTATTCAACATACTATTATAGATGTACAAAAATGCTAACTCTTTCCTACAACACTGATGGAAAGCAGACAACCCAGTTCTCTTGATGTATACGCTTCATAAAGTAGTGCTTACATATTTCTCTAACCACAGTCCAGCAGCAGGGATGGGCTAATAGCCTGAGACAACATGGACAAACAATGTGTTGCCTTCTAAACTACTGAAAACATTTGAAAAGTTCTCTGCATGTTTGTATCTCTCTTCTAATTCATTCTGAACTCAGACAGATCGTTTAATTTTTCTTTGTATAAAAAATATCATCAGTCTCGCTAGAAGAAAGTCAGACTTTTCAATGATAAATCTCCTCAATCTTTCTTCTCTTATGCACCAAATGCTCTTGTATTTGGCCCTGGAACACCCTTTCCCATTCTGAATGTGCCAAAAACATATACATTGCTGATGGTTTGGTTAGAGGAAGATGGATTTCACTCTCATGCCACAGAAGTGTCATGAGATCCCATCGTGTAAAAATTACCTGCTTTTGCACCTCTAATGTCAGGCTCAGATATTCATGTTCATCTGAACTTTAGTCCAGTGAGGTGCACCCCATGGCTAAAAGAGCCACCTCCATCATCTCCAGATTTGGTAACAGCCCAGGAGAGAAGATGGTGGTACCTGTGAAGGCCCAGCTCTGCAGCCGGCTGATGTCCCAGGCTGTGGGTGAGTTCAAGAACCTGAATAAAGAGGCATGCAAGACAGCCTTGGGTGAGAAGCAGAAAGAATTTTTCACCCTCTTCAAGTGCTTTATGCAGTAGCACAGCTATGGGCCAAAGGCATCCCTTCCATTTGATCAGGCCGTGCATCACTGCTGTCCCTCCGTCTGAAGGAGAACTCATGGTCAGACACCAAGGTCAGCAAGTGGAGCACTTACTGCCCGTGCGGCTTCATATTCATGTGGGGCAGACCAGCCATCACAGGTTTTATGCCACAGAAGGTAGACATAGTCAGGGAACAGCTGTTCCACATTGGGATACACATTTCATCCCTTGTTGTGGGGCACAGCTGCTGTTTTCCCTTCCCTTATGGAAGAAAATTGAAAGTGTGTGAAGCTCTGTAACACAGAAGTCAGAACTGCCACTCTTGTGCTGACAGGATGAACACATTCCTGCAGAATGGACACCAACATTGCTCTGCTTGTCTAGTATCACTGCTCTGCAGTCAGAAGACAGCGAATTCCCACCTGCAGAGGATAGGCATTGTAACAAACAGGGAACCAAAACAGAAGGGGAGAGAATTCAGTGAGAGACAGGGCTACTATGATAAGAATATCCCATAGAATACCAAAGCTGGGCTTTTTGAAATAAGCTACTGAAAATTTCTGGAAGGAGAGGGAAAATATAATAACTCTTTCATTTATTCTTTACTTGAGTAAAGTCTCTGAGGAAACATGTTATTATCATTTGAAATTATGAGACTATTATAAATTACATTATAAATCATTCATTTAAGTCAATATGTTTCTTTTACAGCTATGTGCAGATACATAGGAAGGTATTTTGAACAGCACTAAAAATAAGTAAGGGAGAAAGAGCAAGAAAGTGAAATGAATGTAATTCTGCCACTGACATGGTCAATATTTTATTATGGCTTCATAAATCTAACTGTCCCAAACTGTCCTTGGTAAAAAAGTGAAACAAATTACGGTCGTCAAGTTCCCTGTAGGTGTTAATGTGTGACATTACTGTGGTCTCCACTCTCTGCACAGTACTAAATCATTCAATTGGAAATGCAAGATTACTTTCTTTGCAGCTGACAGGGATTATTGTTTGCCCAGTCAGAATCTGGCAAAGTCAAGGGGCTGGAGGAACATCAGGTCTCAGTGCTGTTTCTGAAACAAAATTCTGTAGCCACCATGAAGAAACACCAGACTGAACCTGCTATGTTAGAAAACCTCAGCCTTAACTTACTGATGTAAAGATTTTGTTTGCTTTTCCAATTTCATTATAGAAGCATACCTAATTTTATATTTTTTTACTCAATTTTCACTCTTCCTATGCTAAGAATTTATGCCCTTAACAAAACAGTTGAGACCCGCTGCTTGGAAAGTGCTTGGCTTATTTTTGACATTGTCCTTCTGGATGGTAGTTCATTTTTCAGAGAGAGATCTTAGTTTGTAAAACCAATTAAGTATGTGACCAATTTATTGTGATTAAAGATGAGTGAACATCTGGGGACTCATTTTTTACAGGAGCAGAAAGGACCTGATGGACCATGACGACAAGTCGTAGCTGGAGCAAATGCCAAAGTCTGGAGGGGATTGCAGTTTTAAAAAAGCATATTATAGATTTGCTCAAGTGCATTCATAAAAACACAAAGGTAGTTCTTGGGCTTACAGTAAAATTCAGAGTTTGCTGCCTGGCTGCAGCTCTGGAATGTCAGGGAGACAGACTATTTTCCAAAAGCAGTGAGATATTTTGTCAAGGCCATGTAGTGACAGATCCATTTAGAAGGTGCATCAGTCTTAAGTAGCATCATAAGAAATTAACCAAATCCTGAAAGAAAAAAAAATTCATAATTAAAAAAAAAAGTATCCATGAATGTCACTAATCTAAATAGTCTCTTTCACTTGTTTCCTTAACTCAGTGGTCATACTAGTGTGTTCAGGACAAATGCCTGTACTCACGGATTTGCATCACCTAAATGCTGTAGATATGGGCCAGTTACCATCTTTTACTTATAGTCGCCACAAAGAGGAAAAAATTGAATCTTTGGATGGTGATCCAGATCTCCAGTCCTAGTCCTAGTGTCACTTTCACTGGTTGCTCCAGTGAAGGTTAAGCCTGATGGTGAAGGGAGTTGCAGAACAGTGGTACTACTGCATCAGCGGCTGTAATGATAAGAGAAGATAAGCATAAGAGAAAAATCCCCAGATCTATTAATCAAATTTATTGAAAATTCTGAAAATATTTTTTCCTTACAAACTTCCTGAAACAGAAGTAAATAGTAAGAAAACATTTTCATGAGTCACTTAAATGATAGCCAGACTATTTTCCTCTATTGACACAGCGACACTAGGATCAGCCTGACCTGGGAACACTTTGTCTTTTAATTAAAAAGGGCATCAGTTGTGAATTCTTCCTTGCTGAATACAATTTAGCCAAAATTCTTTCTATAGAGAGTAAATTTAACTTGTTAAATGCCACAGTAACTAAGACCTTTGGGTATGACAGCCATATTATGACAAAAGCCAGCGTAATTCATACTGATGTTATCTTGTCATTCTATGCAACAGCTTTCTAAAGAGAATGAAGGACTTTCATTTAGCTGCAAAGAAAAAACGTTCTAGCTTGGTAGAGACTGAGTAGAAAAGTGTCTTCAATTCATTAAGCTGTGCTGAATATTAAAGCTATTTTTCAGTGTATTCTTAAAAAATAGTTTGTTTGTTCTCAGATGATTGCACATTCTCCTTCCATTTTTATCAGTTATTCACCAAAGTCCTGCAACAATGAAGGGAGGCTGAGGACTATACTGGATTGTACTATTTGTGTTGTAGATTTTACATAAACACATGGACACACGTGCCTTGATAGAAAAGGTTCCATGGACCCCATGGACGCGGCAGAAGGAAAGCTCTTACCTCCAGTGCTGGCCTGAGAATACTTGCTCACCCCTGTCAGCCATCTATTGAAGCAGAGGATCCCAGAGCTCACAGTAGGACATAAGAGATCATAATGCTTCTTATTATTTTAATTTAAATGTACAATGATTGGAGGTTACCTGCAGCACTTCAGTGACTGAATCTAGACTGGGTAAAAGGGAAAACACAAATAAAAATTCTTAAATACTAAGCAATTTCAAACCACTTTTGTAATCAAGTGCTTATTCTGCATGGATTCTGTAAAACATAGCATGCTCATGCCTTTGTCAGTATGCATTCCTATTTATATATTCTATGATAGATTTCAAACCCACCACTTTGCAGTAACTATAATGAGGAATGATGATCCACTGGTGAAAATAGCCTTGATTCAGCCTGCACTGCAATAGGTAAGAACGTGTCAAGGGCAAGGCATCAGTATGCTGTTTACTAAGATCTTTGGAGTCAATTTCTGCAATGTACTCGGTGATTTTGGGCATATTATTGAATCTCAGTTGTCCTCTCACCAAACAGCTAAGAATAGCTTTTGCTATAAAAAGATAGGATTTTGCCATTCAGTATTCTTAGCTTGCTCCAATATGGAAAGTTACAAAAAAGAAAAAAAAAAGGTAGGAGAAAAAACCCTATTGCTATTGCTTGCAACATACACTAAGAGGGACTGCCCAGACTGACCTGGAAATCAATGTCCCAGCTGTCTTTGGGAGAGCTGAGTGCTAACCATTTCTTGATTTTAGATGGTGTGCCAGCCCCCTGATGGCAGAGGCTGAGCTCCCCTGAGCTTAGGTCACAGAAAACTACAGACATTTGTGCCATCACTCCCAGAGACCTGCGCTCTGATTTAATGCTCTGCAACAGAGCTCAGTGGGGACTTTCCTGTAGGCATGCCATCACAGAGCCTGAAAATTCCCCAGACCCATAGAAACTTTTCAAAGCTAGACTGCAAGTGTGTGGACATCAGGAATCAGAACTTGATCTCAGAGCTTTAGGGACATAGGGCTTTTTGCAGCAAATTTAACTTTACATGAACCAAGTGCACTGCTCTCCAATTTTGATACGTTCTTTTGAAGATATCTGATAGTTCATGGGAATGTAAATCATTAATGGAGAACTAAAAATATTGATGATATGTTGTGATGTTTCCCCTGTGGTCTCAGATGTTTATCAGCTATAAAGTTCTCTTGGCTTCTCCTGAGGATTTTAAATTTAAAATAAGCAAGTGAAATCCAGTCAAAATTTCCTTAAGGACATACCTGCTTTTCCCAAATGAAAAGGTAACATCCAAAGCATGAATAATCTGTTTTACTAAATTAATATGCAGCAATGAGTTCTAGGTTTGGGCTTTGACTTTAGCTTAATTACCTGGTAGCATTTCAGAGATCATTTATTCCACCAGAATCTCTTCTCCAGACATTATATAACTGCATTTCAAGGACTGTGCTCTGCTTTCAGGTTAATACCAGTGTATCTGAGAGCAATTTTCTTCACTGGGTTGACTCCCGATTCACCTCAATACAACACCAAAAATAGAATGTAGCCTCTATGTACATGAGACTTATGTCTTTTCTTTCTCATATTTTGGTGATATAACACTTAAAGGTACACCAAGTAGATATCTGGGGAATAGCTGGAGAGCTGTGCTGCCTGGGAAATACATATATATTTTATAAATTGCAAGTTCCTTTTTCTGCTGTATAACTTACTGGCAAATGCATTTATTTCATTCTAAGCTATTCTTGTCCCAAAAACTGTTCATAGAATAATTTCATTTCTCAGTGACAATGCATACAACAGCTTTATACCACAGGGTGGCTCACTTGGTCAGAAAAGAACATTCATTCCCACTTTGGCTTTGCAAGGCATCTCCTCTGCTTTTACATCTGACCCAACAGCCCGTGGAAGAGGAGCAGCATGAGGGTTTCTCAGATTTCATAACCTCCCCAGCTCCCGATGGTAATGACCAACATGGTAATATGTGCAGATATCCATAAACTTTGCTTGAGGAGATGATTTCCAAACAGCTTTAGCACTGCTGCAGTGAGTTGTTTGGTGCTATTCCCAGACAGAGGGACAGCTGTCTGTCTGATGGATCTGTGTTGGTTTGGGCAGTAAATAGCCTACGATCACAGCACTCATCTCACACAGGTCTGAGTGCAGCCCATCCTTTCTATGCTCAAACATAAGTCCGACAGTATTGTGTCTTTGTGGTCCTGCAGTTCAGGTGCACCCCGCTGTTCAAAAGCACCTTCATGCACCCTTTTTCTCTTAAAAAGAGAAATGTAAATTCTGCCTGTAAATTTAGGTATCTTGTCCAGCAATTTTACTTCTAGAACACAGCTTTTCCTAAGGAACAGAAAAATTATGTGGCACTGAGGAAGTACATTTGAATTCTTCATGACCTTCTGCAAACACTCCCAGGGCAGTACCTGACAAACCATCCCATGGGACTGGACTCATGCATCAGTTTTAAAATATATCATGGAACCGTGTCATAGAATGGCCTGGATTGGAAGGGACCTTAAAGATCACATAGTTCCAAACTCCCTGTCAAGGACAAGGACACCTTCCACTAGACCAGGTTGCTCGGAGCTTCATCTGACCTGGCCTTAAACACATCCAGGGATGGGGCATCCACTACTTCTCTTGAAAACTTTTTTCAGTGCCTCGTCATAATTTTAACTTTTGACAAAGGCATGCTTTTTCATTAAGAATATCCAATTCCACCAGGTCCAGCATGATCCAGACTATGCTTCTGAAAGAAACTTCGATCTTTCTCCTTCCAATTTTTTCCTGTTTTTGTTCTGCCCTCTGCCTTCCTTCACAACTTTCTCTACCTGCTGATCTGCCTCTGGTGCTGGTCTAGCCCAGGGATGGAGGGGTCCCTGAAGGCTTTTTACAAAAGTTTTGTGTGTATCTCCACAGGAAAGGAAGAGAAAACAAAGATAAAAAATGAAGGGGAAGGAAAAAATAGAGAACATAATGTTTTTTTCTTTCATCCTCTGTAAGAATTTTCTCTTTCCAAATGCCATTTCTTTCTGCAGTCAGGTGTCGTGTTTCAATATATTCAGAGAAGAGAAGACAGAGCAGAATAACAAACAACACAGCTTCATCTTAGTGAAATGAATGGAAAATCATTCAACATTTATAAGGAGTGGAAGAGAGAAGGGGGAGCAAAGGGTAATGAGCCAAAATATCCAAGATACCAAAAATATAAATGTTCTGCAGTAGTTTGTGACTAAATATTGTTTTGTTGATTTAATTCAATACAATCAAAGTCCTCCCAAGACTGCACACATGAATCAAACTTCCAGTTTTCCTTCCTAAGGGTAAGTGCTTTAGTCCAGCCCTAGATATTCTTCCAAAACTCTTGAAACACATCAGCTGCTCATTGCTACAGTGTCAGGATTTTTTTGTCCTGGGTCTTGCACACGGTGGGTAGAAGCTTTCCTGAGTCACTGACCTGCCCTTTTGGAGCTCTTGGAGTCACAGCAGTGAGATTAGGGCCTGCAAGACGAGCTCAGCAAAGCTCCAATCCTAGCTACCTGTACATGATGAGGGGCAACTTCTTACCGAATTCAGCAATAATTACTACGCTTTCTTCCAAATGAATGGATCAGCATTCATGCTCAGATTAGAGGAATGACTATAGGAAAAGCATACTGTACAAAAATGAATTCTTTTATTGGAAGTCAAACTTTTAAGAGAAGCCCATCAGTTCAGCATATGGAAATATGCTCTCATTTTTTAGTTGTCTTTTTGATGGCCATTTCTTACCCCTAGAAATTAGACTTTCACCATATACTGTGCATGTCACTGTCTTATGACTAATGTGTCATAAAAGAGCATGTGATTTAATCTGTGCCATCTGGACTGAAAGTCTAAGCATAGTGGGCTTTAAATTTTTTTTACATACTGAAGATGGATATTTAGCAGCCTGGACAGTATTTCTAGTGTAATATTCATGCAATATTCATAAGTAATAACCACAATGGTTTATTATGTCTCTGAGAGAAGAAGAAGAAATAGTACATGTAATTAATCTGGTCATGTTATCATGGTCATTTGTTGTATTTTGCTCATTAGCTCAGGACAGCACCCTGTAAAGAAAACTGCCGGTTGCTCTTGTAGATAAACAGACATCTACAAGATGCACATGCTCCTGGCCTACAGGTTCACAACAAAGTCTCAATAAAATGCAGTAGGAGAAGTGTGAAGCTTTGCAATGTGTGCTTTTTTAGCTACAGGAGAGTCTGAAATCCAACTTTAAACTCATGCCTGCTCAACTTGCTTCCTGAGATTGAGTCATGATTCATCATAACTGTAACACTTCCAATCAACAAAAGAGAGCTTTAATAGTTGAGGGAACAGCATTTTGTTATCTCTATCCATCTGTGCTTTAACTACAGGATGCTTTTGGCTTCCCAATTTTATATTCCATCTGTATTATATTCCATCTATTCCATCCAGCCAATATTTCTTTTGATGTTGAAAATCTCAAGCAATCTTTTTTTCCCCAAAGAAGATGTATTATGAAAACTGTTTGTTGGAGCATTGGTTGTTGTACTGAAAGAGTCATGTTTTGAAAAGAGTCCTGTTTATAAAGTCTGAATTGGTCAGTCACCTTTGTCAAGGTCCCTTTACATCCAAAATCTCCTTGCTGTTCAAGCTGATAAAATGTGGTCAGATAGAGATGCTAGCCTCCGTGTATATATTTTTATCTGGCTATGATCCATGAAACTGCACTTTATCCCATTTGACTTCTTTTAAAACTGATTGAAAGAGTTTCTTGAAATAGCTTATCAGGCCAATGAGCAGAAATAAGCAGTGTAGCTTGTGTAAAAGCTTTTCTTTTCAGCTTTCTTAAATTCATTTCTTTTTATATATAAAAGGATGAACAGAAGAAATCTGATGAAGTAAGACAATGGTGTATTATTTTTTTTTAAATAAAAGGCCATGCAATCATGAGTGACATTACTTTGTTTTGATTTTTTAATTACTTTTTTTTGGTCTTGAAAGTCTCCAAAGTTGTCCTTTGAGACCTGAAGTCTGGCCAAATAAATAAAATAAACCCATTTTCTACTTTGTGATTTTTTTTTTGAGTAAGACACAAGTGGATTAAATATATTAGATTTGTACAGGCTGCACAGTCTTAATTTATTAAGAAAGAGGTCTTACTCATAGACAATTTTTTTTCAGTGACCAGTGACTGCTTTTGGCATCATTTTGGAGCTGAGTAATTTCCAGACTAAGATGAAACTGGACCTTGTTTTCATTTTGCAGATGATCTTCAGTTTTTCAGAAATTATACTCCAAAATGTTAGTTTCTGTGAAAAAAAAAAAAAAATGGTCTTTTCCAAATGGTAGATGAAAAGTTAGTATTTTCTTCTCCTTTTTTTAAAAAATTCTTTTAAATTTTTAAAAATATTTCTATCTATGCCTGACACTATCAAATAGTCTGAAAGCAGGTTTACCTGTAAGGGAGAAGTTATTAAAGGTGAAAGGAATCTGTTACATGTATGAACATAAAAACATCTAATTTAAACATATCATAGAATTGTAGAATGGTCTGGGTTGGAAGAGATCTTAATGATTATCAAGTTCCCGCTACCTGCAGGGACACCAGCTATGCCTTGAATACTTCCAGGGATGAGGCATCCACAACTACTCTGGGAAGCTTGTTCCAGTGTCTCACCACCCTCACAGTAAACAATTTCTTCCTAATATCTAATATAAAACTACCTTCTTCCTGTCTGAAGCCATTCCCCCTTGTCCTATCACTACACACCCTTGTAAAAAGTTCCTCTCCCCCTCTCTTGCAGAACTCCAGGTACTGAAAGGCTGCAATAAGGTCATCCCAGAGCCTTCCCTTCTCCAGCCTAAACAACCCCAACTCTCAGCCTTTCCTCTTAGGAGAGGTGTTCCTGACCTCTAATAAATCTTTGTAGCCAAAAGACTCATGAATGTGAGGTGGGAAAGCCTGGTCTCTCTTCTTATCCAGTGATGGTCTGATAGCTGTATGTCCTATATGACTGGGCACAGGGACATGGTTTTGCTCAGTGCATCTGAATGTCAAATCCACAAGGTGGAAAACAGCATCATTCTTACCAGCCCATGACCTGCTCTCATGAGCAGCCTTGCAGCTGCTGGGCTTCCCTTGGAAAGGTTTTCCTCACCCTTGAGATTCCATTGCAGGCGGCAAAACTTCTATGGAAAATCGGAGCTCCTCTCTCGAGTCCTGGCTAAAGGCTCTATCTGAAAATATTGCACTGAATATAACCTTGTTCAACTTTTCAAACATCTTTAAGGGGACACGGCAGAAGTTGGCTAATGTGAGCCTAAGCGTGGATTGTAATAGTGACTCCTGTCCCTAGAATTCATAGGATTATTTCTAAGATACTATTTCGTCACCAAACATTACAAAAGTTTGTAGGCATGGAGAACCCAAGGCCATGAAGATACATTATCAGGCAATCTCTTATTTCATGGTGAAGATTTGTTGCAAGTTAAATTTTGCTTTAAATATTTTCTATTTAGCTGACCTGAAATACAGATCACACTGGTTTTCCAGTGTGGATCAGTCTTTTATACAAGTTCTGTGGATTGAACTAGTATCCTGCATTATCATAAACAAAATGTTTTTCAAAGTTTTCACCTTTAGTTGAGCTCAGAATCTGATGAATGCTCACTGAAAAGATCTGTATGAAAATTACTATAAAGGAAGGAACCAAAAGGGACATAGTGTTGGGAAGATATTGGGAGGTCAAACTTACCTTCTGTCTTGGACAATGCTGCTAAAAAGCAGGGAGATATGTGTTGAATTGGTTCTTTTGTTCTGTGAGATTTTTGTGGCAGCAGGGAAAGGGTCCCAAACTGATGCAGGAATAAGATGTTTGGCATTTGCGGCCCTCATTGACTATGATGAATCAGTTTAGAACAATGGAGTGAAAAAAACACAAGACTAAATTAGATTAGGAGTTGCTGTATGTTTTAGAAGCAAGAGTAGTTCATGTCACCTGAGAAATCTAAGCAGAAATAATTAGAGTTCTGTTAAGAGCTAGTGTTTAATTATGGCTGACAAGAATTTAATTATTTAATCAAATAAGGTTTTATTACTAATGCATCTGTCTTTAGAACACCATGACAGAAGCAGCAGATTTTCAAAGATGCTTGTACAAAAATGTAGGCTGACAGGTTCCAAATATGATGATATGAGAAGCGTGATGTAAGCTGTTAACTTTTTGTACTTACCTCAAAAGGATTTGTTCATGAAGCTGTTGGTGTTTAGCAGAACCTTTTATTGTATCGACTTAAACTTTGCCTTCACTTTTCTTGTTAAGGGTAGTTTTGGAAAAAATTAGACATGATACTGTATGAAGGGTGATGAGCAGCCAAATGGAGTCTGCAAAGGTGACAATGGATGAAAATATAGTTTTGGGAATTTAAGAAATGGAACTTAAAGAATGTTATCTGACACAGGAAATGAAGGGGTTAGTAAGAGACATACTTTGAATCATCCCTTAGCATAATAAGAGTGATGTGCTTATATCAAATGAAGAAATGACAATACATTTCTTCGAAGAAAAAAGGCCAGCTTTGAACACCCATAACCAAATAGCTTGTGACATCTTGCTTCCAATGACTGAAATGAAAAAAATCAGTATTACACTGAAATAAAATGATGAGTTCTCACAAAAAGCTTTCTCTAAACAAAACTAAATAAGCAATGAGTGGAGAGGAATTTTACCTGTGCCTGTGATTTCTCCTTGAGGCACTAAGGAATCACAGTTCTGAAAGAGTTAATTGGATTTACAAATTCACGGGAAAAGTATCTAAACCAAATTCACAAAATCATCAACTGACTGGCAACTGCCCCAAGACTGTTGTGATTAATTAGGTTTCAAATAGGCAATATAGGGAGCTACACTTTCTGAGGGTTCAAGTAAGGGCATCCAGTTGTGGTGCATAAGTTGTACTGCTGAATGATCAGGCAGGAAGCAACTGCATATGGTGCTTATGGGCTTTTTGCATTGATTAATTTGAATCTTTTTCCCCCTGTACATTGAATTTCTCAATCATGCTTCTGAAATATCAAGGTTAGAAATGAGAAGTTAGGAAATATTTCTAGCATCTACAAAATGGCAGTTCTGTGAAATACGCAATCAGTTCACCTGTTAACATGGAACTCAAACATATAATTAAACTTGTATCAAGCTTTGCTGTAAATCCTGAACTTCTTGACATCGAGGAAACTCAGGGTAATTTAAAGGCTGAAAGTTCTCAGACAGAAAACAGTGACTTCAGCAGAGCCTCTCTCATGTGCATTGATGCAAATGAGAAGGTTGAAAGTGGGTACATAAGCTGCTGTGTAGAAGAGCAGAGAAGTATGGGGTGGCAACTGAAGGGGCACAGGATCACACTGGCAAAAGCATTTTCCAAGCTAACAACCAGAACCCGGCAGTTAACACATGTAAAACAAAATATGTGTAATAAATGCAGATATAATGTGCATTTATTACACAAACCAGTGAAGAAAAAGCAAGGTGCATACTGTGTTAGCAAGCAGAGAAACAAAGTGGCAAGTGGCCTCAGCAATGAAGAGGAAGATACCATCATTATCACACCCAAGAGGCTGGGCTCACTGGTGACTCGGCACAGCACCTCTGCCCCGAGTCAACAGTCAAGGGGCCTGGAGGGCAGCAGGGGCTGAACAGACAAAAGTCTCGGTTCTAGGAAGTGTGTGCACCCATTGTCATTCTACCATTGTGAAGACCTTTCCTATAATAGCATTCTACCCCTCTTTGGGTGGTAATTATATAAATTACATGAATTATTGGCAGACAAAATCTGAATGACACTGACAAGGAATTCCTGACTTTGCATATAAGGTGTGTTTCTTTTGCCCATAACATGATTTTTAGGTGTATAGCAAAGTACCATTACCACTTTGGTATTTACTTTAGAGTAAGTACAACAAATTAAAAATCATCAAGGCAGCAGATGTGAAATACATTAATGACTTCCCAGCTTCCATGCATTACATGAAAACGAGTGCTAACCCATAGTCTTTATGATTTCAGCAGTCCTAGAAGTTGTGGTTTCCAGTAGAAATACTGTGTCTATATAGAAAGATCATGAAAATAGTAACTTTTCATGATGGAAAAATGCCCTAATCTATAAGGTTAAAGAGTGATACCGAGGTGGCTGTTTCGTGTATTTCTGTTGATAAATGGCTGTCATTAAAGGATGTGGAATGAACCAAAATTCAACTCTTCTTACCTTTCAGATCTTAGAAATGCTTGGCTGAGAGAATGCATTCATGACCACTGAGATGTAAGTTTCCTTCAGCAAAAACCCAGTTCTACAGATTTACTCCAAATCATGTTACCAATAGTGCAGGATATCTCAGTCAAGCACAAGGTCTAACCACTAAAGTTGCTCTGTGTCACTGACCTAACGCATGTTACTTCAGGAACAACAGATACCAAAGCTATCCGTGCAGTGAGCGTGTGCGTTCCACATGTGTGCATCCCTGTGTTAGCTTCTTCCCGTTTCAACTCAATGAATCAGGAATGCTTTGCCGTGGATAAGCCAAATCAGCTCAGCGTGGCTCACGAGAACTTCCTCCTAACAGTCAAAAACAGGCCTGACCCCGGAGCCAGCCCAGCTGTTGTTCATCCTTCTCATAAACAAGCAAGTGTGCACAGCTCATCCCAGTGGTGGATAGAGTTTATCCTGAAATTTAAAAACTGTTTGTGACCACCATGAATCGGTCTGCCCTGCTTGGAGAACAAAAATAATATTGTAACAGTTAGAAAGGTTGCACTGAAACTGAAATGTTTATGGGCACTATCAGGACCAGATCAGCAAGGTGCTTGCTAAGTAGAGGAGGAAGCTTAAGACCTTGAGAGATATTAAACGCTTCAGTCACACTGTATGTGTAAAATAAACATACAGAAAAGACTTACTTTTAAAACCAAAATAAGGTGCAACTTTCAGGCTCTGTTTGGTTCTTAAAATAATATATATAATCATGATTGTTTTCAGCCTATAACCCACTTTGAGCCTATTATATAGTTTCTTTTTACAGCTCAAAGTCAAATGTAAAAATGTTTATATTATACGTATAACAGCTGTAGCACTTCAGTCGTTTGACTTGCATTTAATATTACCCCGCAGTAACTGAAACTGACACGGTTTTGCACAGAGAATGGTGAAATGTACAACTACCAAGCTCTTTGGAACTATCTTTTTAAAAAAGTATCAGTCAAGTGAATGTCTTTTACTCTGTTTTAGGTTGGAGAATACTCACTTGATGGTGCTTGCTTTCATCTCGTACAGAGCTCCTGGGCTCTGCCATACAAACATTTCTCATTTCATGATTCACTGGTCTGAGGCACCACAAAAGCCCCTTTGGAGATGTTACAGCTGATCATCTCCATCTGTCTCTCATACATGCACATACTCCACAGCTGCCACTTCCTAAAATCTGTATGGTATTTTATATATCAGCTTAATAATACTATGGGAATGCCTGTACTTTTATCCTTTTTAGTTGTACAAATTCTGATGCATTTGAACCCTACTGGTAAGCAAAGAACTATTATTTCTTTTAAAGTTTTTTTGTTTCTGTTCTGGTTAGTAGTAACTTTTGCTTGCAGGCATTCATCAAGTACTGCACAATTGAAGTTACTGAAATAAATGAAAAATTTATGACCTTGCATAAAGCAAACATAGTAGCTGATTTGTATTGCGCAACACTTTTGTCAGTGACACATGTACATGATATACTATTTAATACTTCTTTCTTTTAAATCTTGGTCAGTTTTAAAAACAATGACAGTATATTTTTTTATGTAAGGATCCTTTAATTTCACCCATGCCATTATAAATTACAGACTCTACCACCATGAATCAAACACTAGTATTTTTGAATTATTTTTACATAGTTTTACAGTATTTTTGAGACCATCTGTATACCATCCCTTTACAGTTAGAATAACTTCTACGTCTTAGAGAGACACAAAGAAGAAATGATATTACATTTGGTAATAAACAATGCCAGATTCTTATGGGACATCCAGTCACAAGATCAGAAATTATCTGCATTAAAAGCACCGATCTCTGTGCATAAAAACATGGTCAAATTCCATGTCTGAACCACATTGTGCTCTTCAGAGCAGAGATGTAAGCCAGGCTGCTACATGGATCCTGTGCTGGTGGTGTTGCAGCCATGAGTGACAGTTCAGCTGTCTGTGACACTGGCTTGTAGAATTACTTCTGAGTCCCATGCTGTTTCATTCCCTCAGGATCCTTCCCTGGAAAGCAGGGTTCTCTGCTGGGTTGGTGGGGCTTGAAGCTGCTGCTGAGAGCTAGTGAAAAAGAGGAAGGGAGTTCAGGATGTCTCCAGCTTGACCATGTCCTCAGGGTCTGTGCTGTGGCACATGGGCCACTCTGCAGCAGCCCATCCCTTTCTCTCACGCCCTTCCACAGGTCCACACTCCATTCTTTTAAAGATGAGCATGGGTCATATTTTTTTTAATATTTATTTTAAATCAACGTAACCATAGTAATGTTAGTACCATTTCTTTCCTTGCAATAAAATAATTCTCCCCATCCTTATCGGTGGTGTAGGAGAATAGGTCAGGTACCCATCAGAGGTTTGTTAGCTCTGCTTTGCTAACCTGGCTCCTTGGGGACATTATCTATGGTACCTGCTGTTTTGTGCATGAAGGCATGAAAATCCTGGAAAGAGTTTACCCATTTGCATGATTATGCAGTTGGACTACTCCCTGGGGACAAGCAAAGACACAGGCTGGAGACACTCTTCCACGGTCTGTTTATGTATTTCACATGCACCACTCCCAAGCTGCAGTGCATGGGCAGTCCTTGGAGCAGACACCACAGCTGAGGCCTCCTCCCACCCAGGAGAATGACCTAAAAAACGGGCACAGGAAATGTGTTTCCTTTTGCACTCTGATTGGAAGTGGCACAGATGTTATTCAACTCCCAGCTCTCAGTTAGGTGGAGCAGAGGGTCAGGGTTCTTTCTTGTGATGCAGGTTTGAAAATTCTCTGGCAAAGGAGGTGACCCTGTGACAGTGACCCTGGCTTCCCCAGACTGTGACTGAGCCAGCTGTTACTAGGCTGGAATATGAGCAGTGGGTGTGGCAGTGACCTCAGCCAAGAGGCATAATCCACGCAGGCAGCCCTGAAGCGGCTCAGAGAGTGCTTAAAGAATTAAAAGTCTTCAGGAATGAGCTGAAGTTTTCTGGAGCAGAATTCTGGACATAAGCGATTAAAGTAAGACTTCCCCAAAACAGAGTCTAGTTTGGATGCAGCTCCTGCATAATTCTTTGAATTTAAGTACCATAACCTACTAGGGAATTCTTCTTTATCACACTTCTAACACCTCAATAATTCATATTACTATGTCTCAACTGGCATTAATTTCAATGCCCAGAAGCATGCATGGGAAGATTTATTGCAAAATACAGATACAGGGATGGATCAAGGACAGTTTTTGGATCACACTGGCTTTCTCTTGAGGCCCCCCCTTTCACCATTATACACAAGATTGGCCTTTCTCAAACTGGACAATATGACTTTACTATAGGCCAGCTGTTAAGGTTCCAGGACCCTTCATGTTTTTAAGTTCTTCTTCATATAGATTTCTATTAGTTAAATTCCTTGCTGGTTTCACAGGTAATGATGTTACTTATATTAATAATTTGGAAGCAGCTTAAAAAATTTCCTTAGAAGAAAATATGCACCAGAATATCTCCAGCTAACAGCATTTACTGTCAGGCATAATTGGATGTTAAATGTCTGGTCACAGTGAAGACAGATGAACATTAAAAAAAAAAAGCAAGGAAGACAATACATAGACACATTAAAGTGAAAAATAAGTGCAGAAATAACAGGGAAAAAAAAATTCTGCTAAATTTGCATTTCCATACATGAATGTGTGCCTTCTGAGGAAATAGTCGCTAGCTTGAAAATGGATAAGGAGAGGTATAGTCTTAGTGACAGTGCTCAGCAGAATGAGCAGCTTCCTTGCAAGATAAGGAGAGGTATAGTCTTAGTGACAGTGCTCAGCAGAATGAGCAGCTTCCTTGCAAGATAAGGAGAGGTATAGTCTTAGTGACAGTGCTCAGCAGAATGAGCAGCTTCCTTGCAAGCAAAGGGACCCTGTTTAAAGGATGCTGTGCTTGCTAAAAGGGGATGCAACTTTGAGAAGGCAGAAGCTCCTAGAAGAGAAATCCAGTCAGGACCACTAAATTCCAATTGAGTTGGTATGCCTGGTCTTCTGTGAGAATCACAGACCCTGCTGAAAATCTTGATTATGCTGCATAATCTCTAACAGTCATGAACATCTCCAGAGCCTTCTGGGATGGTATGATTTGTAAATAACATGAGGATATGTTTGCATTTTTCAGGGGCAATGGATGGTTCACTGTGAGGATAACTTACATATTTAATCTTTAATATCTATATATTTTCCCATGTTCACTTGAGGTTATTTTTTCTGTATTTTATATTTCACCTTTGGACATCAACTTTGGATGAATTATTTAACAACTTTATTTATGTGACATGGCAGATAATTATGATTTGTGCATTAAGGATTTCTCTACACAAAGCAGAGGTTGAAGAGGCAAAATTTGTATAATTTTGAAGATGGTGGTAATTATTCATGTAAAGCAAGCAAAATACAGTGTACCATCCAATTCTGATTTCAACAGAAATTCTGTTCCAGCTCTAATACATGAAATGCAATTATTCATTTCTTTCCTTTTAGAGCTTTGGTTTAGTTCCAGACCTCTTGGAAAGGGTGATTTCTGGAAAGGCAAAATTAAAATTGATAAGCAACAGTTAGGCCTCTTCTCCTGCCTGGACAGGAGCTATCTTTTACACCACCCTGTGCAATCTCACCTGGAGTGTTTAGACAGTGAAACTGTATTCCCTGTATTTTCTGGTTTTTTAGCATTGTATAAAAGCGAGGAGAAACAGCTTCAGAACACCAGTGTTCAAAGTCCTGGGAAGCTGCAAACACACAGTTACTCCTACTGGTTGTTTTTTTGTGTCTTGATGGGATAGTTTACAAAGCAGTAGAGTACCAGCAGGCTCCACAAGCAGATTGAACTTCCCAAAGTCCTTTACAAGTGCCCACCTCTTTCTACTTTAAAGGGAAATGGGAAACTTAGTTTAGAAAAATTCATTCAGTCCTCTTCCCAAACATAAGCACCTAAAAATGAGACATCCTCAAAGCAGGATCTGATGTGCTGTGGGTCTGGGCCTGGGCTTTTATGAACTTGTTTTTATTGAGGAATAGGAAGGGAGGGAAGTATGACAGCACTCAGTGTTAAAATGCTCCAAATTAATATGTTGCATGGCACAGCACGAATGTTCTGGTTGTAAATTCGTTATTGCTGACAACAAATGGGAGAAAAGAAAATCTCAGCTATTTACTTTTATGACTGGCCTATTTATCTAAAACCTTACCTGTCTCACATGGAATTATAGATGACTGCTAAATAACTAATATGTATGCATTGCACCTGAATAAAGTATTGCTGCTAGAAAAAGAAGACATACTCAACTTTCCAGCAGCGTAACAGTCTCTCTTCAAGCTTCCATTCTCAGATGGAAGGAGAAAATATATGAAACACACCTGGAGATATACTGTGTTGATGCAAACACTGCTAGCATACGTATGTGATATATTACACTTTACTGAGTGTCAGTGAATTTCTGAAACTCCTAAATCCATCAGGAAATAAATGACAGTGGAGAAAGACAAAACAAGGCAAAACAGGACACTGTGAGAAATGAACCATTTTGTTGGTGGAACAAATTGATACTTTGCAGGAGATGCCCCCAGAGAAGGTGTGACCAGTTCCTGCTGAGCTGTCTGATAGCATCAGTGTACACCCTGCAGATGGTTGTAGGCCAAAGGCTAGAACAGAAAAAGAAATGACATTCACAAAGGAAGCAGATTTAAGAGATAGAATAAAGTAATCTAGATTTTTCTGGTAAATTCACAGCCCACTGTTTGCTTTTTGAGACAAAACTGATTAACACCTCTGTGTTATTTTGAATCATTCTTCTGCTTTTGTTAGTAACCATGAGCCATAATGACATTTTGAGGACTCTCAATTCAATAGAAGTTTCCTACCTAATGTCAACAAAGTGTGACACTTTTCATATCTGAGTTGTTTGGTTTTTTTCAGTGACTACCAGAAATGTGTCACAAAGCAGACTTGAGGGTTTTTTTCTTTTTGTTTCTATAAGCATTAAGTTAGGTTCACGAGAGAAGCTGAAGTCTCCATTCTTCAGCTTTTGATCAGCATGAGAAACTGTTGGAGTGAAGCAGTGTTCTCTAAAGTGTGGCCTGCATTAGATCTTGCTCAGGAAGCAGAACCATCAATATAAAGTGAAAATATTGAAAGCTATGCCCATTTCTGGTATGTGTAAAGGTTCAGTTCTTTGTAGAAGTTCCTCTTGTTTACACACTGTGACCAGAACACACAAGTGGCGGAGGTAAGCAGAAGCTGGTCTGACACGGCATTTGCACTGGATGAACTAAAGTAGTTCTAATAATTTTGATCAAAGTAAAAATGACATCAAAACTTGTTTCCTTATCTGATTTTAGTCATGATAACCTGATTAAAATTTCAGCTCTCTATTTATAGTCCTAATACTTATGATTCCCATTTGGCTCGTTAAAGCTTGACCACGCTTTAGGTCAGGGGAATAAGTATGGATTCAGCTGGATTCAGCTTCTAGCCTTTTCCTTTTTACATTTTGCAGTTGCTGCAAGGTCGATGGGAAAAAATGTTCAATATAAATGATCCCCAAGGGTTCTTATTGGAAACACATCTGTTCAATGATGGCAAAAGCTGTTTACAATTACTCTAATACCCATTCAGTTAACTACTTTAGAATCCTTCAAAAGTATGCAATATTAACTTCTGTCATCTTTTCATTTTAGTGAAAGCACCACATAGAACAAAGTCAAAAACTTTCTGAACAGCATTGAGAAGACATTGATTGTATTAAATTAACAACAACACTCTCAGCTAAGCCTTAGAGTCCCAGCAAAAGAACCCAACCAAACAAAACATTAATATTCTTTGAGAATTTTTTCCTTAAATCAAAGCTAATTCGATTTATTCCTTTCCTTAGTTAGTTCAGTACTAACCCATTGCTATATCAGGTCTTCATTATTTGTCTGGGTTTATACAAGCATGATTAAACTATAAATACTTAAAAAAATGTTAACAGTGGTGTTTTTATTTTAGGCAGAAATTTTCTGTTATCCAAAGGTATTAAACCTCATCATTGATGTTGACACATCTTCTCAGCTTAGTCTTTTAAGACTTATCAGTGTAAGTTATTCAGGCATGCTTAACTTTAATATGTTTAAAATTATTGCCTTCTGTTTTGTGTCCTTGGTGGTTATTGTTGCGAGCTCTGTCACACAATGACTTGCTTCAACTGCAGATCAAGAACACTTGTTGAATACAGGAGCTCCTGCTCCTGTCTCCTTGAAACCTTCTTGTTTCTGCATAGGCTGTAGGCTTTGATCTGCTCTTTCCTTCTTCTACCTGTTTTTTCCTGATTCCATATAACTTCTATTAATTATTCTCACCATCCAAGGCTCATCTTACCTTTTTCTGTTTTTACTCCCCTCCTAGATGAGGGTGAATTATTATATGCTGTATGTAGCCTTCTCTCCATTTGAGATCTTATAAGCTTATTAAGCATTTTTAACCTCATTTCAATTATCACTCTTTTTGTTTCCTTATTTTAATTATCTTTCCCAGCTGACTTAACTTGTGATTAGTTTCAGATCATTGAAACTGAATCCTCTGAAGCACAAAAATTTCCTGCTGAGGGTTCATTCTTCTTGCAGATGACAAGTATAATAAAGTTATAGTCACTTAGCTCAGAAAGGTTAGTCCTCTTTAGCTAGTGAGATGAGAAGTAACATAGGACTCCTTCAAGTTAGATCAGAAAATTGTCAAAAATATTTTTAGATATATCAAGGGCATTTCAGCACTGGCAGAAAACGACTTTCAGCTTTTCCTGATTTTAGTTGAACATACACAAGGAAATCCTGTTGCTTTTCAATATTTTATAGCAGGTAGAACTAGTCAGATGTTTTTGAATGAAAAAGCTTGGTTGGCAAATTTTAATTTAATAAACAAGTTTTTAAAGCAGATTAATGAAAAAGGCTTGAATATTTTCTTAAGATTAATAAAAACTCCTTTTGTTCTGTTTGGGTTCTAGCTTTTAGACACACATGCAAAAGGAAAATAGGTTTACTTTTAAAGTGAGGGAATTAAATAATAACATTTAATAGAAATACTATATGCAAACACATCTTTGAAATCCTTTTGATGCTCCCACACATGGATTTTTCTTCTCTGGCACACCATATAGTGGTAGGTGGGAAAGTCTGGAGTACACAAGATGGAGCAGCAGGGGGCCTCATCCATGTATTTGGATCCGCATGTAGGGTAGCTTTGTTGATGTGGGGCTGTGGTTGAGATAATGGTTCCCTTGGTTGAGGGAACTAAGCAAAACTCCCTGGCTCTTTCCACCCATCAGCAGCTTCTGTTGTCACACAAGCATTGCTTCACGTATGGAGGCACATATGCCCTACTGTATATGAAGGAAAAGAAGGAAAGTATGAAGAAGTTTTGGAAGGCTTACATTATCTTCCAGCCAACTATGCTCTTCCAGAGCAGTCCAGACAAATGGCATGCAGCACTGCTTCTTCTGATCACTGAAAAATTCACTGACAGGGCAGAGCGGGAAGCTGCCTCTGGGAAAGAGCAGAGAGTACAGTCACCTCATCCCCATCCTGCTGGAGCAGGAGCAAGAGCAACGCTACTGCAGAATTTCCAAATCCTTCTCATAGAGAGCAGCAGGAAGCTATTTTTAGGAGCCATTTGGTCTACTGAAAATTGCTATGTTGTTGATGTGGTAATCAATGGTAACAATATAATTCTACGTCCATGAAAGTTGCCTGGAGTGAGAGGGCAGAATTAACAGCTTCCTTTTAGAAACTGCTTGCTAATGTTTAGTGGTTATGTGTACACAGCTGTGGTCTGTGTTTTCAGGTAATTTATTGTCAAGTGCTGCTTGAAAACAGACTGGATTACAGACAAGAATGGTGTTATGAATCCAAATGTCTGTAACTTCTGGAAATCATTTTACATTTGGATTTAGGTGATAGAGAAAAAATATATTTCCATGATAACATAAAGGTTTTGATCCCATGGAGTTTAACTAACATTCTGGAAATCTAAAGAGAGCTGTCGCACAAGGCATAGTAAAGACAGAATATGTCCCTGAATGATTTACTTCCCTGAAAGGGAATAGAGAGGCGTGGCTTTTTGTATATATAAATTCAGTGGCACATTCACCTCAAGAAATTCAACTTCTTGCTGCACAGGATGAGATTTATTAGTGCAATGACATGAGGCACTTAACTCAGGAGATATTAATTACCAGACCCAGGAGGAACTCGTTACAGTAAATCAACAACATAAACCAATCTCCATGCCAAGGTCATGCGCTGTCGGTCACTTTTAAACAGAACAGTTTTATATTTCTTGTAGTTTCATAAAATGATGTCAGTGACATCATTTCTCTGACAGATTGATCTAATTAAAATAATCACAACAGACACTTGTTTGGAAAATCTTCCTCTTACTGGGTCATGGAAAGTTGACTATTATGGAAACTATTATACTCTCTGGCCAAAAACCTATATCTGGACAAAGATGAGGAAGAAGTCTTGCCCTCCTTACTTTTTTCTGTGGCTCTGTTCCTGACAGTTAATGTATTCCTTTGCTATCCTTTTTCTAGTGTTATGTGGCTGCTTCAGCAAAGAAGAACTAAGAACTCCAAATGTCCCCCCATATATATATAAGTATCAGCAAGAGGGGAAAAATAAGGAGAAAATGAGAAATTATTGTAGAGACAAAGCTTAATTTGTATTCATCATGGGAAGTAAGTTGGTTTTAATTTGTAAACTGAAGTAATGCCATTTAGAATCATGGAGGCAATCTCCATGGAAAGAGAACTGCTGTAAGCTCTAGTCCACGAGTAGATTCCTGCAAACATTTAGAGCATTATTATTTAGGTTGCCAAAACTACTCAAAAGGAGTATGAATTGGCTGTGTAGAGTTCAGGTTATATCAAATCAGTATGCAGCATTTTATATACTGGTTATTCCAGTCATTTCAACATTCAACATTTTATTCTTTCAAGTACATTTATAACTACATGCAGAATAATACTTCTCTGTCTTCCACTATATGTTGCTTCACCCTGTTTTGTATTATTATTACAGTCACATGAATTAACCTCTTGCATGTTATGTGATGGGATGATCATAATTCAAATTTCAGCAAAAATTATCTGTATTGATATTGTAAACAAAACATTTCACATTTCAATTATTTAGAATGGCATGTATGAAAAGCAGTAGTTCATAAAGTGCCATTTTTGACATCTCAAAGTCATTTAAAATGTTTTTTAAAAAACCGTGAAGCACCTATTTTTAACTAATGGGTACTGTCTGTAAAAGGAAGATCATGCATTCCAACTTCAATATTTAATGAGCCCTAAAACAATAGCCTGAAAACAAGACTTTATTTTTTACAGGTAATGAATCAGAATCTAAAAATGTAGTTGGTGATGGCTTTCAGAATCTAAAAATGTAGTTGGTGATGGCTTTCAAAACTAAATTCCCAAGAAAAACACAGGGATGACTTGCAGAAAAACTGGGCGTCTAAATCATCTGATGGGAAGCCCTCATTAGACCATTATTCCTTTCTGCTATTAGGATGCTCCTCAAGGTTGAGCTTTTGCCTTCAGCCTTCCCTTATGCTGGTGAGATGTGAATGCATTCCAGTGTGTGAGACAATATCCACAGGTTATATAGAAGAAATAAGATTTATACAAGGAAATCAGAAGTATTTCTGTCATGTTACATATCACCTTATATCACCTAATTGATCAATGCTTTCAGTTGATACTCCTCTTTAAGAAACAAATGACTACATTAAGAAAAACCATCATGACTATTACACTTCACTGTGACGGAGAAGGTGGTGTTAATGAACATGTTTTAATAGTGCCACTGGGGAGCAATTCAGCAGAAAAGCTCCCATATTAATATTTCAGGGATTGATATGTAAATGAACTGGTGCACTGAAAAGTCCTGATGTCCTTCATAAAGCATCTGCCTTTTTGGTACAAGGGAACAAGAGCAATATTTCCTGGGGGTGGGCAAAGACTTTTTAAAAAGAATATTTCAGTGAAGCACTACAAGAAACCATTTATTTACAGTAAAGTAGTTTCTGGTTTTATTGCTTTTGTTGTCTTTTCGAAAATAATCAAATTGGAAAAAACAGAAATGAATGACTCAGAGCTCTCACTAGTTTTGAGCAGCACTACTGTCCACACAACTGCCAAAACAGTTTCAAACATCTTCCTCCTCTCGTGGTGATGGTGAAAGAAGGATGCTGTTGTTTTGGTGAGGCTGCTGCAGTGGGAGTGTGAATTATGAATACAGGGTTACACCTGCTTTATGTTTAAAGCAACAAGAGCACAGCCTTGTCGTTCCCAGCTTTGAAAACAATCAGTGATTTTTCTCCTGAAGTCTGAATTCCCTTAGGAGTGTGAAACACTGCATTTTGTGTGCTAGTACTTTTTCAACAAATGCTTTTTGTTTTTACTTAACAATGTTACCAGGTGCCACACTTCTCCACTGGGTATGATAAGTTATTTACAGAGATATCAGGGTACATAAAATTCCTGCTTGTATAGAAATTTCATGATCCTCCTGCAAGTTATGTAAAATCATAACTAATGTATTTTGTGAGGTCTTTTGGGAAGGTGGAAGTGTGAAAGGTTCATACTGATACTCAGAAGGTCGGCAGCAGGAAGCTGATCAAAGCCCTGGAAAGCTTTGATCACTCTTCCATTGGATCCCCTATGTTATGCTTGCTGTCCTTCCACATCACCTGGCCATCTTAAAAGCATCACCATCACAAAGAACCAGCTGGCCTCTTTCTGCTTTGCTGCATGCTGATGAGGGGAAGGAAGACACAGGGTGCTTTTACAGCAAGGTACCCAGATACCTACCAGGACATTCAAGCCTGCTGCAGCATGTGATGCTCCTCGAGGTGTCTGAACTTGTGGTATAAATGGGTGACTTCAAAGCAACACATAATTTTTAACGCTGTTTCCCAGCCCTTTCCCCTGCAGCAGTGGCATTGTCCTGTTTGTTGCAGTGGCCTGAATGTGTGCCAGTAGATATTTCCATATTTTATCACCAGCACTTGCCGGTCAGGGTGTTTCAGGTCACGGTGTTTCAGGGGTGTATTTGGCATAAAGTCTTTCTGACAGTAGGTCAGCCCAGAACGAGACTTTAAACTCCTGAAGTCTGAAGCCTGGGTTGCTCTGCCTCATGTGGATGCAGGTCACATAAAATACAGTGTGCACCCAAAGCATTAAATATTTATCATCTCTGTGACCAAAGTGCTTCATAAGTTACACATCTAAAGTTCTGGCTGTTTTTAAAGATCAGCCCTTGCCACAAAGCTCTGTGCACAAGAGGATGTATTTGCTAAAGACAACAAAGTGAATCATTTCTTTTTACTAATGGAAACCTGACGTAGAGATTCTGCTAGAACCTTATCAACCCACAAGCAATTGCCTGAAGGCAAAACTTCCAGTACACCCACTGAGTCCCCTGTGCAGGGGGGTCTGGAATTGAGGTAATCAATTATCCCAGGCAATCTTTTTTTTCTATAAAATGTTGTCTGAGACCCAGGAAATATGTACTGCATCCACACACGCTGAATTTAAGAGAAACCCGGAGGCAGACTGTGAATTATGACTCAATCTCTTTCCAATTTGCTGATGGGACCATTGAGTTGCATATTTCCTACATGTGCAATTCACAAAAAAATGTTGCAATTTTGGTTTTAAAGTACTGTTATGAAGGTTTCTGCTCTCCAAGAGAGCACTGTGGATACAAGTGGTGTCAAGTTGCACACTGACCGATACATATGATGATAGACCTTCATTTCAAAGAGATAACTACTAGTCATGAGCAAAGGGAAGAATAAGACATACAAGACAGAGTTGTAAAGAGAAAAAAATAAGAATGTGCATTATGTCAGAGTGTGTGTGTGTGCGTATGTGGCAAATACAAAGAAAAAAAATGCTTGAGAAGCATATTTAATTCTCTAAGCCCCTATCAGTGATTTATAGATTTGAAAGCTGATATATCACAGCCAGACATGCCAAGTGTTTCTGATTCGCAAATTAGCTAAATCCTATGCAAAATATTATGGGACTGAATTTGGAAATAAAGCAAATTTGATTTGGGGAGGTTAAATATAATTCTTGTGGTGCAGAAGTTTTGGTAATGAGACAGAAAAAAAAATCTGAAATTAAAATTAAGATATTGTCTACACCCTAAGAAATGGATTATCTGGTACTGTATCTGCTCATACATCTATTTTCTGTGACTAACAAAACCAGAGAATTCACTGGAGAATTGTAATTAATATTTGAATTCAGAATATTTGAGTTGGCAATTTTAGCTCCTGGATTCTCTGAGAATTCCCAGCTACTTTTGCATAGATGCTCAACTCCACTATTTACAAAAATGCTTTTCCAAGGAAATGTGGAATAGAGCTCTGCATCAATATGGACAAAGATTTTTTTTTTTTCAGATACTCCATGATGATCTGCTTTGATCTAAACACAATTATAATAATATACAATTATAATTACATTGGATATTCTTTAGGACAGGAGTGATATGAAATGCACTTATGGTGCAATGTATTAATCACACTTTTAATTAAGATAAAAAGAAATTAATTAATTACAGAGCAAGCTGATACGTGTGCTAGTCTGGCCTTCATCACTGCATTTTCATAGTGACTTGTTTTTCTCCTCTGAAAGTGAGACCTGCCCAGCCATTTTTATTTTGTAGCTGACTTTCAGATTAGGTGTCTTTCAGCTAGCAAAATTTAAGTAAGGAGAGCACTCTTTTTGCTTGTGATGGATTCAGTCAGCATTGTATGTTGACTCTTAGCCAGACCCTCACATTTTTCAGCAGGCCATGGTGTCTTGGTAACAGAGAACTTTTGTGTAAGCAGAGAGCCTTACACAGAGCAAATCTTGTCCTTCACTCCAGGTACCTGGTACATTCTAAAAGGTTTATGTCAGCCATAAATGAGCACCCTTAAGATTGGCCTGTGCATGGATCACTGCCCAGCTTGCAGTCTCTGCTCAGATGTATGGAAAGTCATGAGTCTGGCCCAATTGCAGGTGACCCTCACTAAGTCATGGATTGGGGCAAGTGGGTGAGTCTTACCCCTGCAAACACTGCCCTACGAAATGGTGTCAGGAGCAGCTGGGGGCACAGCTTGCTTCTGCATTCACTAATCTTTTACCCAGATTGGGATTCACAGAGCTGTTGCAGGCAGCCTAAGGCTCACCTTGGGAGCCCAAGGCTCATCCAGATATGTCTGGTGGCATATAAACAACCCATTAAACACTTGGTCACTCAGGGATCCTTCTCTTCCAGATGATGCCCTGGAGTTCCCCAACTGGGATTCGTTTCCAGATTTGCTGTCAGTTTGAAAAAAAAACTGATCTTGAGAAATGTCTCAAAGGGACAATTTAGAAATGCCCACCGGAGCCATTAGAAAGCTCTGGGAAAATCTGAAACTGTGAGACAGCATGAGTCAAACCAATCTACCCATTCTCTGAAACAAAACAGGAATTCAACACAATTTGCTTTAATGTCAAAGATTGCAGTGAACTTTTAATTAAGAAAATATATGTGGAGCAACCCAGTTCTCTGCTGAAGCATTTCATTCTTCTGCACTTGGTACAGTCCCAGGAAAATCCTCCTTTCAATTCATCTTGTAGATGAAACCATTAATCAAACTACTTACATATTTTAAAATGAGAAACAGATTGCCACAGATTTCCTGCTGCATTCAACCTGTTTTTGATGAAAAGGAAAATCAAAAATGTTTCTCTTATGGAACTTTCCAAAATTCTGTATCTTTTCCATCAAGCAAATTCTTCAGTGTTTAATGTAAACTGCACTTTGATTAGGGAAACTGCTGTAGGAAGGAGCAGCAATCTGAAAAAAACCCCAACAACCTGCAATCTTAGTGTACAGCTTCCTTGTGGCAAGCATCTGTAAAAAGTTATTGCTTCTCAATTATCACTTCCTAGCTGATCTTTGAGAAAGCAAAGCTATTGCTCACAGGAGTGTTAGCAAACTGTGTACATAAACCGGGTGGGTTAGTTTGGCTTCAACAGAAGCAAATAGCAGGAATTGCTATTTTTGTGCTATCAGTCCTGTAATGAAAACAGAACACATTAGAAAAATATGATAAGATGGAGAAGTTCTATTTGTTTTTGTGCTGTATCTTACTTCCCCCCTGGTGTGGAAAAAGCTGGTGTGGGGCAGCTAGTGACTTTTGATGTGATATGACACCACTTGAACTGACAAGTGCTTAGCTCGTGTTCTCTCTTCCTTTTTCTCCTGTGGCGTGTATCTTAGATTCAGGCACTGAAGCTCTCATTGGTGTTGGCTTTCTCCTACTGCCCCATTAGGGCCATTCTGGTTATCACAAGGCAAGACTGGCATCTTCATTTACAATGGATGATGAGCTACACAGAAAGGAAAGATGGGTTTACCTGTGGAAGTAAGAGAGACCTTTCAGGAAAATATGTCTCAGGCCATAACTAGAGTCTGTGATTTGAAAATTCACTTTTAAAAATTCACCTTTTATCTGAAAATTCACGGGAAGTAAAGTGCCCAGTTATATCTTTTGGTGTGGACTACTTTGTATGTTTAGCCATAAAAAATGTTCCCTACCAGTTCAGGATATACGGGGATGTATGTGGACCCTTCCACCACCACTACAGATCCAGCACACATTCAGATGTGGACAAAAGGACACAGTGTTTCCAGAGAACCAGAGGATTATCAGGTACTAGGCAAGCTCAGCAGATACCATCATGAGGTCCTTGGATGAACTGGGAAAACTTTTTTGAAAAGAGAAATAATGTTTGGTATACATAAAATTCATATCCAAAAATTTATCTCAGAGTATTTAGAAAGCAAAACTTGGAAAGCTGTGGACATTTTTTTTTCTTTCTTCTTCTGCATTTTATTTTCATTTTCAGAGGAAGAGAGTGTGGATACTGAAAAGCTGCTAAGCAGAGAGATTTTCCGTCTCCTTGCACTAATTCTGTGAGAATTTTCCTTTGCTATGCAAGCTATGTAAACAGTAAGAAAGGTTTTTGTAAATAACTTTTACATCTGGTGTTTTGTTAAGTTACATAGAACGAATAGTCTGAAGTGAGTGTCTGGTGCTTCAGCCAATCACATCAGGACAGGTGTGGACACTGTCCAATGGTTTTTTGGAACTGGGATATATAAACTATATTGTAAAATTAATAAATAATTCACTCTCTCACTGGACTCACATGCTGCTGCATCTCTGAATTCCTGCTAAGACTGCCACAAAAGAAGGCCAAATTGTGTTTGAAATGAAGGTGTTCATGACTATGATATAGAAAAACATCTGCCATTTCCAATTAAACCTGCTTTCACTGATACTCATCGGTGCCTCACATTTTCTTCATCTGCACTCTTGAGAATAAGGGAAAGTCTTTGTAGAGAATGTTGTTTCCTTTTTCAGACCCATTTTTATGACTGCAACACTCTTGGAACACGTTTATCAGTGTTCAAACATGCTTCTAAACACACACTGCTGATGTACCTGATATTTCTAAATATACACAAGATTTGAATAAACTCTCAGGCTGACTGAATTGGGTCTAAATTATGAAGCATGTAAAGAATTAATGGATGCAACTAGTTCCCAGAATTTGGAAGGAAGTCAACTTCACCATCACATGAGGTTTCCAGGTTCTCTTAAGGCTATCAGTAAACAGAAATGACACTTTTAAGCATGTCAGCTCTCCGGAGGGAGGCTGAATTTTACTGTGCAGCAATTTAATTCCTTGTCAAGTTATACGTAATGCTCCCATTGTCATCAGGCTATACAGCATTCTCTCCAAAATTTGTCTTCCACTATTATCAGTTTCCTATATGCATAAGGCTAGGAAACCCAGGTGACTCATTTAACAGATGTAGAATGGAAACAAACACAGGTGATTGTTCAGCCTAGAGAAGTGGAGGTTCCAGGAGGCTTTATAGCAGCCTTCCTGTACCTATGAGAGGTATAGAGGGACTTTTTACAAGGACATGTAGGCAGAAGGGCTTCAAGACGGCAGAGGATAGCATTAGATTAAATATTAGGAAGAGATTATTTCTTGTGAGTGTGATGAAGCACTGGAACAGGTTGCCCAGAGAAGTGATGAATGCCCCAACTCTGGAAGTGTCTAAAGACGGGTTGGATGGGGCTTTGAGCAACCTGGTCTAGTGAAAGGTGTCCCTGCCCATGGTGGGGGCATTGGAATTAGAGGATCTTAAAGATCCCTTCCAACCCAAACCATTCTATGATTCTCTATATTAAGGCAATTCCTGCAATGCTATGTTTCAGTGCAGAAGAACAAGCAAAACTGCTGAAATGCACTGCTAAACTATCTCTGCCAAGAATTTGAAATGTTCCTTTATTTAGCCGGGGTCTATATTGCTGCTCTTCCTTGAGCAGTTATTCACCTTATAGGCAATATCCTCAATACTTTGTTACAGCTGAACCATTTAGTGATGTGTCACCTTTCAGTCCTCACAAGTTAGGGTAGGTATTCAGGGTCTTACTGAAACAGCTGCTTTACAAACTGCCCAAATGTTACACAGGCTGATCTTAAAACCCACGTCTAGAAAATCAACAATTTTATCTGGTAATATCACACCACAAGCTATTTGAAAAAATAAAGGATTTTACCCTAACCCCCCACCTTGTTAGAGACACAGGCAATTGCTGTGCCTGCAGGAGAAATACCCCCTTCCAGCTAGAATTCATCATAGCCATCAACCGTGTTCAGGAGCTGATCTCTTGTCTCACATACTAATGTGAGATGCCACTGATGCTGGGGCATTTCCATCTGCTCTCAATTATTATCTAGGATGGAGAAATACAGATTGTTTATCCAGTATGCTGGAGATTACATATGAAAGCATCGACTTATGAAAGCTTACCATAGTATAGTTTACCTGGGAGAGGGTGCTCTTAGCTGTTCTGGTTTAAGATTGAGATTTTGGGGGTATGATATCTGATCCTCTCAAGATGCAAGCACTAAAGTAATTTTGTGAATGCCTAAAGCTGAGAGGAAAATAGAAAAGTGAATTTCCATAAAACTAATTTCTTTTTACCTTGCATGCCATTATTGTTCTAGAATTGTATTACAGCCTATGGCTTAGCTGTGGTATGTGCTGTACCTGCATGGAATGAGATATTCCCGGGTACACACATCTCACAACCAGATCTACAAGACGCATGAACACAGACCAAGAATATAGTTGAGCAGTAGTATAAATTGAAAAGTTGTCTGATTATGTCAGAAAATCAAGAGCCTTTTTTTCCTACACATAGAAGGATCTTTGACTGAAATCAGAAAAAATTTCAGGAGTCGATATGAAGCAAAAACATGGGTATAGCACCTGTTGCTTCTTTTTCTTCTGGTCATTCCTGCTGCTGCAATCACAGGGACACCACAGAGCTCTGCACTTCTAGGCCTATCACTGCCACTGAGCTGGGAAAAGGAGTGGTTATACAACAGAACAAAGAGCTTCTCAAGTCTGAACAGCTTTCCAAGGACAATGCTGTGGTGCAAAATTGCAAAACGCCTGAGCTATGTAACATCACTGATAGCCAAGGTGCACAAAATGGAGTATAGCATAGTCCTAGCTCTGCCATGGACTTCCTGTGTGATCTTGGCCAAGTCACTTGGCTTTCTTCTTCTAGGTCTTTCTCCCTCTTTTGAGTGCAACATCTTTTAAATGGGTGATTTCTTTCAAAACAGACATTGTACAGGAATCTTTTATTAGCTGAGGCATCTAATCAACTCTAAACAAATTTCAATCACAAAGGCTTTCCTCAGGGGGAAAACACATCTAAAAATGTTCCAGCCCTTCTATTGACTACCTAGGAATGACAGTATTAATCGGCAGTGGGATAGTAGACACAGAACAGCTTATAAAGTAGTTGTTGACTTTCTCAGGAAACTTCTGCTCTGATCTTGAGAAACTCGGTCGTTCCATTTTCCATAAAGTTATACCAAAAGATCTACAAAAGAAAGAGAGGTAAATTAAGCCCTTTATATAAGATGCCAAAACCTCAGCCCAAGTGAAGGTGGTATATTACTTGGAATGGGGTACAACATTGTGACACAGTGTTCATGACTGCAGTGAACTAAAAGTGGGAAGAAAATATTATTAGCTTTACTATTGATTTTTGGTTGGTTAGTACTCACAGAACAAGTCTGCTTCTGCTATTGAGACACTCACTCTTCAAAAGTTGGGCATGATGACTGTTTTAAGATTATAATTATGGATAACATTGTCACCATCTTTAATCCTTGTTACCACAGAGTCCACACAGTGCAAAGTAGGCGATTCCAGGGAGAGGAATCAGGTCACTCTTAAATCCTCCCCTTTCTAGCCAAATCCTGAATACCTGGGATAGGAGGCTTTTTATCCCTTTGCCCTTCCTTCTTATGACTCACATCATTCTGAATATTTTCTTCTGGCTTTCTACTTACAGCAAGACTCAAGCTAGAGTGGCTACTCGACATAGCTGCCCCCTCAATAATATCTGTGTGAGCTTGTGAGGTAGATCAAAAGTGCCCTGCTTGGCCTCGACTGTACATTGTTGCTAGATCTGAGAGTAGCTGATACAGCAAGTGTTGAGTACTCCTCCAGTACACTGATTGCAAAAACACATCAGGAATAAAGCTGACCCTTCCTAACTCTGTTTGCGCTCTCTCATTTCCTTATGCGTTTGCTTATTGTATTCAAGGGAAAAAGGATGGGAATTGATAGGAGAACATGAACTACCATGACTCCTACCTAAATTTAAAAAGTGATTGTTTTCTCTAATATGGCATAAAAAGGCTCAGAAATAGATTTGTCTCTAAAAACTCTCTGTTGCTAAAAGGAAAGCAGAGACACCTAATATTTTTACTACGGAAGTCTAGCGTAATATCAAAAATACTGAGAACTGTAAAGCTAGTGTTCTTTCTCACACTGTTTTCCTTTCAAATCCTGCAGGATTATACAAATTTCCCCGTGGGGAGCTGCCCTTGGCAAACACAGCTTTTCTACACTACCAGAACAATGAGAGAAAAAAAAGAAAAACAGCCTGAAAAAGGAAATGCTGCTCATTTCATGAAGGAACATAGCACACACACTCAGTTTGTTGGTGTTGTGCTGAGGTGTGAGATGTCTGTACCAGGGGCTATTTGGGCAGAGTTCTTTGACTGTACAAACCTGGGATTAATGAGGAGCAGCAGGGAGGTGACATTTTACCTCTGTGTGATGCTGCTGAGATCAGTAACAGAACAACACATTCACTCTGGGTGGCCACTGATGTAACAACATCTCGAGAAACTGGAGAGCATACTGAAAATAGCTGCAAACTAACTAAAAGTACAGGAAAAAAAGTTGTTAGGGTTTTTTTTACCCTGACAGATTTAAAATGCTCAGCCTGTTTAATTTAATAAAAAAATTAAAAAAACAACAACTTCACCCTCATGGTGTTACTTATACTATATCATGAAGAGCTTTTCAATCCAGTAGTGAAACAAAATAGTAAGACTCCGTGGCTGAAATGATTAATAATTAGGAAAACTCATATAGGGAAAAATGTATGATTTTTAATAATGAAAAGGCTTTAAAAACTGCCAAACATTATCAGGTAAGATTCTAGGTTTACCATTCTTTAGTGTTTTTCAACCAATATAGAATATTCCCCTGTAAGTATGTCATAAACTCACCTCAGGGCTAGCTTAGGTTACCCACCATCAGCCCCTCCCTGGGGTTAGCTCAGACTCTAAGCAGTTGCCCTACACAACAGGGAATCTCCAGAGGAGTGTCACGCCATGTCACCTTGCACAAAGCAGAGGTAAATCCAGAGCATCTTGGAATTTCTGCCAGTTACACCACACTGGGACGCCTCATCCCCAGAACAGTGGAGCCACACTTTTCACAGGGAGGCACCAGTTTGGAAACAGAGACCTAGCAGAGGTCAGATGCTGGAACTGTATATTGCAAAGGAGAATTTTTTCTTGGAGCCCACAATGCTGGACCTCTAAGACAAATAAGGATTTCTATGTAATAGTTCAGCACATTTTGTTGTCAGCTCTTCACATTCCCCCGACAGTATATAAGGCCTGTTCAGCTGGAGACAGTGAGTGTTCTTACAGCCCTTTAGTGTGGCTCCCGGATCGTATCTTGTCTAGATCCCCCTCAGCCAAAGTTCGCAGGAGTCTGGCGCTAGTAGAAGTGTGCTAAAATGCTGCCACCTTGTGCTGGTTTGGCAGCAAACCTGGGCTGAGCATTGGGCTGGTATTGCCCCCGGGACGCGATGCCGTGCCCCGGCACAGCTCTGCCCGGAGCCAGGGCACGGAGCAGCCGCTGCTGCAGCAGCGCAGTCCCGCCGGGGACCTGCACACCACATCCAGCCTCCGACCACACGGCTTTCCCGGCCGAAGAAACGGAGAGGGAGCCAGAAACCTCCCTCAATTTCAGCTTCCAGTCTGAGCTTATCAGCAGCTCAGGAAAGGCAGAAACTGATATGAACCAGAAGACTTGTAATGAAGTTAAAGAGATGCAACTCATTCCTGTAACTCTCCATTTTGTGGCGTTAATACCACAAATACTGAACAAATCTGCTGTTTTCATATTGGCAGGAGCCTTCTGAGATGCAGAATACACACTTTTAGCCTAAATCACTGTTTGTGTTTTTTTAAGCAGAGCAAAAACTAAATCCCAAGGATGTGCCTAAGTTTTAAGAGGGAAATCAGAGCTTCCCAGAGAAAGGATGATTTATCTGGAATTAGAATTAGCATTCTCCAATAATATGTTTGTCCTTTATCCCATTTACCTTCAAAGCCTTTTTTTGTTTGTTTTTCCAAAGCACCCTTATAGCACCCTCTCTATACTATGCTTCACACTGCTGTGAGCTGCATTCAATTCACTTAGAGTCCATAAACCAACCCGTCCCAGCATCCCCTTAAATGGTTAATCAGTACCAGTGCCAAGTTTCTCCCCTGGTGTAACACTGCACTATGACACTCCACTTATTTAAGCAGAAAATAGATTAGTTTGCAATAACCTGGAGATATATTTTTAGTATCTGATCAGTAGAGAAGACATGAATTAGCATTTGAAAGTTGTGCATGTGAAATGTGAAGTACTATATTATGATGAGCTAAATGTTATTTCATCATACAGTTATTCAGAAGGCTAAAGAGCTTGTTTCCTTTGGCCCAAGAGGGAAATCTCTCATCAGGGGACTGTTATGGTCTAAAGCTTTATAAGATTTAAGTTTCAGTTGTGAAAGTATAAATTCTTACAGTCATTGCTCTGGCTGTTGCCCCTTGGCCCTGACACTGTTTTGACAGCAAAGCTTTAAGCTGGTTGGCAGTGTGTGAGTGTCTCTGGTACCTGCTCCCAGACGTTTTCCCCATGTACAAGTAACAGATGAGGACTCAGCTGTAGAACTGCTGAGCGTCTCCTGTGAAGCTGCTGGGAACTGCAAGAGCTGGGTACTTTCAAGTCAGGTGGTAGAAATGTTGCTAAGCGAATCAAAGCAGATATTGTACAGTTTATTCTGGTGAAACTTAATAAACCCTTTGCACAAAATACTTCAGTGCAAATCATTTGTAAGGTCACGCTTCCCCCCTTATTTCTTGCTCTGCAAAAATCTAAATAACTAAGGAAAACACACAGGGAAATAAGCAAGCATAGAGATATCTCCTGATGTAAGTGGAGTGCTGACATTAATATTTCTTTTCCTGTTTCATTTAGAGCTAATCAATTGAAACACAACTTATTTTCAGACAATTCTGTTAGGTGAAATGACTAAGTTGTTGTTGATCTCTTGTTTGCAAAGCTGATTTTGCTAGAATCCAAACGAATTGCAACATTAGTGTTCAGATAATTTTCTTTGGATATTGACAATATACTTGTGTGTGAATAAGTGTGCTAGTCTGTGTCTGAGAGAGATTCAGACAGCAAGGGAAACTGTAATGACTGTGGTTTTCAGCTTGAAGTGCTGGGCTGTTTGTCATAGCTGGGACCAGAGCATCTCCAGTCTTTTGTTGTCTCCGCCAGTGAGATTACAGAAGTGAATGGGACAGCAGGGTGGAGAAGGGAGCAAGGTACTTTTCACTAATGAGAGAGAAGCAGAGGGAGAGCATAAAGCTACACTGAATTTTCAGTCTCTTTGTTCCTCATTGCTCTAAAAAGGATATGCATTACCTGCTCCCATCATCTCTCCTTTCCCTTACAGAGGGGCTTGTAACAAAAGAGAGCTGTGCCAGGACCCTACAGTGCTGTATTTGGCTGCCTCCTCCACTTATTTGTAGGGAAGGGCAATCACTAAGTAGCTCTTGTTGCTCTTGCCTGCTGCATGCCATTTGCTACTCTTGCAGCCTCTCCACTCATGCTCAGCCCTCAGATACCACCAAAAACCACTGAAAGCTAGACTTTCCCAGCCTAATTCCTTTGAGTGTACAGTGAACTCCTGAGCACTGGCACCCATTTCTGAGATTCCTTTCCTTCCTTTTGCTTGCCAGGCATTGCTTGCCTTATGGCTCCTGCTGGTTTCTACACGCCTTGGTTTCCGCAATGATCCGTAAGGGATCTCTATCACAGCCACTCACATGTTGGGATGGAGTAGGCATCTGCCCTGACATCCACAGACCTTTTCAGATATAACAACATTCAGGCACCCCAGGTGTATGAGATTGACTGAAAAGCTATGACAGCTAAACATCTTGAGGTGAGGAAAGCTGTGTCTTCTCCTGATTTTAAAACATTTATGGTTTTATACTCTGTTTATTTGTTTCCTCTGTCTGCACAGGCTAAATGTGGACACTTCAGTCTCAGCATTTAATAAAAAGAGAGAGTTCCCTGGCCCCTTTGCTCAGGGTGTGGAAAGTAGCCAACAGTCAATTTTACACTAACAATGATTTACTTATCTCTATAAATATGTCAGTAGGTGTCCACGAGCCTACGTGCAGATGGACTATTTATCCCTCTAACAGTATGAGGTGAAGATCTTTGCCCCAGGCTTTTGGTCAGACATTCAGGACACTTTTCAGGCTGTCAGTTGCCTGTGTGTCATATCTGTGATGCTGCAACAAGAAAGGTGAGATAAGCCAGGCAGAACACAAAGACATTGTCTGATTCTTCATGCTATCTGGGTTTACCTAGTGCAAGTGCTGTATGAATCATAATTCATTTTTCATATATTGAAGGGAAATCCTGAGCTATGGACAAGATGTCAAGGTGTAGAAAAAAAAATATTCTAATTTCCGGTTACAGGTATCTCTGGAAGGTGTAGATGTGGCTTCTAAAATATGATACTGTTAAAAGAAATACTTTGTGTGAAGAGTATTTATAAGTACCCAACTGCAGTTGGTGTCAGGTTCAACAACTGTTTCATCAAAACCATGTAATGTAAAAATTTTACTAGTAGTTATTTTATTTTCTGTTTGCTGAATAGAACTCCAGTTCTATATATTTCTTTTTTTTCAGTTGCCAAAAGGCTATTTATTCTCATTTCAGTGGAATAGGATAGAAATAGGCAACCAGATTATTAACTTAAAACACAGATGCTAGAAATGTTTTGGGAAAGTGTGTTTCGATGCTCACTCTCATTTGACTTAACACTCTTAGTAATTTGTATATTTTAAAATATATGTATATTTTAAAATATTTTTCTATCTAACACATAGGTTTATACCCCATGTATCAAGATAAGACAGTGTCAGGACAGAGGGAATCAGCCAGAGGAACTTTTCTTTAATGAATGAGGTTGTTGAGGCTACTTGACCTGTTAAACTACATTGCTCAGTTCTGGCGGGTCAGTTCTGCCCCACTATCCTGTTTCTAATCCTAAACAGTGAAGGAACTGGCAGAGGGATTTCTAGCAACAACACAATGCAATCAAATGAATATAATCCCGCTGGAGAAGTGTGCACCTCAGAAGGGCTCACATGAGAACTGCAGGGTGAATGAGTGTGGGGTTCTGCAGGGCAGAAGCTGCAAGGCATGGGACCTTGACTGTGTCCCTGACTGATGACAAGTGACTCAGGTATGTCAGGTGATATACATTTTAGTGGATATATTTAGAACTATTTTCAAGTTAGTGTGTTTTTTCAGTTCAGGTCTTGTTAGAAGCAACTGGGCTTTGAAAGATGCAGTGAGCTTTTGTGGCCAGAGCTGTGCTAGGAGGATACATTCCTCATTTTGGAAACCTGCTATTGCCAGTCAGGGCTGTGAGGATTAAAAAAAAGCCACCTGCATCCCTATCTTCATGGAAAGCTATCAGATACCATATTGATTCTTGCTTGAACATTACAGCTGTAATGCCTTCTGTTACTACTATTTTTCTTTCTAATTTTTCTAATTTCTAATTTTCTTTATGGGCTGTAGCATATTTGATTAACTAATTTTTCTTTCAAGTATCTACAGTACTTACAACTCAAGGAATGTTGTAATATCTCCTTCTCTCTTTTTTTCCCCTCTCCCTCATTGATATTTTTTACTCTAGTAATTGCTGATGTATTTATTCCTTCTACAAAATCTTATCTTTCTTGTTTTATAAATGCTAAACTTAGAAATTATGAAAAATTAGCAAACCCCAGTACTAAGAATGGTACAAAGGCTGTTCTGCCCTGCTAATGCATTTAAGATGTGTTACAAATAAGTCCAAGCTATTTAACAGAGGGAGTTGGTGTCTTGAATTAAAAAAGGAAAAGAACAAAGTATTTGACTGGGGAGAGAAAGAAGTTTAACACAGGAGATCATCAGAGGTGTTGAAAGGAGGCAGCTTATAAAGTAGTGCATCCCTTACATTTTCTCCTAAGCTTCACTCGCTTTTCACAGGGAGTTCATACGACTGATCGACTGAAACTATGTTTGATCCCAAGCCATCATCCCTCAGCCCTGCCTGGAAACAAAAGCAGCACTGCTCCTTGTGCAGGAGTATTCAGCAAGACCCTGCAGGTTAGTATGCTTAGCAGGACATGCTGAGGTAGGGGAAGAGGTGTCCTGAGGCATGCACAGCTTCCTAAGACCCATCAGTTCACTCCCTACAAGATTTGCCAAAATGAAGGCTGTTCTGTAAGTGGCCCTGAAGGTTGGTGGCACCAGCTCATTGGAGAGGCTCTGTGTGCCTCCATGGAATGAGGGCTCCTACGTATTTCTGAGTGACAGAGTGCAGCCCAGGCAGAGCAGAGCTGGCTGGTGTTCAGTTACTCGGAGCAGAAGCATCTTGGAGAAGATGCCTTTCTGCAAAAGTGAGTGCACAGATATAAAATGTAATAAATTAGCACAGACAAACTCAAATATATTGAAAAAAGTGCCTTTAGCTTTGATCCTGAACTTTGTCTTATTGACTGATTTTTTCTTGTCTACCACCTTGCACAACTTTTTTCCCTTCATCACATGTTTTCAGGATCTGAGCTGGAGTGGTTTCATGTGTTAGGAATTCCTGTTGTTCATGTACCCATGTCTACTTTTTTTTTACGTTCTTTCTCAATCACTTTATACTGTGCTTTACCATCATTTCTGTTGCCCTTCCTTTCCTTCTGATAATATTTGTTTTTAATTACTATCACATATGCATGCAATAGAGGAATGTGCAGTCCTACTGAAGTTGAGGAGGGAGCCATAATGAATTCTGAAGTCATAGTGGGTTTTTTTGGCTATTAAAGCCTTGCACGTGCTAAAAGATGATGATGATGGTTATTGTGGATGTCACATACTAATAATACAAAAGCATTTAAACCGAGCAATATGTGTGCTGTTGAACTTTGGGGATGTAGCAGGTGCTTCTCCCAGAAAACTTACAAGACACCCAGAAAAGAGGCAGAAGAGTTGCAACAATTTTTCCAGCCACTTCCTTCGATGAGAGCATCGCTCTGTCTCCATGACCTTGTCTCTGCAGCTGCACTGTTTTTTGATGCTTCAGTGTTCCTAATCATTGGAATTGTTCTCTCCACTGTGTATGGTGCATTTAGAGTGCTGGCAAGACTTCACAAAAGTGACTAATCATTACTAATGTGGGGATATTAAACACAAAAGAGACAAACCTGGATGGTAGAATGAATTTGATGCATCCAGTCAAACATGATCTATCTCCTTTTCTCTAAAATAATAATTATGGAATGAAATTTACTCCCTCAAGAAGCTGAGGACACAAATTTAACTTGCCTTAAAATTGCTAAAGGCTAGAGGAATGCACATTCAGCACTTCAGATGTAATTGCATTTAATTTCCTTTTGGTCAAGTATCATGTTTTCTATACAAAACATCCAAAAGAAGTTTCCAGATTTTGGCTTTTGGGTGTTTTTTAAAAATTTTTATTTTTAAATAGCTGTCTAAAATGCCTCATCACCCCTTCCCTGGTGTGAGATGTCTTCACTATCCAGGCAGTAG
Source organism: Oriolus oriolus (assembly GCA_013400235.1). Taxonomy (NCBI): domain Eukaryota; kingdom Metazoa; phylum Chordata; class Aves; order Passeriformes; family Corvidae; genus Oriolus; species Oriolus oriolus. The sequence goes on from VXBT01005026.1 coordinate 499,944, forward strand.
TTGATAATTCTCAGGGAGAATATGACATGAAATTCTCTGGGACCCTGGTGTGTTGTCGCACTTTGGAAGGCACATAATATCCAGCAAGTTTTAAAAGGAAAGAAAATGGTTTGCATAACTAGTTCAGTTATTTTTGAGAAAGTTGCTTTTCTTTGGAATTGTTGGTATACTGGGGGGAAAAAGACATTTTGTGGAAAAAGATTGGTTTTGACAAGAATTTCTGATCTAGTGCATGAAACCTACTTTGTGATGAGATATACTATTCATCCTGATTTGTGAAAAGTCCTCAATATTTAGCAGAGACCAAGTAAAGTAGGGATTTTGACTTGAGGCAGTCCAAAGGCAAGATAAAGGGTCTAATAATAAGGCAATTAACACTTGTATTCTGTTATCAAACACTGTCTTCCCAAAATGAAATTTCATTCTATTGGGAAGCCAGCAAAAAAATAGAAATCCTTCACTTTTTTTCATTAAATGGGGATCTCATTTTCTTGCACTGTCCAGATCTGAGCACAGAATATTTTGTCAGAACCCTTCACTGCAGGGACAAAATTCTGAGTCGTCTTTACACATAACTATTGAAAAGTGGAACTCTTCCCTGTAACAACCAAGGCACAGACTCAGACTGGCAGAGATACCGAGATGTACATTCAAAGAAAGGAGCTGGTTTTAGACACTTCTTCCAGATGCAGTATTCCTCATATGGTATTTTTCACTAAGCGACCCATCACACATTGCCACATCAGCAGTGCACTTTCTGAATGTCCTTGTATGGGGGTGATCACGCCCTGTTCAGGTGCCTGGCAGCTCCGGGCAGGCTCCTCTCCGCACGACTCTGCCGTGTGGCACCTCCTCCCGCCAGGGTCCCGTGGAGACAAACCTCTCTGTGCCTCCATGTGCTCCTTGGTGCCGCCATGTGCTTCTTTGCCCTGTCATGGCATTCTGCAGGCGTGTCCCACAGCCCACAGCTCAACTCCATCCTATCTCTTCTCACACTTCCCCAGGGAGTGGCAAGTGGAAAAAAGTGAAGTAAAAAACCCCAAGAAAATACTGACTGCCACTTTAGTAGGCAGTCGGATGTAGGACAGGCAACCACTCCAAGCACTAAAGTTCTTCCTATGTTCCCCACGACCAGATTTTCTCCTTTTGTGAGTCATGTGGTTATGTTGCTGCCATTTTTCATGAATGAAGAATTATCCTCACTAGGTTTGTTCCCTTAATATCTGAAACTCTAGTAGGTCTCCAATAAGATGTCAAATGAGTAGTTTGCATAATGAAGGCTTCATGTTCTAGATGGGTCAGATTGGAAGGGACCACAGTGGGTCAGCTGGTCCAACCTCCCTGCCCAAGCAGGGTCATCCCAGACCACATGGCACAGGATTGTGTACAAATGGTTCTTGGATATCTCTGGTGAGGAAGACTCCACAATCTCTCTGGACAATCTGTGGCAGTTCACAGTCACCTGTAGAGTTAAGAAGTTCTTTCTCATATTCAGGTGGAACTTCCTGTGCATCAGTTTCTGTCCATTGCCTCTTGTCCTATTGCTTGGCACCATCAAGAAGAGCCTGGAAACGTCCTCTGGACACCCTCCCTTCAGATGCATTGAGGAGTTCCCCTCTCAGCTACCTCTTCTCAAGGCTGAACACGCCCAGCTCCCTCATATGAGAGATGCTTAGTCATCTTTGTTGCCCGCGCCCCTTCATCCAACTCTTTGATGAACAAGTTAAACACTGATGAATAAGTAAAACTGATCCCAATATTGAACCTTGGGGGAGATCTGTAACAACAGGCCTCCAAATGGACCCTACCTGTAAGTGCTCTGAAAAAGCCAGTTCTAGAGAGGTCCCATTACCAGCACCACAAGAATATCAAGTCTGGTCATTGACATTCAACTCATGGCATTGCAGATGAACATTGAACCTCCATGTGTCATGTTCTTTTCCTGATAAAATTTCTAGCCTTATTCTTCCCAATCCACTACTGTAGCTTAGTATTTTTAATAATAAAAGAAAAACAGCATCCAACAGTTAAAAGAAGACATTCCATGTTCATCTTTATGGACAGCATACAAATTACTGTCCATTCATAAATCACTAGCAAATCCAGAGGACAGCACAAGTTAGATTTTAAAATGGGGACATGTTCCTAAAAGCAAATAACCACACTTTTTGGAGTGACAAAATGTCCATACATTGAAAATCAGCCTCTCTAAGGCATCCTGTGACATGTATCCCAAAATCTAGATATCCAAAATCATGAGTCTTGGTCAAGTCATTTGCATTCTGATCAGAGCTTAGGTACCTTAAGCAATACTGTCTATATGTGACAGCAGATATAGGTGTATGATATCAACACAGCAGAACAAATTACATTAAATATTTGAGTAGTAGTCAAACCAGTTAAAAATCAAAATAGAAAGCCAAAGTTTAATTTTTATTAAACTTTTTTTATCAGATTAAAATGTATCAAAAATAAATAATATAGACATAAATATTTGAGAGAAATAAATTACCATGCAGTAGAAATCTCACAGATAGAGGGCAGAAATGATTATTAGAACTTTGCAGAAGCTGTGTTGAGACTGGCTATGGAGTTAGGGAAAAATCTTCCACTCTGAATTACTTTGGAAATTTCTGAGTGATTTATACTGCATTTGCCTTATTCACATGGCCTGTTTCTGGACAAGTCAAAACCAGGCTGATCTTAAGACTAAACAGTCTGCAGGTTGGGAAGGAACAAATCACACTGCATCGCAGATTTGTAGCAGCTCTCATATTGATGGATTACAAAGCCACCCTCCAGATTATGTGTGCATTAATCACTTCAGCCAGCCTTGCCTTTCAGATCTGCAATGTGACAGAAAGCAAGGTCACAGTGATCCAGCGCAGAATGATCCAGAGAATTAGTTTGTCCTCATAGCTGTGAAGTGTGACATGAGATTGATAATCAACATGTGCAATTGGGCCATCAGCAACAACTCTGCATATGCTCCAGTTGGAATTAAATGAATGAGAAAATCCTCCCTAGCACAATGAATGAACATGCTGCACTGTTTTTGTAATATAAAGCTTTTGTATTTGGAGTTCCTACCTACAGTGCTGCAAGGAAGCTGGCTCTGCTCTAGAGGATTGTGCTCCTGAAAACATTTCAAAGTCGGTGACAGTTGTGTTTTTATAAGTTTGAGACGTTGAAATAAATATGGGACAGAGAGTATGACAAGCCTGCAAGTCTAAATTAGGTTGCTACATATTATGGTTCACATCAGCCACTCTTAAGAAATGAGGTATGAGTCAGAAATAGAAGTTTCACTAAAAGCAACCTTCTCAAAAGAAAGTTAGAAGAATGCAGCAAGATGAATGAACAGTCATTTTGACTACATAAGGGAAGCAACATTTTTTAATTTAGTGAAAATGAAAGAAAGGAATAAAGGGAAATAAAAGAGGACAAGTGAGGGAAGAACAGTTCTCTGAAATCTTGTTTTCTGACAGGTGTCTTACTTTCACAAATATGAAACTGATAACCCAAGCTCATCCACTGCATACAAAGGACAAATGATACAGAGTTTCAAGACTTTTTAATCATTTTTAGTTGACTCATGCCTGCTATGGACTTGTTTTATTCCTCACAGTCCAGCTGTGATTAACCTGCAAGAAACTAAAACCCACTAGACAGAGATACATATTAGAAAAAATCAGCTAAAATCACCACATTTGTACCCTTTATTTTCCCTCCAAATATTTTTAAGCTATTTCTGTGTTTTAAAAAAAGAAAATTACACAGATGTGAGATCATAAAACCATGTGACACAGTCTTCAACTGACAAATTCTCACCCTGCACTTTACATTTGCTCCTTCTCAGGAGCCAGCTTTGTTGGTTTTCAGCATAAACTCTTTTGGATGCTCTCTCAGGTCAGCACCCCGTACAGAATAGAGTGCACATAGGATTTGTCCATGCATTGCAAAGGGCACTGAGAAAGGGCTACATTAACCTCTGCAGAGCTGCTAACAAAGCCAGACATCATTTTCTATCAGAGCCAGCCTGTTCAGAATAAACCTTGTCCTGAACAAGGCTATGCCAGACATGTAACTTTAAACTGTGCACCTGCAGTGGTTTGTAGCAGGACCTAGAGAACCAGTGCTTATTCACTCTCAGAAGAGTATTTTCAGAAATGTGTCTACATAAAAAAAGAATTTGTGTCTTGTCCATGTCCTACCATGTCCATTCTTGAATATTTGCTTGAGAGGATGTATGTGTATGCATTCAAAACAGGGAGTCAAGTGAGAATCTGAAGTTCTCTGTTGTCACAGCAGTTGCAAGTGAGAACCTGGTTGTTTAAAGGCTGCCAGAGATGATGTGCTCAAGGTCAGATTGGACAGGGCTTTGAGCAACCTGATCTGTCCTGACCTGATTTGTCTTCTGAGGAGAAGCTAAAGCTTTGGATTTGTCTAGTTTGGAGAAAAGGAGGCTGAGAAATGACTTTATTGCTCTCTACAGCTTCCTGAGGAGGAGAAGTGGAGATGGAGGTGCTGATCTCTTCTCTCTGGGATTCAATTACGAGATGCATAGGAAGGGTTCAAAGCTGCACCAGGGCAGGTTTAGACTAGACATTAAGAAGCATTTCTTCACCAAGGACATGGTCAAACACTGGAATGGGCTTTCTAGAAAGGTGGTCATTGCCCCAAGCCTGTCAGTGTCTAAGAGGCATTTGGACAATGCTCTCCATAATGTGCTTCAACTCAGTCAGCCCTTAGTTGGTTGAGCAGTTGGACTAGATAATAATTGTAGATCCCTTTTAACTGTGATTATTCTGTTCTATCTGTTCTATTCTGTGCTATTCTGTTTTGTTCTATTCTTTTCCCCACCATGGCAGGATCTTGGACTAGATAATCTTTACAGATCCCTTCTCACTCAAGCCATTCTGTGGGTCTATGATGATGTTGGCTACAGAACACGTTTGCATGCTCTTTGCCTATGTGCTGCTGTGCATTAGTCTCAGCTGCCTGAGGTGCCATAATGGCTGTGGAAACCTTTGGCACTGAGCAAAAATTGTCTGTCAAAAACATGAGGTTTTCCTCTACAGAGAGATGATTACCAGCTTCATGAAAGAGAGACATATCAGCTGTGCTGCATGAAATGAAAAACAGGAAACACACTGTAAACATTGCAGCTTTTGTAACGATGATGTGAGACATCAGCTTTCCTTGTACGATGCTCCTGCTTCTTGTGTGGTGCTGTGTAATAGCAATCCCAGTGAGAAGAAAGACAGCATATTGCAAACCATTTTGCATAGGGATCTAGCAACTTCTAGAGGTTTCTTGGGAAAAGGCCTGCTTAGCCAAAGAAGCTTTCTGCCTCTCAACAAGTGCTTTCAAGTTTCAATATGAAACTTGTATAAGTGCTTTTGGTTTCAATATGAAACCAAAATCCGTAGGAAGGACTGTCAGGGAGATAGCTATAATCTGTGTTAAGGTATCTGGGATGTAAATACTAGTTGGCATTAAGAGTAGAATCATAGAGAAAAACATCAGCTGCTGATGGCCTGACACCTACTCTCATTCCCGGTATGATTTGTTTTTGTTCTGGATTAGTTCTAATCCAGATTCTGGTCCTGTTGTCTAAATTCCCATTTACAGATGGAGTGTACTATGTGAAATTTTGAAGATTTTATTCCTATTTGGTTTTTTTTTTCTAAAAGGAATTCAGTTCATGCACTCCAAATATTTCCCAGCACAATAAATAGAGGCCCTGGGATAGTTACTTCAGAAGTGTACTTCTGCTTGCAACTAAAAGCATTGTGTGGATAAGCTTCAGACAATATATAGAAAGATGTATGTGTATGAAGTCTAGCAAAAGAAAACAGATGAGCAAAGTCACTGAAGCTAAGGACAGAAAATATTATACTGAAACTTGTGTCTTAAACCTCATAATAATTGCAATGTCTTAGTTTGACATTAAGAAAGAAATTTACCACCATTAAGAATCACAGCACATTATAATTTCCTGTAAATAGAAATGTGTTCTCAAATATATAGTAAACTGTTTTTATTAAACTTGTATAGTATGATATAAATTTATTATTAAACAATATGTAATTATTTTGTCATTTAAACAGCACCTTTTTTTTATGAATTAAAGACCTATCACAGGCACAGTTAAAAGAGAAAGCATCAAGAAGGTCAATTATATAAGCAAGAAACTACTGGGTGGAGAAGGCAAGTTGCACTCTTACTTGGCTAGTCCGTGTTAAGGCTCTAAGGGGTGGGCCTGGACCAAACACCCCTTAATTATGAAGCATAAGTTTCTTTTCTTGCTCATTTGTGGTTTCTACTAATTTTTAAGTTGCAGAAATGGCAGCAAAACATGTGTTCCATCTTCCAACACCATAAGATGTAAATTCTAAGTCACAAGTCTGTACCTTTAATTCACTGCTTACAGATCTGAAAGCTTTTTTGCCTGGGGTCATGCTGCTGTTGCCGTCCTGCTGTGAGGCACTTGAGAGCATTTCTGTACTCCCAGCACTGGCTTAAATGTCGTATTGAATGCCCATTTGCAAAGTTTCTGTCCTGCTCTGACATTAGGTCTTCAAATCAGGTTGTGATATGCATGTTCCAAGAAAAGCTCATCATAGGAGAAGGACCCACTCCCACTGGTTTTTGCAGCAGCTTCTGAGCTAAAAGAATTTCCTTGGGAGAACTCTTGTTCTTGTTCTTGTGTGTAAGATGCTTGTACATCTTTTAAGAGCACGTCATGAGAAAATCCAGGCATCTTTGTAAAGAGCATGAAGTGCTTATTTCTTCTTTGCTTTTTTTCCCCAGGGTCCCATTTTGTACTTGGGGATTTTTTAGATGGCATTTTCTCCCTCATTACCAAAACACACTTTTTATTCCTCATCTCATTTCATGCGCAATGAACAGACAGACCTTGGCAAAATGAACATTGCTACTGACTTCACATGTAGCACAGATATTTGAATACACACACGGCTAGCTTTAGACCTTCTTAAGTTCCTGATTTTGAAAAAATGGAAAGTGGCAACATTTTTTCAACCAGCTACTTTTGCATTTCACATATTTCAGAAATGATGGGAGGGAGAGTACATTCTGTCCTGTGCTATCAGCAGTTGGAAAAATTAAAATTGCCATTGTGTCAGAACCAAACAGAAGCTTGAAATAATTTGTTATCTTTAGTCAATACAGCGAGACTTTCCATGTCTATATACAAACCTATGAAGCCTGAGGGCTGAGTGAGACTTGGAAGAACTGTGTTCTCATCCTGTCAGCTCCTTGTGTTAACCATGGAAACATGGCTTTCATCCTTCTTCTTCCCACTTGGTGTCTGTTTTGTCAGAATACAGCTTTAGCTGTCTCACAGCAAAGGCATATTTGAGCTGGCTCAGAAACTTCTAGTGCTATTGCACTATAGCAAAACAAAGAAATGTTAAAATATCAGGAATTGTATCTGCACTTTCAAAGTGAAATTTGAGTTTAATCTTTTCCTTTTTTTATCAGCATACAGTAGTCACTATATTCAAGTAAAATCATGAAGGGGGAAGTGAAATCAGGGATATAATTTGTACTTAGTATTTGACAATAGATTAGTGTAGAAAATGATTTGCAGATTGCAGTTCAGCTTCATTTAACAATGAATATACTTTAGAGAAAATCTTGATGATGGTTATGGGATATTTTATCCCCTAGCCTGCCTCAAACTCTACATTTTAAGTCATTATTCTGCTATCTTTAAAATCACGGAATCATTGAATATTCAGAGTTGGAAGGGACCCATAAAGAATCATCAAGGCCAACTCCAGGCCCTGCACAGGACAGTCCCGGGAATCACACCGTGTGCCTGGGGAGATTGTCCAAACACTTCTTGAACTCCCATAGCTCGGTGCTGTGGCCCCTTCCCGGGGAAGCCTGTTCCAGTGCCCAGCCACATTCTGGGCGAAGACCTTTTTTCCTGATATCCAACCTAAACGTCCCCTGACACAACTTCATACCATTTCCTTTTGGCTTTTTAATGATAAAGTCATAAGATAAAATGCAGATTAGGCTGTTTGTGAGGACTGCTTCATTATGTTCCTAGTCATAAATATCATCACAAGCAAAGCCAGACACTATTTTCACTGTTTCTTTCTTCCTATTATAAACTTGGTTTTAATCTTCACAGCTTCTGGCTCTGTGGCTTAGCTATCAATGAAATTCATGATAAGTAGAAAATAACACGCAGAAAAAAGCATCACTGAAACTAAATGCAAGAAACTGAGAGAAGGTGTCTTATCACAATGAGGTAACTAAGCAACAGTGGAACATTTTAGAGGTGATGACTTCAAGAAAACAAGGAAGATCTGAGCCCAGATTGATCCTTATATGTTGCAAGTGCCTATCCAAGGGGCATGGGTTAGCTTCCCAGTTCCTCTAAAATCCCTTTACATTCAGCCAGTGCAAGGCGACCACCAACATGCCCAGTAATTGTGTCACTGCCCTGAGATACAAATAGCTTCTCTGGGTCACCCAACACACACCATGGTGTTCTCAGTACTTCCAGAGGCAGCTTGTTCTCCAGAGTGTGATCAGTGGGAGACAGTGAAAAAGACCTGCAAAACCATCAAAAAGGAGTCTTACAACCCCCTAAGTAATTCAGTACTTACCAATTCTGGTATTGCAAAGACCCATTGAAATTGCAAAGAAATTTCAGGACAGGAATTGAGGCTTCTTCTTTTTTTCTTTTTTTTTTTTGGCAGTTGTGAGCTGTTTTTCTGCATTATGCTATGCTTAGCTCATTCTTTCCAACATTCTGTCATATTCCTGAATGCTAGAATTTGTCCTTCTCTTCTCTAAACAAAACACTTCAAAAGAGGGAAAAGGGACTACAGAATGTCTTTAATGACCTTTTGCTAACAAAAGTATTGACATTTCTTAGTCACCAAACAATCATTGAAGCTCTTCTTCTTCCCTTTTGACAATATTTTCTATTTTATATGAACCTACTTCTTCTATTTTATGGTGAAGACTTTTCTATGATTTCCACACAAATAAAAGCACAGCTGATTAGTGTGAATTTAATTAAAATTAGTGTGTTGATAGCACAGTAGGATAGTTTAGATAAAATTAAGTCGCAAAGGTTAATGGAGGTTAGAGATCAACCAAGAACAGGAAAGCTGGTATTTTTTTTTCTGAACTACTTCAAATTCTCAGAAGCAAAGAAGATAAATGTGTGAATCAGGCAAGAAAAATTAGTTCTGCATAAACCTTCCACAGAAATAGTCGATGTTCTAAAAATAGAACAAAATCTCCAAAATGTTTGCAGACTAAATTCACCTGTAAACGCATGTTAAAATCTTCAGTCTGTCTTCCCTCCTCGCTCTTTCCCTACCCATGATAGATACCATTAATCATGAGTAAGGGTTGTAGATTTAGTTGTATTAGTAATTCTTCAAGGAAAATCTGTTCCAAAATCACCCTAGTATTAGACAGGACTGACTTTTTCACCCTCACTGTGAAAAAATAGTAAATAAATGAACGAGCTCAGGTTTACTGGGACATAGTTCAAACAGTCAGATAACACTCCAAAGCCATGGATCTGAAGCTTGCTTACTATGGTTGCTTTTCTGGAAAGAACTCAGAAATGTTAGTCAGGGAGGATTTCGGGTCTGTAAGTATCAGGGCAGGTAGAAGAAGAGCTGGATGGATTCTTTGTAGTAGTATTGCAGGTTTTCCCTGCACATGGAGGACCAAAGGCACGTATTGAGCAAGGTTTGGGTTCAGAACCATCATCAAAAGAAACCCAACTTGAGCACTCTCCGTTAAAGAAAGGAGACCCTAATGCTGCAGGATTAACCAGTCTCAGTGATGGAAAGCAGCTGCCCTTCATTCGCTGTGACACTGTATATCTTCTTCATTTGATACCTCAGGTAAGCATAACATATGCAGCCTGAAAGGGTGCCAGTAATTGATTTGAGGTGCTGTTGGGTAAGCTGCCTATTTTTAAATTTTTTGGGGGTTATACTGTAAATCAATGCTACTTTGGATGACTTTAAAGTTACCAACAAAAATATGGAAGCTATATATATGTAGCCAAACTGCCCTCTGATTTAGACAATGATGTGTTACTACTTTAGTCCCAAATTATAAATCATGAGATCTGGTGGTTTTCCAGCTCTGTAAATTCTCGAACAGTGCCTGCAATACAATGCTGAAGGGTGTTGTTCCTTCCCTGTGGAGCACTACACCTTCGGGTGTCTTGAGTTGCTGGAAAGGAGACTGGGAGCAACACTCTATGCAGAAGGGAAGGCCAAATTCTCCAGAGACAGATGTGGCACGTGGAGCAAATGGGTAAAATGCTTTGTTGTGAGATTAAGTTTTGGAATAATCTAACAGACACCTGAAGCACAAGAGATGCCATAGTGCAGAGGACATGTGAGGTTGAAGTGCACAGGCTGCTCTGTGCTATGACTTTCCTCCTCAGCTCTTTCCAAGACCTCTGTAGCATGGATTCAAGGGCCTTATATGTTTTCTGATCTTGGTATCCTGTCACTCACTAGACACAGTCCCCACAGCGTGCCAAAAGTTTGGAAGACAAAAATTTAGTGAAGAAGAACAAAAGAAGTTTGTACATCACAGAAGGGTTTATTTACCAATTAAAACAGACACAGGTCATTATGAAAAAGTATAGTAAAAAGATGAAATAGCATGAGTGTTTAAAAAGTAGTTAGAAGTAAAAGTTGAGGTGCCAATACTAATCTCAGTTCTTCGCTGAAATACTTCAGGGTATCTTATCTTCACACCGTAAGAGGTTAGGAAGAATCTTTCTTAGCAATCTATATGAGCATGTTCTGCTATTTAGGCTTCTTGTATCTCTTGCTTTGGTGGGATTATTGACCTTTGTCAGGCATAGGCATAAAAGTGCAATCACTTGTGCTTATTACACCACTGTACAGAAGTATTTCATTACAAGGAACATGTAGTTTCTCAAATAAAGGAACAGATATTACGCAAGAGAATGACCCTATTATTAATAATCAGGACTGAGGAAGTCTAGTTTTAAATGTAGTGCCCTGAAATCAAAGAAGAAAGAAATATTTAATTTTATTCCCCTCAATTGTCAGAAGTGGTTTTTCTATTAGAGAAATACATTTTGACCAAAGGATGAGTCTGCTTCATTAGCTGTCCAAGTATTGGAACAGAAAAAATAATTTCATTTTTATGGGCTACTCTGACTAGGAGTGATATGGAATGCTCACTAAGAAATTTGCATCTTTCTTTGTTGAATGAACTGACAAAAACACAGCATAGTGTCAGGTTGAGTGGCTTGTCATCATTCAGCAATCCTGCCACAGCCCTGTGGATGAAAAAGTGATGAGTTACAGTTTGGATGTGTGTTGTGTCTGCTCTGGACTAGGGAAGGATAAACCACAGATATGCAACGCGCGTTTATTTAATCTTCAGCTTCAGTATCCGGAAAATGGATTTGTGCACTTGCTCTTCCTTCGGTCAGTTTTAGCCATGGAAACTGGAGAAGGAAGAGGTCCCTCATCATTTGTCATACAGCTGTAATTTGGCCAGTCAAAGGAACAAAGAATACAACAGCCTGTCATAAAATGAGGCTCTCCTGTGGTTAGGAAGGAGAGGCTGGGGAGAGCAACAGGAGTCTTATGTATATCTGAAAGAAGAGAAGAACCTTGCATTCATCTTCCATTCAGGATTAATTAAGCATATTTTGATCACTTGAAAGGTCTTTTGTGAAGCTTTCCTGCATCTTTGTGACTTCAGATAAAGTGTCAAATGTTGGTGTTAAAATAGCTGAAGAGAAAGTAATGAGCAGCACAGCCAGCTGTTCCTTGGGAGTCACTGCTGTGGTGGTTATTTTAGGATCATCTCACTCACAGACTATGTCTGCACAGCTGAGCTGGGTACACCACAGTGCCTTCCCAGTACAATTAGTCTGACCATTCCATTGTGATAAGAGCCCAGCTGGGTACAGTAATACAGCTAGAGTAAAAACTGACTGACTAACTGGAGGCATAAAATTAAGTCCTAGAAAGGAGTGCAGAGAAAGAGTGTTAGCAGAAAGCAAAGAGGGTTTTCATTCAGTTCCTGATTGAATCATTTCACTTCAGCTGAAAGCGGTGTAAAAAAACAACAGAAAAGAGTTGAATAACCTGAACAATTAATAGAATTTGCAATGTCCAGTGTAAAGTCACTGGCTTGCTGTGCAGTTGTATAGCCAGAACATGATCTGACTTATTTTCATGCTCTCAGCTTTCTGACTACCACATGCCTTGAATAAATTGGGTGGAGAAGAGGGAAAGAAGAAATGAGGAATGTGATCAAGAGAATCCTGCTTTTAGAATTGTTCCCAATCCCTCTTATGCAACTTGGGTTGTGATGTGCTATTTCCCATATACCGTGATACAGAGGCAAAAAAACCCAGCTAAAGCAGATGCATTCCAACACTCATGCTCAAAGAACCTCCGTGGTTTCCCATGTACACACTCTTCCAAGTGAACTTTTCTTGGTTAGATCACACCGAAATTAGTATCAGTGGCATAGCCACTCTAATCTTCTTTTAAAATAGCTTGTGGACCAATCTCACTGGGTCTGCTGGTGAGATAAATACAGTGGGGATTTGGGTATGCTAGAGGTCTTTTTCATCTGGCCAATGTTTGAGACCTTCGAGCACTTCGTGTCCCCTAACACTTTGTGTGTTCTCCAGTCAAGTTCTGGCTGGGGCTGAAGAGGGCTCCAAACTGTACAATTTTCCTTCCTTCCTCTCATGTCAGGGAAACTGGGCACATGGGCTTGAAAGACATCATGGCACCTTTCTTACCTGGATTACCAGGAAATTCAATGTTTCGGGTATGCATGGATGGGTGAAGGACCCTCGCAGTTTATACACAGTCTCAGCCTCATGTTGCTGCTCTTTTGTTCTCCCATGGGCTATGAGTCAGTCCTTTCTATCTGTCACTCTGGATCATCCTTTGCAACAGCAAACTGCAACTTCTCTCTGTGTGCCACGGTTTAGAAACATTTCTTCAAAGCCCTTTCCCTCCTAGAGACCACTGCTCCTATTGTTCCTATTTCTATACTTTAAAGACCTAGATTCTCCTAGTTAGTTTGCTGAATAACCACAGTCTTTATTGTATAGATTGTCTTCCTAAAGGTGAAAGGGCATAGAGAAAAAATTGTTTCATTAGCAGCTAAATTGCCAGTTATAGAAGCAGTTAAACAAGAGGGAGACCCAAAAAAGATACCTACTAATGTGAAAAGATGTTGATATAGTTCATGTACAGAAGGATAAATTTTAAGAACGTGAAGTGAAATCCTATAATGAAATTATATGATTTTGCTCCATATGAAATCAAACTTGGCCCTGTAAAGGAGAAATCGAGGTAGACTAAAATCATTGGCAATGTAAACTTGGAAATACTGTGCAGCAAGAGAAGTAGAGAAATATCAGCTAAATTTTGACAGTGTGTCATTTAATATTCACTTCTACTGGAATCTGCTGCAACTCTTTTTCATTCTGCTAAAGGCATGATCTTGCTGAGAGGTAAAATACAGCAGGTCCTTCTTGCAAATTGAGGCCTTAAATCAATTATGTATGTAAATATTTTATGAAAGTGTGTTTCTGCCAACAAAATTTCATCTGGAAAGAACCTCTAGGGAGGAATTAAGTGACCTGATTCAGTTATTATATTCTTTTTTCCCCTTCTGCGCTGTGTTGGACTCCTGGGGGTATCTTCCCATAAAGGGGCTGTTGTTTTCCTCATTTATTGCTTTGTAACTTAGATGTTGAGCATCAGCTGCTGATACCCCTGCTTGTGTTGCCATCCCAAACCACTCTCTTTTTTTTCCACCATATCTGATCCAGTTAGCAGTTGTTACCCGGACTACACACCCTTGTGGGTGGCCGAGCAACTTCTCTTAGAAAAGTAACATACTTGTGGTCAGAGCCTTTCTTGCCTGTATTTTTTCCTTGACATTTCTTCCTCAGTCACCTGCAGAGCTCTCACCTCTCATAACAGCTGACACTGGTGAGGTTGTTCTTCAAGACTTCATGGAGTCTTGACAAAAATAGCTCACATGTAGCCAGCCTCAAGTTATTTTAGGATAAGGAAGCTTCAGTAGATCCACAGAAGAAAAGGGAATCTTCATATACTTGATGTCAAAAAATATTAATGTGGAAATAATTAAAAAGTCAGGGAGTTCCTGTGCCCATTTATAGGGAATATCAAGTCAAGAAGTGGCAGTAAGAACCAGTTATTCACTGCAGATCTCAAATTTCCAGACAGCCTTTGCTTCAAAATTTTGATATAATAATTCAGATCTATTTTACCATGAAGGAGTGAAGATTCTTCAAGAGGATTAATGTTGCCCTGATTTTCACAGTTCTTCAATGTTTTTAATTCTGAAGATAGAGTTCTCACACACTTTCTGTAAACATAAGCCATGTTATGCTAACCGACCAATTTTGTTTTCATTCTTTCTCCTAAGGCGGAGAAATTTGATGGATCTCTCCTTTGACCTATATGGTTGAGGGGTGGTAATTTCACCCTCCAATCCATGGTGTTTTCTAAGAGTGTATAAAATAAGGAGTGTGGGTCCTTTCGGCCCCTTTTTGCATCTTGTCCTGACAACTGGCCTGCGTGTGGTTCGTGTCCAAGTGCGACATATTAATATTCATATTTAGGACTCTTGTCATATCCAAATGTCATGCAATAGCACATGTCAGTTGGAGAGCTAAAGGAATATTTATCGTTCATCAAGACTGACTTTTTAACTGAATTTCCTGTCTTTTGTGGGGGGAGGAATTGAAAGTACTTCTGTCAAACACTATAATTTTTAACTAATTTTGTAGGCATCTTTTCATTACAGGATGAAACAATCAAAACAAGCATGTTAACAATCACCTGCTGTGTGAAGTTAAGTCACATGAAGATAAAAGTCAAGTTTAATCTAAAATACATGGGATTTTTGTTTTAAATGAACGATTGCCTACTGGAGAAATCTCAAAATGTCGTATAAATGACCAAAAAAAAATGTATCCAACATATTCCTCCTGTACAGGAAGTTGCTGTCGATCTCATGGAGAAAAATGTGTTTCAAGAAAATTTCAAGTATGGTTTATTTTGTGATTTGGCTGAAAAGCAATGAATACCATCATGTGAAAATATCAGTTTTGAAGTTTATAGTTTAAAAAGGGGTAAATATTTTGAACGCACAATTAAGAGAATACTTATATTAGAAGTGTTTATAGTCATGCTAGAAAAATTTGGTGAAAAATGGTAATTTGTGTCCATTATTAATGAAAATAAACAACTATTCATCATGTTCTGGTAGGGCAGAAACTTTGCAGTGAACAACTGACATTTCATCAACAATCATTTCGCCCAGACTTAGACTGTAGGATATATTATCTCACAACAGAGACCCTTGGGCCCTAATTTGCTTGGCTGGTGCTTATAAGAAATTGCCTGTGGCAAGGATTAAATTAAGCACAAAGTTTTGAGTTTCAGCATGTAGTCAGGCTCTTTGTTTATGAAGGACCACAAACACTATTCACACTGGTAATAATAATTGATAAAGTATTGGTTCAAGCGCCTAGTAGAGCCATTAAATAATTTATATTTGTTGCCTTCCCTTGCCAAGACGAGCATAATTGGAGTTTTTTCAAAGGCTAATGCATGAGCTTACAGAAAGGTGAAAATCACTGATGAAGTCTGTAGACAACTACAGCGGTTGACACCAGACGGTTTCCTCCATCTCCAGCCCACATGCATGTCCCTGCCCTCCCTGGGCCAATCACGCAGCAGGTAAAATGGTGACGGCCCCCGAGAGGAAGTAGCTGTGGCTCAGATGGGGCTGTGGGATGGACTGAGAGGAGTCTTTGTCCAGAGGTGGGTAATATGGGGAAGGGGAGGTACAGGGATGGGTTGCAGTTGGGAACAGGGGAACTACAATGGCAGTGGGGGGTGACTGGCAAAGGGGCAGTAGCCCTTTTCAGGGCTTTCCAAAGTTATGGTCTCATCCATGCCCCTAGTGGGTACTTCTCTCTTCCCCTCCTCATCCCAGCCCTGCTCCCCGCCCCGGTCCCTCTCCACCAGCCTGGGAAGGGGATATGTGTCCTCATGCTGGTTTTGGGCACCAGCATCACTGATCTTTGAGGCTGGGGCACTGTTCCACATGCCCAGAGTTTAATGCTGCAGAATGCAAGGAACAGGACTTGAGCAGATGTTAGTAAGCCTCCAGCCATGGCAGTGAGGTAGTGCAGGCTGGAAAACACACAATATCCAAACTGCTGCCATGCCCTCTGTGCGCCCTTGGCTGGATTTCTGCTGCCATGCGTGCTTGTTAAATGCAAGCTGGTGAGGTGTTTCTTCACCATGCTGTAGCCAGTAAAGTGACACAAACACAGTATAAAAGAATCCTTTGGAATGGGCCTCTTGCCCGTCATGTTGAATGTCTGACCAGGCTGAGTCTGACATGCACTTGCACACACCACAAGTGCCGTGTTTGTGCTTTTGTCACCTGCAAACCAACAGCTGAGGACCTGAATGGGGTGGCTCAGCTGAGAAAGCCCTTAGGAATGGAAATGAAACAGAATTTTTTTATAGACTGGTTCTGTAGAGGCCAGGATCCAGAAACAGAATTCATTTTCAGATTAATTTACTGTGCCAGGTTAGTTTGGAGAGCAGTATGCAGCTGAAAATTCAAATCATTTTTCAGATTACTCTATTGATTTATAAAGCCTAGTACCATATGGAACCTAAATGTATAACTGAATTAGTATCCTGCAGAAATACAGGTAAAATGCAGAAAATATTTTGTGGTTTGATGAATTACTATACCTGAAGGGACATTCTAATTTATTTAGCTCTCTTTTATATTTTTTTTTTATCAAGGCAGTTGTCAGAAGTTTTCTTTAGATATCTTATTTTTCCTACATGGCTGAGAAGAACAGCAAAAAAAAAGGCCCCAAATTTATGGTTGTAGGATGTGCATAAGGTGTGTGGTAAAAAATGCTTAGACTTCCTTTCCTTACATCCCTCTTAATTTATTTAAAATTCTAGATTACATAGTGGGCCATGCAAAGACCATGGCTTTAGTCAGTAAACTGCATAATATTACATGAGAAAGGAACTTCAGTTAAAGATGACGATTCAGTGAGGCTGTGAGGCTCTTATTTAGGAAAAGAACTAAGAATATCGGTTTCTCCCAAAGAGCTTAAAATTATGTGCCAAAGAAACTTAAACCCAATTTAAAGAGCCTAAATATTAAACCATTTTTGGTGTTCTGTGTCTCTGAGTATATCACTCTTCACCATTTTATCTTCATTAAATTGCATTTTGGCTTTAGTTGCCATAAAAATTTGAAATTGCTTCTTTTCCTTGCAATGAATTCTACTTGATATTTTGTCACTCATTCATGTGGCTTGTGGCTCTTATTCCGGTGCAGAAACAAAACAATTTAACTGATGTTTTCATTTTGGTTTTCTAGTTCAGAGAAAATGTCTCATGATTTTGATTAAGTGTTGTCATGATGAAACAGCAAGTCGTAAAATGCCTTTCAGAAGTCAAGGTGAGTTTTCCCTTTCTTGCTCTTTTTCCAACTTGTCCTTGTGAGTCTGAATTTCACTTAACATAGTTCTTAAGGAGCTTGAAGTGCTTTGTTGAATTCCATCCACTAAGAATATGAGATAAAAGTGCAAAGAATGTTTAAATATATTTTAAATCACTGATGCAGTATATGTGTAATAAAGAAAGAACATTAATTATTTCAGAAGGTTATAGTAATAAAGCTACATGTCTTTTTAAAAGCAGGTTAGAGCGATGTGTTACATAAGTGACAGACACCAGATGGCTCCACCTCCTTAGAAATCCGACTTTTGTGTCGTTTGAGCAGGAAAAAAAGCAGGCCTTCAGAGAGGGACTGTGGTCAAACCCTGCCTTGGAAGTAGGGTGGAATAGACCTGTAAAATTGATTACGTAAGTCTGCACTTTGTAATACATGCTTCAAATAATAGCTGGGGGCAGGGGATATAAAAAATGAACCATTGAAATTAAGTGAAGAATGTAAATTGATGGCCAAGCAGGATAAGAAATTCAGTAACAGGTGAGAAACTAAGGAAGATATGCAAATTCCTGGTTTAAAAGCTGGATTGGACCTACTTGACCTATTATCCTCCTTGACATATAAAGATTCTCCCAAAATCAATGTTTCTTCATTATTATTTTTAATTAAGCTTTTATGGATCTGAAGACATCTTCTGAGCATGAAGTACTCTTACGCAAATCTATTGACTCCCAAGAAAAACGATACAGAATATGAGAAAGAGTAAAAAGGTAAATGATTATCTTGATGGTGTAACAAAAGATCAGCTTTTTAATACTACCTGATATTAGGGACTAAACCTAACATTTGCTTATGCACCTTACAGCTATTTTGTTTGTTTCTTCTCATAATGTAAAGGGAGGACAGAGAACGTCATCGCAGCCCATTTTGTTGTCAGTGTGCTGTATTCAGTGGTTTTGTTACACGCAGACACTGAACATCCAGGGAGTACATCAAGGCAATAGACTTGATAAAAGGGCTTTCCACTGTACATGAAAGGAATAAACAGTCCCAAGGAAACACTATATCTGCAAATACAAGGATGCTCCTTGGCTGAAAACTGAGTAGAATGGTGGAAGACATTTATAAAAGAACAGATCGAGTACAATTTGAGTGTGAATATTTCACAGGTGGTGAACTGCTTGTGACAAGTTCATATCTTTTGATTTTTAAGTACTAACGCCCTGCATAGGAATGATATTATATGTCTTATTAAAAGTTTCCTAGGGCACAACTCATCCAAAGCTAAGTAATTAGCTCTTCAGAGAGGAGTGTGGGAGAGAAAACATCTTCATGTTAGAGAGATCCAAGGAAAAGAGAAAAAAGCAATTAAAAAAAAAAAGAGAGAAATCAACTGAACCATTAAATTGAGTCATTTTTTATTCACTTAATTGGATCAGCTGGCAGTTCCCCTAAAATGCCCCTGCTCACCATCACCCAGAGAGCTTACTTGCAAACCCGTCTTGAGGACAGTGGCTGGGAAATGGAATTAAATGGCTCAACCCCACAGCTAGCTGCAACTGCCTGTTGCACTGAGAGTCCTTTATACTCAGTCAGTGAAAGCAAAAATCAAAATGATTCCGGAAGAAATCTGGCTGCCTGTGATGGCTTCCAGTACGTGTATACAAATGAGATGCTGGGGTATTTCCCCCTTAGTTAGAGAAGTAATAAAACTAGAACAAAAGGCTGTTGTGTTTGAAGATACTCCACTGGAAATTACACATTTCTGAGTAGACTCCAGTTGGTGTGATACAGTTGCATGTACCATGTGCTAATTATTTAGAAATGTTGGCTATTTCAATAATGTCGCTTTTTCATGAGCTGTCAAGATTGTGCAGGGGTTGCATCTGCTCCCAGCTTGGCTCCCATTCCTGCTGCCTTGGCAATTTCCTTGTTATTCCTGGCAATTGGGTTTCTCTTGCCCTGGCAGTGCTTTGCCAGCAAGTTAGATTTACTATTGATCTTACCACGCTAAGCATCGTGCTAGCTTAAAGTCTGCAGCAGCTTTTCTATTGCTAGGATGAACACTCAAGACACAAATAAAAGGATTCCTTTTTAAATCTGAGACTGGGATATACATATCGATTTGTAGAAGGAAATTCTAGTGGTTTTAAACCACACAAATTTGTATCAGGATTTTATAATGTCCACTCTTTTTTTTTATTGCTGGGGTGGGTGGGGGTGGGGAGAGTACCAGTGTACAGTTAAAGTCAGGAAATTAATTATATTTTCTTTTGAAACTGACAAAACAATGTAAATATATTTTTCCCCTGCAGGCTCCCTCGAAATACCAGAGCTTTCATTTACTTCCTCTTTACAAATACTTTTGACTATGGTCTCACATGTAAGGTTTAAAGAGCAGAAAAAAATAGATTTATATTCTTTAATACTGATGTCAGAAGCTGAAATGATAAATAAATTATCATAATTTTGACAGACACATTACAAGAAAAGGTCTCCCAACCTACCTGTCTGCATATAAAACTATGAGTTTAAAGGGAAATTGAGGCTGACTGACAGGAGAAGCACTCGACCAGTATTTCAACAGGTCAAATTCAGATCCATTATTCTCTTTCTATGTTGGCTTTTAATGCTGTCTCTTCTGTATGTGACCTGAAGAAGAGCATATGCTCCTGCAAATGTTTCAAGCCCCTACAACTCTTTCAGTCATCTAGTAAAAGTTATTTTTACCCTTCAAAGGTAATCTTATGTATGTCTCTAGACTGTTGTGCTCAGAACAGAGCCATCTCCAAATTCTCTGCTGCTCATCCCCACTATACAACAGATGCCTTCACTCCTTGTTTAAATAGAACTGCAAGTCTTCAGAAATCTGCTGAAAACACCTGGCAGATTCCGACCCACCTCAATGAATGTTGTGTTTTGTATGAGCAATTTCAAATACTCGTGTTTAAAATACATAATAGATATACAGTTGACTCTCATAAAAGCAGGCATCTGGTGACAGGGTTGTGTGTGTGCTCTGGAATTTAGTGGTATATCTCCTAATACAGAAGGGAAACCTGGAAAGATGGCTGCAAAAAATGTAAACCATCATATAAGACAAAATTAATATAAATTACACTCCCCAGAAGAATATGTGAATAGGCAGATGCTGTAGAGGGCAACTCCATTGAACTGCTTATTACAGAATAAATGATAGCATCAAAAAGTAATACAGCTCAACGATACAGGTCATTGACTTAGACATCTCTGCTGGGAATGATTAAAGTGGCATTTAGCCCTACTGGTTGACTCTCTAGGGTGCTGAAAAACATCATATCAATACAAATCTGCTTAGCTGCTCACAGAAAGGATGACATCATGGAAACATAAATAAGTCGCTGACTCCCAGCCTGAGGAATAATAGCAGCATCTTGGATTTTGGGAAATAATGAATAGCACAGTGGAAGACAAAACAAATGAGCTAATTGGGCCACCTCTGAATTATATTGCATTCAGATATGCTCTCTTGCCAGTGGGTCAGGGCACTAGAGTCTCATTCTTATGCATGGCTGAGGAAGCAAAACTGCTGCTACTCAAAACATCAATTTTGAAAAAGTCACATATAAAAAAATAATATAAGCAATAATACAGGAAATGCTGAAGTGGTCTCTATAGTTATCTCAGTTGCAGCAGGGAGTATTGTTATGGCTTGTTTTGCCAGTAGATACATAAGCAGTGTATGCTGTACTTAATGGAACACTGATTCTGCTGCTGCACGAAAAATTGCCCTATAATTTTCAAGAATTCTGAATGTGCTGTATGTCTTCAGGCAAAGGCAAGATCTAATACACCACTCATATACTGTAGGATACCATTTCCAGTAACAAGATTCAGTGGGACTGGGAACTGAATTAAACCTCCAGCCTCATCAACTCTTTTTGCGGGCAGATTTTGGACTAAGGAACACACAACTCTTTTTAAATGTTAAAAATCTAAAATGTAAAAGTTCAATTGGGTATGTCCTTTTAGAAAATAAAAATATTTTATCTGATTTGTTATCTCTGGGGACAAAAAAACCCTCAAAACCAAAAACGTTTTTCTTACTTCAAAGTCTGACTTACTTAAAGGATACTATTGGCTTCTATTATGCAATAGAACTATATTTTCATAGAAGCATGGAGTGAAATTCTATGGGTCTGACAAACCATGTACATGTATACCTATGCAACTCCGATGTCCTTAAGAAATCAGGCACAATTTTTATATCTGGGGTGAGAGGACGCTTTGAAAATCACTTCAGGCAGATTTTTTTTCAGGGAACATCCAAAGGCTGTCTTATCCCTTTCCCGTGGAATCAGAAAATTGAATGGTGCTGAAAAATATTTTTTATGTTGCAGTTAAAAACCCAAATAATTGTGCCTTTTGGTAATACAGTGAGATAATTTTTCCAAGAAGTATATATTGCTTTTGCAATTTCTCTAATGGTATAGGGTAAAAATAGTAGCCAGCTGGCAAGTAACGAGTAACACTACCAAGGCATGGCAGTTTTTGAATATAAGATGAGCAATAAGCAAGAGTTAAATATAGGGAGTGTGTACTGTGAGGTAGGAATTATAGCTTCTTGTACATAAAGCTTTTTGCTGTCATTGCAGTGTAATTAAGATGTGAAAATGCAAATTCTTCTACACTTGAATAATATCAGATTAGAGGGGTGACATCTATACATAGGTTTGTTCAGTACTGATATTGTAATTCTGCAGCGAGTTAACTTCAAAGGAAAAAGGAAGCCTCATTATTGCAAGAAACGTTTCTAGATATTTTCTAGGTATTTTGCAGGAATTAGTACCCTTAGGATGACAGGAGGAAAAAACCATACATCTATAGAGAAGTCCTGTCTATGCATGGGACCCCCTATTCACTATAATCACCAATGAAAATTCATCGCTCCAGGGATCTTTTATTTAATCTGTCTAGTGTAGAGTTTCAGTCTGAAAATGAAAAAAAAATATAATGATCCTACTGCCTATGTGGTGTAGCTGATATTTCATAAGAAAAGTCTGAAGACCTTTTAAAAAGTTTATAATCCAGGCTCCCCTACATGATCTGGGCAGTCCTGTCAAAAGCAATGAGCAAAAAAGCACTTTGGCATAATTGACTTTTATTTATTTATTTATTTATCTCATTATTATTTATTAATCATGGAATGTTACTTTTACTGTGCAAATTCTCTTTATTAGTACAACAAAGTTTTGTGGAAATTATGAGTGTTTACAAAACACAACTGCTTTCTGCAGGAGAAATGCTGTGTTTGTTTATCCTCACAGAGAAAGTGTGGTCCTTTATGACTTAACTATGTGGCTATCATTCTCAGTTCTTGTGTGTAAGGCTGCTGTTCTTCTGATTGTAGGCAGGAAAACAGTCATAGTTACCAGCTTTTTGATTTGAGTCTTAGAGATGCCTCTTCTACTCTACTGATTTCTGGAGTTGTTCTTCTCAGGCAAAGTGAATGCATTTCAACTGGACAGGGGACATGAAAAAGCAGAAAGTACCTTCTCCATATGCATATCCATGGGAAATTAAAGCTTCTGCCTGAATAGGTAGGTTGGGAGAACAGGAGAAAATTCTGCTGAACTGAATGTGTACAACTTGACTTCAGGGAGAGGTCAGAAATAAGGATAGGAATGAAGAATACTAGATGTGTTGGGTTTTTTATCAGACAGATTAAGAACTGTTGACTTTCCTCTACTTAACCTAACTTTTTGCAGTGCAGCCTCATTCTGAAGTGCAGTGCAGCCTCATTCTGAAGTGCAGTGCACTGTTGGCTGTAAATTCAATCCATAAGTCTTTGGGGGTAATGAGCAACTATTTCCACAATTTACTGCTGTCAGCCCCAGCAAGTGTGCAGGGCAGCTGTAGTCTGTAAAACAAAAAATTATCTTCAGTTGTAGTGGAGGGGTGATACTTAGCCCATTGATTGCCACTGAGATGACAGACAAATTAGTCCATGACAAAAGTGCATAGCATTTCATTGTTCTTTCATTTGCCTATTCAAAGGAACCAGTTATACTGCAGTGAGATCAATGCTGAATTCTAATGACTTATGTATAATAAGGGGATGTTTTGATTAAGTCTGTCACATACTCTTCTTCCAGTATATTTAGTCTAATAAAAAAGGTTATTGGTTTAAGTAAAATAAGTTATTTTGAATTGGCTTTACTTGAACCCTGTGAACCTTGGATGTGTTTCCTCTCTCTGAAGGTAAGGTTGAGGTACATCAGAAGAAGCTCAAGCCTCTTTGCCACCAACACTTGTGCATTTGTTCATGTGGTTTTCATTATTGTTTTATATTGCAGCTGGGCTGAGATAGGACATTATCGGTGAAGTATAGTGAAATAGCTCATGTTGACTGACAGGCCCATAAATCTAATTTTTATTCAGATAGTATGCTGACTGAGCAAACTGTAGCTAGAAGAGCTACAAGAAAGTGTTAATTGTGAAAAGTCATATCTAAAGTATTATGATTGGGTTTCAGTCTGATTTGGCTGGTGTAAGTCTAGATGATGTTTCACATATCCATCCATCTGACTTCTTAGCTTCCTATCTGCTAGAATTTATTGAAGCGCCAGTTTACCACATTCCTCAGCCCCATCACTTTTCATTACGTATTCTCATCTATTTTCCTTGATTGAAATGAAGTTAAGTTTTAATTAGTATTAAAATACAATTCCTTTCCTAAACAAACCATACAATTGAAAGCATAATACTTAATTTACTAGAAAAGCTACCTAGTGAGCAGAACAGGTTGACAAAAAAATGACAATATGGGAAGTGATATTTTTCAGCTCAGACTTCCAAATGAAATATTCTAGAAAGAGAGCAGGCAGAGGAGAAGAATGGCAAAATGGACTTTTCAGAGAGTAGATTTAAAGTGTTATTCCAAGCTAATATTCATTCCATAAATTTCTTATCTGACAAAGGATTGTGCATCTGCTTAATTTTAAATATAAGTAAAGCTTTTGGTGCTCTTGACATTAAGTTTGAGCAGAAGACTTAGTAGGACTGTTTAGACTATAGTTCAGTGCTGTTCAAAGTATATATTTAGACAACTGAAGGATATTTTTGGGATCTATAAACCTTTTATTGATAAGTATGCACTACCTAATACAGCTTTACTGAATTTTAATATGTGTAACTGAATAACACCTAGTCTTCAAAAATTCATTAAAATGGCAAGAAACTTGAATAGTAATTGTAATTTGACATTAGGTCTGTCTCTGTATCCTTATGAAGTACTTTATTCCCTACTTCTCTGTACTGTTCTCCCAAGCAGGGAGAACTTACGCTCTCTGAGCAGCAGAAGTATTAGTTTCTGATTTGACAGACACTCTCTGGTGTTTATTGCAAACATATCTCATTGAAGATTGAATAATTAATTCCAGCCAGGGAAATTACAGGTTGATCTCTGATCTCTATTTCATATTAGTGAAGTATAACATTTTCATACAAAAAATCAGAAGTCTTCAGGCTTTTTTCTTCCATTACAAAGAATACCTCTCCTCAAAAAGGCAATCACCGTAAAGAAATACAGAAATTCACCAGAGCATGCACATGGTTTGATAAAATACTTATAGAATGGAAAAACTGTGAACAGATTCTTCTGCATCTGTGTTTATATCAAAGTGCTGTAAATAAATGCAGGATACATTAATTCAAATATGCCAGTTTGGCAGCCTGCAGCATGTAGAGCACTAGTTTTAAATCAAGTTTAGCTGACATTGCACAGAGTCAGTCACTGCAGAAAGTTGTCACAACAGGAGGGCAATTAAAGAGATTTATAGATCTGATTTCCAATCAGGTCAAATGGTAAGATAAAGAAGGGTCAACTTTACTGAACCATTTTCTAAACACTATATTAGAAAATGCTGAGTTAATCCCTCTGCCAACATTGAGAATCTTGGATGTAAAGATTGGAAATTCCTGTTTCAAAGGGGAATAAAGAGCCCCTGTGATATCAGTGCAAAGAATTCATGTTCCTCCAGACTCAGAGTGTCATGACAGTGTTTTAAGAAACAAGTGCATCGAGTTTGCCTACGCAGAAAGGCAACATATGTTAGTTCTACCTCTGCATTTTGTGGCTACTCTCATGTACCAGTGCATAGAAAGGGCTGACAAGAACTGACTCTTTATCTGTGAGATGGTTGTGCCCTACTGCAGTGGCCTGATGGGTGTGGCAGGTTTGGGCTGGCTCGTATTCATTTTTCTATCTGTGCAGATACACATGGGTTAGCTGCTGCAGGTTTAAATCTATCTTGGATATGTCTTCATTAAGTGGTGGTCACAGTGACTGGAATTCATCCTTGACCAGACATTGACACCTGCATCTGAGCTAATCACTTGGCACTCCCTTGGTTATTAGTCTCCATTAAAGTCAGTGGAGAAAAATGGGCAGCTTTAGAGCAAAATTTATCTTATGCTAAAGTAGGCATTGGAGATAGGTGAGATGAATCACATGCTGTGAGTGCCTCTTTGAGTCTGTCAATTAAAGCAGCCTAGGTGTGAGCATCGACCCTGAAGACTTCTTGAAGCAGGTGAGATGAATCTCCCCTCCCAGGCTGCAGAATGAATGTGCTTAGAATGGAAGAGTGCCTCCTGGACTCTTTAAGTGAATTATTCTCTTTTTTCAAGACCAGTGAAGGACCCTGCTGTGTTTGTACTAAGGAAGTTAGTTTTCCTATTTGTGCAAAGCACAAAGTTGTCTGTCAGAATGCCTAACCCGCAGTGCATCAAATGCACTAACACGAGGAATCAAGAAGACATCACTAGAGATTACTGTTTCATCGAGGTACAGAGCAGCTGAAGTGACACTGAGTCCCTTAGACTCCTCCAATCTCATCAACAGGCACACAGGTATAAACAGTTTTTTGTGGTCAGGTGTAGGCAGTATAGAAAGAGAAGAGAGTGGTTGTGTCAAAGAGAGGATCTTTGTTAACTTCCTAACACACTGTTTTATACCTTTTTCTGAAGCATCTGCTACTTTCTGCTGTTGGACAATAATCCCAGACTAGCCTAGGATGAGAGGTCCTTTTAGTCTGATCTTCAGCAAAATAGGACATTGTTGCCTTGATTTTCACAGTTCTTCAATGTTTTGAATTCTGTAAATAGAGTTCTCACGCACTTTCTGTAAACATAGGCCATGTTATGCTAACTGTGCTTGGATGTTTTCATTCTTTCTCCTGAGGCGGAGAAGTTTGATGGATTTCTCCTTTGACCTGTGTGGTTGAGGGGTGGTAATTTCACCCTCCAATCCATGGGGTTTTCTAAAAGTGTGTAAAATAAAGAAGTGGGTCTTTCGGCCCGGTTCTTTGATCCTGTCCTGACAACTGGCCTGTGTGTGTGTTCCTTCGTGTCCACGTGCGACAGGACATGTTGCCTATTGTCTGATTTTCCTAAAAAAGCACTATGTTCCTTCTGAGCTCAGCTATCTCCACTTCTCACTAGCTAAGAGAGCTAAGGCTGCACAGGTATCACATCAAAGTCTCACCTGCTTTCCTGTGCCTGTGTAGGCTGAATCTCATGAAAAATATTAATTCTTCTTCACTGCTTCTCCTGGCTGCTGAGGCATTGTCCTGTATGCATTTACCTTGTGTTTGGTGCTATGTATTTACAGACAAACACATGAAACCACTGTTCTAATTTCAACTAGTTAATCCACATGTCAACCACACAAGAATTATCCCATTTGCAAAGGGAATTTAGGAAGTGTTAACAACAGGTAAAGCTCAGCACAAAATTTTTCTGTTTCTATTTGACACCATCATGAAAGATATCTAATGCAAAAATTGCAAACAGCACAATACTAGAGGAAGAACTACTTATTTGTGTGAAAGGGGCTTCTTTCCTAGAAAGATGTATATGCATATTTTTGAGGGTAATTATTTAAGCAGAAGGAAACAAATTTCAGCAGAAATATTTTAATGTAAAAATACAAAGTAGAAAGGTAAATTCCAAATATCTGCAAATGAGAAATGCACTATCCAATTTACAGCTCTAGCTGTAAAAAAATTAAATTTGAGTCAAGGCTTCCTAATAACCACCCGCATTCTGGTTTCACCTTCTCAGGAAGCAGTTCAAGTTAGAGTTGTTCCCAGTGCCTCATGTAGCAGCTTTATCAAATGGTGTGTTTTGGAGATGTTATGGCCAATGTTTTCTTTCTATGCAAAAGTACATAGGTAGATAAGTAAGAAACTGAGGCTTTGAATCAAGCATGGTGTGAGACTAGGGCAGTTCTTGGTGCTTAACCCTGCTTAGGGCAAAGACAGCAACACCTGAGAATTTTTTCTTGGTGGCAAAAAATAATCCCCCACAACATTTCTTTATAGTGGTATTTCTGAGTCTTTAAGTCGGCTAGGTCTCCTTAGATTTCATGTTGCTTTAGTGTCTTCAAAAGCCTCACTTTGATAAATTTTCAACAGTCTTATCCCTGCCAAAGTCTGCAAGATTTCTCCTCAGTGCAAGGGAGTGTGTTGCTTTGTGTAAAAGCAGGGGAATTCCTGGTTGCTGTGGCCAAGTGAGGCATCCCACCCATGGTCCCAAGTGTTTTCATTCCTCTAACTTCATGTTCAAGTCCATATGGCTGTGTTGTACTGACCCTGCACATGGAAAACCAGGATATCTGTTTTACTGTAAGTTTAATGTTCTAATTGGCTGCAGAGGAGTAATGCTGCCATTACTTGAGATCTCCTTTTCCTGTCCCTCTCTCTCCTACATTTCTCCCCATTCTTCTCTCCACACCATTGACCACTTTCATAGCAGTCAGCCATTCATGGGGCCTTGTAGCATCTGTTATCACTAGAAGGGTTTCCATGTGTTTGAAATTAATCTGTTTTCAAGTATTATTTGCATAACAGCTGAAAATATGGTTTGCTTTCAACGTATTTTTTCAACATATTATTTCGTCCCATATTTTTTCAGCCTCCTCCTTCCATCCTTTGTGGCATACTCCCTCCTTGTTTTTGCAGTTAAAAACATAATGGAGTAAACCAGTCTTCACCAGGTTTGAACTGCCTACTTCAAGTAGGCCAAGCCTGAGAGAACACTAATGAAAAACACAAGCTGTATTTTTGTTGTTATTTTCATGAAAAAGACAGAAATATGGGAAAGTGTCTGCAAAAATCTGTTTTTCAGAATCAATAATTTTCAGAAGATTTTATACAAAAATTTTAAGTGTTGTTGTTATACACGAATAAAAAATGACTGGTGGTTCTCCAGAAAAAGCTACTTTCATTTGATATTTACTTGTATTAATTCAAATTGCAGTTGTAAAAAGCTATGCTTGCTACATGTGTCTATTATCTGAGAATGTTTTGATAATTTCTGGGGAAGGTCTGTCTGTGTTCAAAGGCTTGCTATTATCCCTCTAAATTCTGATCTACTTCTGTGTATATAACCTTATGCTCTATGTCGTAGAGTAGCAGAAGCAAATACCAAGCAGTAACTCTTATCAGCTGAACCTTTGGTGGCCTGCATTCCTCAGCATCATTGAAGCCACAAAGGCTTCCTGCAGGTGATTTTCAAAAACCTTTTGATTGACTCTTATCCTCTTACATTCACAGCATGTCATATGCCGTAGGAACACAGTTCTGCAAATGCGCTTCCAAAATTATTCAATTTTTTAAAAATTTTTCCTCAGCTGTAAAACTGAATGCCTTCATTACCACATGGCTAGTTTTGCAAAGGCAGCAATAAAGGTTTCTTAAAAATAATCTAAAGGAGATTGCTATATACTAAAATAAGCAATGTATTCAGTCTCTTTCATCTTGGTACTTTGATAGACAGAAGTGATTGATGTGTCTCATTGGGAAGCTAAGAAAATCACTTCCCCTATAGTTTAAAGGTGCCATTTGATATTTTATAGTTCTCTGAGATATTACTTTTTACATTCAGATTCTTAAAAAAAATGTTAAGAGGAATAACTGGTTCAAAATAGAACCTTACTTCCTTATGTCTTGATTCAGTGTAATGGTTCAGGGAAACTTCGGACCTTTTCATGAGAAAAGAAGAATCAACTTTGTATTTTAAATATAGGAAAA
Organism: Oriolus oriolus; assembly: GCA_013400235.1. Classification (NCBI taxonomy): domain Eukaryota; kingdom Metazoa; phylum Chordata; class Aves; order Passeriformes; family Corvidae; genus Oriolus; species Oriolus oriolus. The sequence continues at coordinate 529,589 of VXBT01005026.1, forward strand.
AGTTGTTCAAAGCTTTGAAATGTCAGTGATCTGCAGGGGAGGGAAATCAGTGAGCAGAGGCCAGCAAGGATGGGTTTAATGTTAATGAGTTTACCCTAGAGTTCTGTCTTCTTTTCCCTTTCCCATCTTCTATATAAAGACCAGAAAGCCCCCAAATAAAATCATAATATTATATAATCATTGGCAATTACTCCAAATCAGTGAGAGATCAGTGAGAAGAACTCCAAAGAGCCTAAGTTAAAATTTCATGTTGAAATATGAATTAAAATGTTTTTAAATATGTGAGCTTGTTTTTCACTATATGAAATCAAAATTTGTTCTATTATTTTCTTTTCCAATACTGAAAAATGTCTTGAGTCATGTTGACTTCATGTATTCAGCAGTGAACAACCCTGATTTTGTAACCCAAATCCATTCAAATCTCATTTGATTGCCTACCCGAAAAAAATTAGGTGGATAGATGCTTCAGGTCTTTTCCTGTAGAGTCTACTGTGGGTAGTATACAGGAGGGAACCAGAGGTGAAATACTGCTTCCACGTGAAAGATTTGCCCTGAAAGCTAATGGCTTCCATGAGGACAAACAGAAAAACACTTTATTTTGGGCGACATGCTACATTAGGGCTGAGTATGTACCTTCTGTGATATTACTGTGTTCTTAGGAAAGAAAAATTACTTTTCTATTCACAGCAAAATAATGTTTTACATTTCCTGAGTAGGACTTTGAGAACAAAAGTAACTTGGTCTAATTTAGATGCCACACAGAAAATGTAGCACCTGATCCAAGAAAAGAAGCCACATCTTTTGTGTGTCTGGAAGTCTGCTCTACCTTTGGAGAGAAGCTGCAGCACATTTCTATAAAGAGGCAAATAAAAGAATGAAATACCACATTCAGAACTGGTATGGAGGAAATAGCTTATAACTGACTTCTGATCTGCAGTATTTTGCTGAGAGTCATAGCTGACGGCTGCCTATAAAAAAATTATTAAAAACATTAAAAGATTCAAGAGGTGAACTATGAATGCCGGTGTACTTTCTTCCATGGTTGTACTGCCATGTCAAAGAGGTAAAGGAGTTAGGTGGCTCCTTTGAGCATCAAAATTTTCCTGAGAAAATAAAATAAAATAGGAGTGAACCTGATTGTTTAAATTTGGTTGCACTGTGTGCTTTCTCAGAGAAGAAACTAGGTTTTTAGAAATACTGGACTAGAATTTTGCCCGTGTTGATACCATCAGTCATTTCTGAATGCAATCAAGTTCCAAACCAAGACATATTTTGCACTGTGGGACAGAGCAAGGTTGCTAGGCACCCCTGGGAATTTATTTTATTATTATGCACATCACAGGGGCATCTGGGTGTATTGTTTCCAAAAGAAACAGCAAAATAACACACTCCAGATCTGTCAGATTAAACTCCCAATGTGTATTAACCTTTATTTCATCTAAGCAGAGAGTGAATTTTAGTTAAACAATGAGAGTCATTCAATAATGAGCATTGGCTTTCTGAGTGATTTACAGTCTGAAATGGAAAAAAAGGCTCTCCCTCAAAATGAAACTTTGAGTCTTAGAATGAAGTTTCAAAAAATAACAAGAAGCATGCAAAATGGAGAACCCCTGTTAGGTAGGGAAGTACAAAAGAGCCGCAAGGGGAACTTTGAGTTGAGTCACCCCTAACATTAGTTACAGTGTGGTGCAAGGAATGCAGTTCAACATTGGCTGAAGACAGAAATACAAATATTTTACAGATTTTTCTAAATTTCTGGTGGGATGGACCACACTGCCCCCAAGGCAAGAGCTGCTCTGTTTATTGTGCTTTCCAAATTTTGTCAGTGCAGAGACTTCTACCATCTTTGTTCCTTTATAAACAGAAACAGTTTGGAGAAGATTGTTTGTTATTAGTTCATTTGTTGGGTTTTCATGTTTGTCTTTTTCCCAGGAGAGGTGTCCTTCAAATGAAGGACTGTTTTTCACGTTTTCAATGAGGCCTTTTAGAGCTTCACTGCAGTACACATAGTTTGCATCTGGCACAGGAGCACTGCAAACAGCAGATCCTGAAGTGCAGACTAGAGCTGGAAGTATTTGAGCTTGCCTCTCTGTTTGCTGCAATGTGTTTCCATGGCAACTGGATGCTATAAAAAGGTTCTCTCTAAATATATTGCATGGGCTCCTCTTATTTTATATTTTTTCCCTGCTAGTTATCAATTTCTATAAAAAAACAGTGTCATGATGTTTTGTTTATTCACACTTATGAAAGTGGTTTTGTATTTATTTTTTTATTATTAGTGGCATCAATTTTAACAGCTCATATTACCAGAGAAGATAGAAAGGTAAATGATGAGTCACTGTGGCAAATAAAAATGTAAATTCTGTCCATGGAAAAAAAAATCAAGGTGAATATGTAGATCAGTTAGTATCAGAGAGAGGTTTTTGTTCATACAGATTTATTTTTCATACCCAGTCCACCATTTGCTGTTAACTGTCCTCTGCGATCCTAGCTTAGCTTCTATTCAGAGACTACAACACAAATCAGATGTGGCAGAGGGTTTCACCTTTCAGTGCTCTGTGCTGCATGTGAGAGCCTGGATGCTTCCAGGCAGACAGAAAACAGTGGTGGTGCGAGCCAGAAGTGACCCATCAACTGAAGTTCAAGGAGTGCCGTTCAATTGTGCTCTTTAACTGCTAACAAAACAGCTCTGCTGGTGTGCCAAGGGTTAGCTAATGAACCACCACTGCCTAGCTGACAGTATCCAACCCTGCTGTCCTCCTCCATGGCACCTGCTCAACCATCAGACACCATCATGTGCTGGGGGTGAAAATCATTTAACAAAAAAAAAGAAGAGCAGATTGCAGCTGGAATCCTGCTGTGCCACGTGTGGCAGCCAAACCCAGCACAGGCATGAGACACAGCTTCCTTGTTTCTCATGGAGGTTGTCAGTACTGTGCATGACCCAACTAGGCTGATACACAGAGACCAGTTACAGCACTCATCACCTGACTTTCTGCTCGGTATCACTGAATCTGGGATGGCAGTGACAAATTTCTTCCACAATTTGTGTGCAAAGGAGATGATGTACATGAGTCAGCAAGGCAGGCTTCACTTTCTGGGTTATCCTGCAGCTGAGTAATGATGTGGCACAGACAGGGAATGATGATACCGCTAAGATCAGCAGAGAAGACCACTCACCTGTCAGCTCAAAGACAAAAACTGCATCCCTCTAGCACCAACAGTCAAATGGCAGCAGGGGAAGAAAAGGTCCAAAGTTTCATATTCTGTGAAGGAGAAAGGAATAGCATGAGAAATTTGGACAGCACTGCTCTACTGTGACTAGGTACTTTGGCCATTGTTTGTTTGAAGAATTGGTTGGGAGTTTATCAGCTCTTTGCTGAAAAAGGAATATATATTCCATTGAAAGAAACTCTGTGTGTGTGTGTGTGTGTGTGTGTGTGTGTGTGTAAATTGCCATGATTTTGAAAAGTTCACATAGAATTGGAAAACTAAAGAGAAAAAGTTTTGGGAAACTTGTATGCAGCATGGCTCCTAAAAAGGATGAGAAAGGATCCTTCAATTTCATACCACACACTGTATTCCTTAAGGATTGAACAAATGGTAACAGATATTTGGTTACGTGAAGATGATTAAAAGATCCCCAAAATCTTTCCATTATTTTCTTCAGCTTTGAGTAAGGCCTAAATACTTAGAGAACAGGGGAAAACCTCAGGTATCACCCTATTATTCCCTATTCTATTTGTTTAGGTCCCCTAATATTCATTTTCTTCAGGAGTATAATACTGTAATGTAGGAAAGATGATAAATCATCTATGACAAGTAATTAATAATAGAAGTTACATTACTATTGTGTGAATTATCTCCAGACTCATAAATTACACTGTTTTTATTGAACTATTGGACAAATAAAAAGGGCAAAAATAGCATTAAGATACAGACTAGTTTACAGATGATTTAAGAAAAATGGCTTCAGAAAATTTTTCACATACTTCAGCTGGGCTTGAAATTTGTGGGACAATTTATATCTGACCAAGATGTTGGACTGACAGTGGTGTTCCTCATGGTTTTGGTACTGGAACCAGCACTGTTTAACATCTTTGTCAGCGGCATGGACAGTGGGATTGGGTGCATCTTCAGCAAGTTTGCCTATGACACCAAACTGGGTGGTGTGGTTGACATAACTAGAGCAAAGGGATATCATCCAGAGGGATCTGGACAGACTTGAGAGGTGGGACTGTGCAAACCTCATGAAGTTCAACAAGGCCTAGTGCAAGGTCCAGTACATGGGTACAAGCAAACACAAGCACAGTACAGACTGGGTGTAGAATCGATTGAGAACATCCCTGAGGAGAAGGACTTTGCAGTGCTGGTGGATGAGAATGTTGACATGACCCAGCAATGTGCTCTCACAGCCCAGAAAGCCGACCGTGTCCTGGGCTGCATCAAAAGGAACATGGTCAGCAAGGCAAGGGAGGTGATTCTGCCCCTATACTTGGCTCTGGTGAGACTGCCTGGACTCCAGCTCTGGGATCCCCAACATAAAAAGGTCCTGGACACAAAGAGAGGACACAAAGCTGAATCAGAGGGTTGGAGCACATCTCTTTTGAGGACAGAGTTGGTGTTGTTCAGCCTGGAGAAGAGAAAGTTCCAGGGTGACTTTATAGCAGCCTTCCTTTCCTTAAGGGGGCTGAAAAAAAAGCTGCAGAGAGGCTATTTACAAGAGCATGTAGTGCTAGGACAAGGGGAAATGTCTTCAAACTCAGAGAGAACAGTTTTAGATAAGATATTAGGAAGAAATTATTTATTATGAGGGTGATGACATATTGGAACAGCTTGCTCAGAGCAGTCATGGGTGTCCCATCCCTGAAAATGTTCAAGGCCAGATTGGAAGAGGCTTTGGTCAGGTTGGTCTAGTGAAAAATGTCCCTGTCCATTGCAAGGGTTTGGAACTAGATGATCTTTAAGGTCCAACTCAAACCATTCTGATTCTATGATTCACTCTGATTTAGACATGTTGATTGCATGAATTCACTTAGCAGTTAAAATGCCAGAAAACTAATATTCTTCTGTGTTGCAAGGATTTTTCAGGAACAATATTTGCCTTTTTCTGGGGCCTCTTGTGGCACTATCCCATGCCTGAAGCACAATACTTTTCTAGTAGATTGCTGTGGAAATGAGCTTTGCTTCTGGTACCCAGTGACAATGCTCAAACATGCAATTCTCAGTATGTCACTGAATCAAGTCTATCTCTTCAGCAGCTGTCATGTGTAGTGAAATGTTTAGCTTTTTGTCAGTGTGCAACAGGGATCTGTCAGACATCTCACTACATTCAGCCACGGCAGTCTATGCACTCACATAGACTGCAGAAAATGAGTGTTCACAATCACTATAGAAATGCAAATTGTGCTGTGAAATCTGGTAATATTACTTTACCATAAGACCCTGATCCAGTAATATACTTCAGAACGTGATTCAGCAGAACCCACACCAAGTGATTAATATGGGCTTAAAGCTAGCCAGTGAAATGCTTAGATAATCAATCACTCTCAGAAAATTTGTTTTCTGGTGACCTATTTCAGTCAGGTGAAGTAATTCAGTTTTTAAATCTAATGTTGAAATGTTTCCAAACAAAATAATGGCCAAGCTTAAGTCATGCATTGTGAATATCTGCTAATGTAAATTGTTTCACTCCACACTGTCAGGTAAAAAAAAATTCCTTATAAAAGTCTCAGTGGACATGAATGAGATGGGAGACAGTGTCCATTAGCAGAAATAAAGTCTTGCAGAAAACTGACTTAAATAAAATAATTAATAAGGTAATTAATGTCTTCAAATGTCCATCCAAATGTTTTCTAACTGTCATAACATAATATGCAAAGGTCTTTTTATTCCTTTTCTTTAATTTAAAGGATAATATTATGTAAATCTGCAATTACATTCTTGGAAAGAAACAGTACATAAATGAATGCCCTGAAACAAATGACAGCACTAGTCAATGATAGGGATAAGAGATCTGAATTCTTGGGGTAAGCTCTGCTCTAACAAAGGGAGGTAGGATGGACATTGTACACAGTCTAGTTCCATGTCCTACAGATCTTGGAAGAATATAAAGATGAGATGAGCCTTTACTCATTCCTTCTGTTCTATTTGCATGCTTGGCTTGCTAATATAAAATTTACTTACTGTCCCAGAGTCCTAGCAGTCTCAGAGATTGCATTCAAGTGAAGAAGAACTAGTGGGGATGTGGTCTCAGGGGTAAAGTGGGGCCCTGCCCATCGCAGCTCGTAACCTCTCTGAAGCTGGGACAGGCTATAGTGCAGCATCACCCCAGACTCTCCTCACGTATGAAGAAGAAAGTATTGCAGCCCCACAGCAGCTCTGGGTAACAGGAGGAAACTCTTCAGTGGGGTGACCTCCTCAGGTCCTCTGCTGCTGGATTAGCAAAGATTGGGCAAAGCAGAAGACTTGGCCTTTTGAGGGTGCCACTAGTTTTGGAGTCAGTGCTATTCACCCAACCAACATCTAACAAAACTGATTGCTGCTTTGCAAGCCTCTGAAATACATAGTCTAGGGGCAGTACTACCAAATGAGCAGAAAAAGACAGATTAAAGTGATTTTTTACTGTATGTGGCTTGTATTACATGTGTTTCACTGTCAAAAGGAGCAATTTATCCTATTTTATGTTAATCAGAACAAAATAGGACAATCACTTTCTTCAGTTTAATGTTTCTAGATCAGATACAACTAATAGTGAATGTTTAATAGATACTGATTGAGTATCTAAGATTGAAGTTCTCACATCCCTGGAGTAAATTTTCAACAGATACTGATTGACCAAGACTTAAGACTACATCACTAGAGTAAATTCCATACCAGTGTAATATTTACTTCCACAATGTTACTGTAAGATGAAAAGACATTGAGTAAGGAATAGAAATCTAAATAGGAACTTGGCATTTTTTAATGAAGTGTGTACGACAGTAATATGCTGTGGAGAGGTGACACCAGGTCCTCCACTGTGTCAAAGCACATGAGCCAGTCTGCTCCAGCTGACAGCAGGGACTACAACGGCATGTTGATAGGGGGCTGTGAATCCTCTCAGCTTTAGTAACCCAAAGTGTAAGCTTCCAACACGAGTAAATGAAGGAGAGACAGAGAGAGAGTGAGCGATGCTGTTCCTGACTGATTCATGCTACCTGAAGACAAGGAGGCTGAATTGCCCTTGGATGTGCTTCTCTTTCTCCTTGGCTACAAAAGGAGTATTAAATGGTAAATGTAGAACACCTACTAGACTTTTAGGTGTCCAGCTGCACTGCTGTGCAGGATCATAGCAATCATTCTGGGAGGCCTCTTTCAAATTTAATCTCTCCCGGGCTAAAGTTGGAACTGGTTTAGTTAATTTTTAAATATTGTTGTAATTTAGTGGCAAACACCATACATTTGTAAGCAAAGATTAACTGCATAATGTTTCTGCCTTTTCATTTAAATCATTGCCAAAACTTCAAAAAGTTAATGAGATAATAACTCAGTAAGATTTGTTGTAATTCAGCTGCTATAGAAGTAGCATGTGCATTGTGACAACTCCATTAAAAAGTGCCAAATTAAGTCATTATGGTAATTATTACCATAAACTACTCACCCCTCAGTTTAAGGGCATGTTCAAGGTTATTTAGGTCAAGCTAACAAAGCACAGAAGTTTACTTTTGATGAAACTTTGGCTACAATATGTAAGATGTTTTTAAAGCACTAAAATTAAAATAGATATGTTGAAGTGGAAAATGGGCATTTTGTGTCTCGGCTTTTCCCCATCCAGCATTCATTCAGTTATTTGTCTTGCTCAGTAACAGATCATTTGGAGTGGTTTTACTGCAAAAGTGATTCTTTGACATTCTTATTTTAAAAATTCCAATAATTAAAAGTGTCCTTCAATGACCATACAGCATTGGTGACATTAGGCTTTCAGCAGTCACCACCAAGTGGTCTTCTGCATCAACTGGTTCATATCAGTCATTCTTCAGGGAGTCTGTGGGGTTATGTAAATTAAAATTTATTCAAAGAAAAATCAGAGCCTGCTTAAATGTCCAATGGTCCTTTATCCCCCTCTCTTATTGGAGAAACAAATCCAAAGATAAGTGCTGTCAGGAAGTGTTGTGTCTGGTACAGAACCAAGGCATGACCAGCTAAAGCTTCAGCTTGGGTCCCAGAAAAACCTCAGAATTGCTCATTGAAGCACACAGAGCTCTTTGGAGCATGGGAAACTCTAGGAAATCTGGCTCCAGAAAGACAGGAGGTACAGACCCAGAAGTGGCAAAACTTTAAAGAACAAAGGCATAGAAGAGCCTTTGCACAAACTGGGATGTGAGTCAGGAAAATGAGAGACCGAGAGAGCCCCACCAAGACAAAAATAGGAAGGAAGAAGTGGATAAGGATCACTTGCTCTCTGGCAGAATGGGAATGATGAGGCATCAGGTGAGCTAACAGTGATCAAGTCCCTTGTGGGATTACTAGTACGAATTATTTCTAAATGAACCTCAATACGATGCCTTTATGGCTACTTTTATGTTCTTAATCCTAACTTCTCCTACCAAGGTTTACCAACAAATCCAGGCAGAATTAGAATCTGTCCTTATAGGTGTTGGTGGATGTTAGTATTTCCACCACAAAGGTCATGGGAGAGGGAGTAGGTTTGTGCTAGTGGCCCACACAAAGGAATTGCTGCCGGAGAGCAAAACTGAAAAGAAAAACATTAGAGTCGCAGCATTCTGGCAAATTTTTTGATGACATTCAAACTTCTGTTTTGAATTTATTTCTATTCCTCTTTTTTTCTGAAAAGAAATAGAGTAAATTATAATATCTTGGTTATGAATTTATTAGGTACATGTATACTTACAGTGTAAGCAGGGCTTGATGCTCAGTATACATGATGTCTGAATTTGAATGTACCTTGTGTCTCTGAGTTTGCTGCTCCAGTTCAGGCAGAGACAAAATCATTTATTGGGGTAAAAGTGGTATATATCAAGATTTTCTCCAGTTTTGCGTGCTCCAGTTTGATCCTGGAAGTACCTTGAGATAAGCTTCTGATTTGTAAGGCATGTTTAACCACCTCTGCAATATGTCTTGTGCCGAGGTGAGGAGCCTGCGGGATTTCAGTTCTGTTCTGTTCACTCTCTGAAATTTTACAGCTCAGAATAAAATGAACCTCTGTCTAACATCACAGTTTTCAAACTGCCTCATGCCAGAGGCTCTGAAAAAGTTAAATCCCCCATCTTTCTTTTTCAGCCTTACAAGAACAGTAAGCACAAATCGGCATTAACACAACGCACATTTTCAAACATTTACAACTTTTTTTAAACTAAATCTGCTGTGTTCCATTAATGCAAGGTTTAGGGTAGCTTCTGCTTCTCCTAAAGCCAGAGGGAGGGCAAGCCTTATTGTATTATGGAAAGTTTGCATTGTCAAGGTGGTTATGGAAAAGATCTGGGTGTCATCAAAAAGTCAGAAACTATGCCCTGGTTTTTGTTGTTTCTTTCGGGTTTTTTCCCTAAAAAAAAAAGGCGAAAAACCCAAACCAAAGCAATAAACGAAACCCCAATCAAACAAAAAAAACCAGCTACCAAAACCAAACAAAAACCCAAAGCAAACCTGAAAAACCAAAGCCAAAACCTTGAGGACTGCTGGTTATACTTTGTAGTTTGTTTTAAGAGCATTAATTTTTATTCTTATTTTTATTCTTATCAATACCAGGTGTGTTTCTGTGCATTCAAATTACAAGTAAGCATGTCAGGAGTTTTATATGCCTCCAAAAAATGTCTCTGCAGGCTGTTAGCAGGTGTGTGACTTCAGCAGAATCCTTTCTTCCCCCTTTCAGAGCACTCTTCTTTTCCCCTTGTTACCAGCTGGAGCAGAGCCATCCCCAGCGCCGCGGGCGCCTGGCTGCTGCGCGCCCTGTGCGGGATCCCGGGACACAAACCCGGCACTGCTGCAGCAGCGATAACGAGGTGCCACCTTCTGATTGCTTCAAGATGTGCATCCCACGCGGACAGGTTCTGAAATCCCCTGAACAGATGAACCGCCGGGCAAATGATGTTGATTGCTCCTCTGGAAAAATTCATGGGACCTGCAGTGATGGAGTCATCTAGATTTGGATAGAGAGAAACCCTCCTTTCTTCAGATGCAAGTCTGTTCAGAACTAACAAACTGACACAATTTTGAGTTATTCTTAGAAGTTTGCTGAGTGCTTATGGGATCCTTAATTTTCAGGAATATTTCCAAAATTATGTATGAATTGATAGCTTGTTATTTTTTGGTGTTTTATTCTAAGTTTCTTTTTTAAAATTGGTTTTCCACTGTAATTTCACTGAGCAACCATGGCCGAGCAATAAATCTGTAGTAACGTTCTTTTCGAAATGTGCTAAGATTTGTCTTCAGTATGGTCAGGACAAAGGTGAAGGAGGGATTCTTGCTGGACATGCTTTCTGTTTCTCGAGGAGAAGTCATCATATCTTGTTGTCCCTGAAAGTAAGACCATTTCATAGAAATCCAGCTTCTACATGAAGCTTCTCTTGGATAAATTATTAACAGCAGGAAAATTTGGCATCAGACACTGTAGGCATGGGTAAGCCTTTAACACAAGTCATGCCTAAGGGCTTTTTTTGGAGCAAATTATATGGTGTTTTTGAGCTATTTACGTGTGCTAGTATTTGTTAAAATTTCAGATACATGGTGCTTCCCTGAAAGTGACAATATTACATAGCAAATATGATGCCAAATATAAATATTCTGATGTAAGAGTCAGCTACAAACACACACCACACATGTTTAAATACATCCAATATTTTAACTTTATTTTTGAAAGCAGTGGTTTCCATTCCTCATTCTTTCCAAAGGCTGTAAGTTAAATAACCTTGTGAGGAAATTACTGTTTTCTGTCATTCTCCTGCTCTGAAAGAAGGTGATTGCAGCTATATACATCTCTTGATGGCTGATCCCCTATGGTGCCTGTAGCAAGGGGCAGGCTGTGTGGTTGGGCTGGATTTCGAGGAACCCAGCTTCAATTTCATGGGAGGAAAGTTGTTCAGCTCAGAAGCACTGGCATTTTTCAATGCCTCTCTGCATTCAGCAACAAAACAGTTGTTCTCCCTTGCCATTTCCAGAGTTTCTTGTCCTCTTGGCTCTCTGGTTTCTGATTTGTGGTTTGGTGCTCTTGGCCATGTAAGGATTTAAGGGTATGTGGTTCATGAGGGATGGTCAACCTTGACAACATCCTCTGCTTTGGGTTACTGTTATCAAATATCTACAGAATCAGATCTGTTCTTATTTTTTTTTTCCTCAAGGTTATAGCTTGTGGTATATGTGTGCATTTCACTCTTTATTTGAGTTGATAGGCTCTTCTGTAGAGTGCAGTGCCATGGGCTAAGGTCTGTCCAAAGTGACATTTCTCTGTTTTTCAGAGAAACTTCGGACTCCACACAGAGCTCACAGACAACCTCTCCACTTATAGGTCTCTGCCTTGTTGTCTGGTCTGTAAACAGACTGCTTTTTGAGAAGACCAGAAGCCCCAGCAAATAGACATGCTCTACCCTGTGGCTAAGACAGCTACTGATATATTAAAAAAAAAAAAATACAGAAGTGACTTACTGTGGTCTTGTAAGAACATGCACCCCTCACAGTGGAAAACAATGTGCCCTTTGGACCTGTATTTATCCCAAAGACATTGTCTGTGGAATTCCTAATCTTTCATTTAATCGGTTTGCTCCCAAGTTCTTCCAGGTAAAATAATCATGTGTGAAGATATTGTTCCTAAAAGCAGGGAGCAGTGCATAATACCATTTAGTGTCTTCTAACAGCATTTTGTCATTCTGTGCTTGCAGACAAATTCTCTCTTAGTTGCAGTTATAGAAATCTATTACAGTTGTATACAGAAATATAGATAATACTAAATCCCAGTCAGTCTAGGTTTCTGGCGAAACTCGGGTGCCCTAGGAATGGAAAGGACCTACTAGGAATTTCTGTGTACCATACCAGAGCATTTATTGGTTAGGCTTTCTGTAAAAGCAGAATTTTTTCAGCCACTAAAAAAGGAAATAATTTTGCTTTTGGAAAACCTTTCTTTGATAAGTCTAGCTCATGTTTCATAGCATCAGTATGTCCATTATTGGGCTCCCCAGTACAAGAGAGCAGCTGGAGAGATTCCAACAAAGGGCCATAAAATGGTTAAGGGGCTGGAGCATCTCTTCCATTGGGAACAGCTGAGAGAGTCGTGATGGACTGTTCAGCCTGGACAGAAGGCTCAGGGGCATCTTATCAGTGTGTGCAAATACCTGAAGGGAGGGTGCAAAAAAGATGGAGCCAGGCTCTGTTCAGTGGTGTCCAGTGACAGGACAAGAGGCAGCTGGCACAAACTAAACCACAGAAGGTTTCCTCTGAACACCGAGAAACATTTTTTACTGTAATGGTGACAGCATTGGCGCAGGTTGCCCAGAGACTGTGGAGTCTGTCTCCATCTGGAGATGGTCCTGAGCAATAGACTGTTGGTGGCCCTGCTTGAGCAGTGCTGTTGAGCAGAGGCCCTCTAAAGGTTCCTTCTAACCTCAGTCATTCTGTGATTAATGAGACAATGTCTTGCATTTCTAAATATATACTGTAAATAATTTTTTTTTGTTACTGTCATCACTCCACCTTTGTAGCCTGCCTGCATCAAAAGGGCGGTCAAAATCAACTTTAGAGGTGTGAAAGGAGAATTTATTCAGATAGAATATTTCATTCAATTATATAAAGAAACATCATTATAAGTTGCAAAAATCCCTCTCTTTCTGGAAAAAAAAAAAAAGAGTGCTCTATCATCAATTTATATAAATTCTGCTTTTGTGAGATTGCCCAAATTATTGGTGCCTGCTTTCAATGAGCAAATTGCTGGATCTGAGTTGTGCCCATATGAGGATAGCAGTCTTTGAAACAGTGTTAAATCAATTGAAAGAAACAGGTGGGCTTTTGTTGTGAAAACAAGGTATGTTCTGATGTTCTCACATTTTCAAATATCAAATTTTTCTCATGTACTCTGAAAAGGAAAAACAAAGTCATGACCTCCAGAAATAGTGTTCTATTATTTAGGCTAAGTCTGAAAATTACAAAGTTCCAGGTGTGGAAGAGAGTTAAGCATCCATTAGCAAATATTGACATTTACAGTCTGCCCTTGCACATCAATAATTTTAGACCTGGCCCATGTATTCTGATTATTTCCTGCTCCTCTTTTTTTCATGCCTTTTAAATACTCGGTCCTGCCCCAAAAACTTGCTCACAGTTTTCTGCTACGAATCACGGCAATATTAAAACTTTCTGAGTAAACCTGGCTCCACTTTCTTCTTTATTGCAATCAAATCAATCTCAACAATTCCTGATCCTGGGGGGGTTTTTGCATGTTTTTTCTAAGGAGGCCGAAGTAGTGAGGAATACTTGAGCCTTCATGTGAAGCAATAGCTAAAAGACTACAACCAATGTTTACAACTTATTTTTGATTAAGTTTAGCAACAAAGTATGAAAACCATTCAGTATCCACGTGATAATAGAATTGCTCCATCTTCTAGAGATATAATTATTATCAGAGCATCTCTTTCCCTCTACAATCTGGTACACTAACAATAGACTAAACACACATATGCATTGCCAGTTGCTCTGCTGTTTGAGGGAAAGCCACTCAGTTACCCAAATGGTCTTTCCCTTCAGAGCTTATTTTCTGCATTTGCTGCAAAAAAGCTTGGCTAAATTGCCTTTCAATTACATCTAAAATCTTAATTTCTTTTTTGTGCTATCGGGCTTTGTATCTGTGTGCTAAATTTTGGGAAACTAAAAGTCAAATCAGGAGTCTTTGTCAAGTACTTTTTAAGATACATTCTTAGTATATACATTTAAAAGAAAGTGACCTTTGTTATCTACATGTGATATTCTTAGCTAGATTGATTGTCTCTGGGAAATCTGGAAGGCATCCTTTGGAAATGGATTTCAAGAACATTCGGAAAAGTAGTGGACCATTTCTGTAAATTTTTCAGTTATTCAGAAGCTGACTTGAATGACACATGCATTTATGTGAAACCTCCTCAAAAAATTCATGAGAAGAGCAGAGCAGAACAAAGATGCTCTATAAATATTCTACAAATATTTGAAAAAGTCAATTTGTAGATACTGACAAGTTCCACTAAAACATTTACACTTTAAAAAGCAATGTGAATTTTAAAGAAATGCTACATTTTTTCAACAGCTTTCTACATTAAAAACCCTATATATTGTGTACATTATTTTAATTAGAATCTGAGAATCACTATTTTGTATTTTATTAATAAGAAAAAAACTCATCTTTCATACTGACAAAGTTAGTATATAAATAGTGTATGAATGTTAGTCACTGCTCTAAGTCACTCAGCATATCAACACACTGTTAATGAAGCAGATCATAATTTCTGAAAAATAATCATTAAATCAGCCTTTAACAAAAGATATCATTATATTTTTGAGGTTTCACTGTGAATCTGTATTCATTTGTAAAGGCATCTGTCTTTGACAATACACGTATTTGGTGCTTAGCAAACCATGAAAATTAAAGACTGTTGAAAATCCATGTCAGGTCATATATGGTTTCTGCCTGGGATTTCGACTATCAAGAGGTCCATTTTATATTTGTATCACTGCAGGATGAGCCTGGAATATTTGGATCATGTTTGAAATGGTTAGAAGCTGCACAAGCAGGAGACAGTGGGATAATTCTTATTTCAGCATAATTATAAATCCGTATAGATAAATTTATTTCCTCCATTTATTGCTCCTTTACTATGAATTCTAGTAGAAATTGAGCCAGATGAACTTTATTTCATTATAAACTTGGACTTTTCATTCATATATACCTAATCTCTGCCTTTGCTACTTATTGTTAGGGGCAGATTTTGATGTTTTATTGAATTACCATACTGTCACCGAGCAGTTCCTAAATTTTTTCCTATAAGACTCTCATGCACTGACTGTTGATAAGTCCATGTCTTTGAAAGGTTTACCTTCCTGCTGGTTTAAGAAGATGTCTCTTCTAGTTGCACAGTGGTACCTGGCTGCTTTGTGATGTCACTGTGACACAAGCTGACTCAAATGAAACCGAGACACTTACAGCAGGGTAACATTCAGGCTGAGAACTGTAATCTCTATAAATTCGTTGCCTCTGCTGCTGGCAGCCATGTGAGATTACCTGAAATCACCATCCTGACTGGGTTCTCTTGAAATCCACAAATTTCATTCACTCACTCTTTGAGACATAAAACAAGCTAAGACAAGTAGTGAGAATAGTTTCTCCTGAATCCACTATCCCAGAAAAATACATTCTCAGTCCTTAGCTCTGTGTTTGCACTGAATTTGCTGTGGATTGCATGGGACACCACACAGATGAGATAAAAACCTGCATTAATTCTATGACAGTTTTTGCTGGTTGTCTCAGGACTACCTATACTGAGACTCGGCGGCAGCTGCTGGATTTGCTTCCAAGCCTTGTTTTCTGATTCCAAACCCACGAGTGGGCTCCAGGTGGCAGCACGGACGCCGTTTCCAGAGCAGGCAGAAAGGTTTGGCAGGGAAAGGTTTTGTTTCAAACTATTTAGTCTTTCCTGTTCCCAGATGAAACTTGTGATGAAAACGCAGCCTGAACTTTAAATGTTAATCCATTTTGGAGTTTTCTTCATTGGAATTATTCTTAGAATAATTCTGTGGCAATTCTCATTTCTCAAAAGCATGTTTTCTCACTGTAAATCTGTAGTTACTAAACCTTAAGATAAAGGTGCTGTGAGAAGTTTCCATGTAAGTCAGAAAATGAATGGGTTTAAAGCAATTTTTTTGAAAAAAATATTATTTTGGTTAAATCATAGTTGTTTTTGGTTTTTGTCCCAGAAAGTTCTAATCATTTTACTGCTAAGTACGGGAGTCCTGCTCAGTGCAGAAACACAAGATTGGCAGAGAATCCCTGGGTCCTGAAATCCTCCATCTGCAGTTTCAGGTACAATTACATATATGTCTTTAAAGCAGCCCAGACTATTGAGTCATGAAGACCAAAGAACCCTGGACATTAACTGTGGGGATATGCCAGTCCCAGCTTCAGGCACAGACCAAAGGTCTGAATCATGTTCAGATTGATGGGGATTAGGAAAGACAATGACCAAAGGAAAAAACAGCAAGGAAGTAATATAAAGTATATATGTATGGTAATCTAAGGTAATGTAAAACTGCTGGTAGTGGCTGCTTGTTACATACAAAAGACACCTGTAAATTTACAGGCTTTAACAATGTTTTCAACACACTGAGAAAGGAACTCTGCATTTCAGATTCTTGTGTATATTGATTTGGACCCTACATAGTCTCCTTCCTGAGCATAATTCTACTTTTTACATGATATTGACTCCCTTTCAAGCCTTCTGCAGGCATCTGCTCCTGCCTGAGGCAGAATTTGCTCTAAATACCTCCTCACATCTCCTTGCTATTACCACAAGCTAGATCAGAGAGAGAAATGCACATTTTCCCAAGTGTGCCTGTTCTTTCTCTTTATATGGATATAAAATCTGGATGATAGATTAATTATTGAAAAGCAAGGCCACCTCTTTCTTGTTTCTGTTAGCATTAGAAGAGACAAATTTCATACAGTTTTACACACACAAAGTAAAACATGTTACATAAAAATTCAAGAAAGCCTTCATGTACACTTAGAAGAGGCAAGCAACCCAGTTCTCTTTTCAGTTACAGAAAGAACCAAGCAGGAGAAGAGTGTCTACTGAGGGAAAATTTTACACACTAGAACACAAAAAAAGTACAGTCTTTTCTTGGTAAAGTCTTTGAAAGCAGTATTAAAAAAATGAAGAGATTCAATTAATAATGCTGACTTTCCTATTAAAAACCCAATTCCCAGTTCCTAGTTCCAGGTGTTATGATGCCACAGAATATATTTTTCTACAAAATAAATAATACAGACATGAAACCCTTACAATTTCAGTTTGAGGGTTTTTTTTCAGGGCAAATAGTATTAAGTCTGCCTTCATGGGAGTTGAAAATATGAAGGCTAGACACAACTAGTTTGAGTTATTTTTTCACAAAGATGCAATTTGCAGTCAAGTAGTCCTTGAATCAGGTTCATTAAATGAATCCATGCTCTATTCATTCATTAAATGAATTAATGTGCTCTGTTTCACATATTGGAGCTTTGCCTGTTTCTATTTGGGGTAGTCCATTCCGAGGGCTGTTCTCGGACCTAACCTAACCTGACCCTAACCATGCATCATTATGGGTTTTTTTTGTCTTCCATCCCCCGGAAGTTCTACCTGGGTTTCTTCTGACTCTTGCAGATCTTTTCCCATGGAGAACTTTCTGTCTTACTCTCTCTCAGGATTAGTATTCAAATAAGGCCTAGGAAACAGACTCCAATGATTTGCTTTATCATCCCACTTGGTGATATCAAAACTGCTTTTGACTTCACTAAGTAGATTTCCTGAACCAGAACTGAAAGACTAAGCTTTATATCTTAATTCTGAAATCCTTCATTAACTAACTTCATGGATGTGCAGATGAACCAATTTTCTCTTGCTAGCAGAGCAGAACAAATAATAGGAATTTGCTTTTCTGTGCATGCATGCTCCCAGAGCCTCTCTATGCTCAATTTCAACAAAGAACCCCCAAAATGCAAAAATCAAACCTTTCTATGCAAAAATCAAACCTTTCTTTTGAAAATAGGTTTCTCGCTATTTCTCTCACTTGGGTTTCAAGCATATTGAATAGATGCTATATTCTTGCAGCAGTTTTGGTGTGGATTCTAATCAAATCCCATACATCATTTGAGTAAAACACATGAGTTGAGGGCTTTTTGAAATGCTGTAATGACAACTGGGCAGAATGAAGGACAAAAATCAATGAAACGGAAATATTCAATCCCATAAAAGGCATGACATAAATACAGCCTAATTTCCTGCCTTTCTGCTAAACTAGTCATCTGCCTTACCCACGTCAGTAATTTTGCATGGGTTACAAGCAGAGCTTTCAGATTATTATCGGCAGAGCACTGTTTCTCTTTTTGGATTGCAATGAAGTCAGAGACAACAAGGAAGAAAATATATTTTAAAAGCTTTAAGATTGTCTGTCATTGCACTCCAGAGCCTTGAGGAGCTGATTATTTTCCTGTTTCCTGTGTTTCAGCAAAGGCACTGCTAGTAGTGGCTTGGGACTGAGGATTGTTGGGACCAGCTGAAGGACTCTTCTAATGGGCATGCCTGAGTATGCATCTCGTGCTGTCCCTGCTCCCATGTCCTTGCTCTCCTACAGCCAGGGCACCAGCAAACCCCTGCTGCACTCACTCAAAACCCACCAAGCAGCTGGTGACAAGGTGACAGCTAAAACAACAGAAAATGATTGAGAGCATGGGTAAGACAGCACTTTTGAACAACCTCGTTTTTAGTAAAGCAAGATAACGGATTGTGGCTGGATTTGGATGGAGATAATTGCAAAAGTGTTAAAAATACTACTCATATTTGTGTCACTTTGAAGTAGTAATTTCCCAGACGTATACAGAACAACTAGCTTGCACAAAAGGACTGTAAGTCATTCTGGTTTGTGACAGCAGGGCATCAGTGACTGCTGGGAGGGAACAGTTAAAACCAGATTTGTCAAGGAGGGAATTTTCACTCAAAGCAACCTTGCAGCTGGGAATGCTAAGAATGCTGGTGTGGGAAAACTCCCTTTCCTGTGCCTAGAATTGTTCATCCTCTGCCTGTTTTGAGAAGCAGAATTCCTTTGTAGAGATAACACACTCTCACAGACATGCTTGAGCCTCCTGCTGGGGGAGAGAGAGATGATAAAAGCACAATCCTGCTATAAACCATGTGTGCCTGAAGCCTTTTGGTATATTGGGACAGGGAGTGGGGGCCCTTTCACACCCCACTGTCACTGGGATGAACTGAGCCTAAGGGAGCCTGTGTCCCCATGTGTCTCTGTGGCCCAGTGTTAGTGAAGTACTGAAATAAATCTACTCTTTACATCTTAGCTGTGGTTTGGTGGTTTCCTTGGTTGTGTCGATTCACACAGTGACCTATTATGATGTACCAGCTTTGTCTTCCTAAGGGGATCAAAATGAAGTCAGCCCAATTTCTTTCTGTTGTGAAGACAGATTATGTGGATGTACCTGCCGTGCTGTAATTTGTATCCCACAAATGGCCAACCACTCTGAAATTTCTAAAGGGAGTGTTTGAATATTGCATGGTCATTGACCAGAAGAAAAATGAGTTAACTTTTTCAAAAGCTAAATGTCTGTGAGTTCCTGCCTTGCTATATGGGCATGACGGTCCTGGGGAAAAATACATGGGGGCCTGCTCTTGGTTTGAGCCAAACATCAGGGAAAACAAATTTTCTTACATCTCATGTTCAAGCCCATGGTTTACAACCCTGGTCAGGGCTGGGGGTTATGGGGGCTCAGGCCTGAGGCTGCTGGGGCAGGACCCCTACCTCCAGGGCATTTGGGGCAAGTCCCAGGAAGTGAAGTCCTGCACCAGCCACCCCAAACCAGGCAGCTCAGCAGGTGACTTCCATAGGTGAGCTGTTGAAACTGGCCTTCCAGAAGAAGTTTCAATATATTGCTTTGCAGCAAATCTTCATGTCAGCCCATGTGCCAGAAGAAAATTCACAGTGTCCCTTCCATTTTGGTGTTTCTATGAATTTGTGGAATGTGTTTAAATTTCATTTGAGTTTTTCTGCCAGTAGTTTTAGCCTGTATTTTTTCATCAAATCACCAGAAGAAAAACTTCTTCAACATGGAAACAGTATATTCAAAATGAAAACTGTGTTTTCAAGTGTGTTGTAGGCTACATGTAAGATGTAACCAAAAGCATGTATTCTATTATCATCTTCACAAGCTGTTAAAGCAGGTGGGACAATGTTCATTATCCCCCACCATGACTCATATCTGATAACACCCTCCGGGAGCTATCTCTGTTTAATGGGCAATCAAGGACCCACCACATTAGTCATAGAATTACATCAGTCCATTGTGAGATGCTCCACCCAGCGGGGAGGAGACAAGCATTCCCACCTGGATATAATCTGGGGTTTGAACAGCACAAATAGCCCTTACCTACTGGATTCCCAGAGGATAAGAGCTACCACTGGACCTTCAGGTGAAGACCAGACCCTTTTCTACAGGATTACCTCTTCAATAGCCCTCTGGACTGCTACCACCACCCTGACTAACAGGGTGTCAGGTTAAATCCTGACTCTATCAGTGTTCTTGTACTATTGCATTTATTTCAATTTTCCTATTAAATTATAATTCTGACTTGTGATCTCCCACTGGTTTGTTTCCAAACTAGTACAAAGTGTTAAGAAGGAAGACTGATTTATGCCAGTTGAAAGAGCAAGGAGAAGCCTTGTTGCTCTTTTTGTGTTATGTACAGATAACAAGTTTTTGTCTTTACCTTTTTTTTCCTGAATTCAATAATATTAATCATAGAATGGTTTGGGTTGGAAGGAACCTTAAAGACCATCTGATCACAACCTACCTGCCATGGGTAGGGACACCTTCTACTAGAGTAGATTGCTCAGAGCTTCATCCAAGCTGGCCTTGAACACTGACAGGGATGGGGCATCCACAACAGCTCTGGGCAACCTGTTCCAGTGTTTCACCACCCTCCCAGTAAAGAATTTCTTCACAGCTTCTCATCTAAACCTAATCTCAGTTTCAAGAGATTCCACCTTGTCCTATTACATGCTCTTGTAAATAGGCTCTCTTCAACTTTCTTGTAGGGTCCCTTCAGGTACTGGAAGGTGGCAATGAGGTCACCCCAAAACCTTCTCTATTCTAGGCTGAAAAATCCGAATTATTTCAGCTTTTCCTTATAGGAGAGGTGCTCCATCCCTCTAATCATCTTAGTGGCCCTCCTCTGGACTCACTCTAATATGCTGATGTCCTTCCTGGGCTGGGATCCCAGAGCTGGGTGCAGCTCTGCATGTGGGGTCTCAGCAGAGCAGAGGGGAGAACCCCCTCCCTGGCCCTGCTGGCCACGCTGCTTTGGATGCAGCTCAGGATACAATTGGCTTTCTGGGCTGGGAGTGCACATTGCCAGCTCGTGTCCAACCTCTCAGCCCCCATCACCCCCAAGTCCTTCTTGGCAGGGCTACTCTGGGTTTGTTCATCCCCCAGCCTGTACTGATACCAGGGACTGCCCTGATCCAGGTGCAGCAACTTGCACTTGGTCTTGTTCAACCTCATGAGATTCTCATGAGCTCACTTCTTGAGCTTTTCCTAGTCTCTCTGGATCAGGTCCCATCCTTCAGGTGTGTGAACAGCATCACTCAGCTTGGTGTCACCTGCAAATTTGCTAAGGGCACTCTCTATCCCTTCATCTATATTATTAATGAAGATAGTAAATACTAATGGTCCCAAATACAGGCCCCTGAGGGATACCAGTTGTCACTGACATCCATCAAGACTTTGAGCCATTGGCCATTATGTAACCATTCAATCAATTCCTTATCCACTGAAGAGCCATCAAATCCATCTCTCTTCAATTTAGAGAAGGATGTTGTGGGGGATTGTGTCCAAGTCTTCACAGAAGTCCACATTAGTGACACCTGTAGCCCTTCTGTCTGCAGATGTTGTCACTCCATCATAGAAGGCCACGGTTTGGTCAGGCAGGACTTGCTCTTGGTGAAGCTGTGCTGGCTGTCTTGCATCACCTCCCTGTTCTCCATGTGCATTAGTACAGTTTCTAAAAAGGTCTGTTCCATGATCTTGCCAGGCACAGAGTTGAGGCTGACAGGCTGGTAGTTCCCAAAATCCTTCTGTAGCCTCTGCTGTTCTCCATGTAGCTCTGGGTAGCACCTTGACCTCTGTGCTCTTTGCACTTGTCCTCACATCGTTTCACTAATAGTAATAGAGCCTTTTATTAACTAAAGGCAAAAGACATTTTGCTATACAGATCCTAAAGTATACATGTTTCTAAAAATTATAAATATAACAGCATGAAAAAATTTCTCCTTCTTTTCTACTCAAGGTCCATTTTATGACAGAATTTAATATTCTATATTTATATTCAGTAACAGCAACATTTCCTTTAATATTACTGAGAAAATAGAGTAAAACTTGTCCATTGGGTGAAAATTAACTCTCCCAATTTCCCCTCATGTGTTTATCAATAAGGTAAACATGTAAATCTTGGCCACTTGATACCCACTGCTCTGATTCTGCTGTTGCTGCTGGGAAGAGGCACTGCGAATGCTCTGACTGCAGGGAGACTGTCAGATGCACGTTATGAATGTTAGACTGAATCAGCCTTCTAATTATAATGGCTTTTAGGGCTTTTGTAGAAGTGCATTAGTCTCTGCAAGTCTTGTAGGTGAAATATTGTGACATTAACTGGCAGCTCTATTCACACTGGAAGTTATTTATCATGGTAGTAAAATTTAAAGAAATTACATGATTACATATAACTGAAAAATTATCATACCCCTGTGGTTCTGACTATCTGGTTACATCCTGTGCCTTGAAGCCTCCCAGGTATGTGATTATCTAATAATGATCAATTGCCTTATTGATTCAGCACCATATGTCAAATTGCAAAGGGAAAAACAATTAACAGTAGAGTTTATGCCTGCAGGGGCAGTTGCATGTTTACATATTTCAACACTTTCTTATATTTATTGAAATATTTAAGATTTGGAATTGCAATATAAGTTTTATTTTGAGAGCTTGTATTCCTCCAAATGATTTAAGGAGCACAGAATTAGGTTTCCAGTGCCTGATGGTCTGATTTTAGTGCAGTGCCTTCAGTTCCTATCGACTCCAGATAATTGCTGAGCAGATTTCTTTTTTCTTTTTTTTTTTTGTGCCTCAGTGCTCATTTTTATAAATTAATATTACAGATCCATGTCTTAAAAATCTAGCTCAAAACCTGTAAATCAAAGTTATAGAAAGAAGTAAAAGCTGGTTTGATGTCTTACGTGGTGGAAGTTCTATTGCCCATGAATAAATTAACTTTAGTGAATAATTCTGTTATGGGGATTTCTCCAGGACACACACACATTGTAGGAAATTCTGGACATAATTTTTACAAGAAAACTAAACCCACCAAAAATCAAAAACAAAGCCCCAGCCTCACACACAATGTACTTCGGCCATGGGGGAGAGTAGATCTTTGTAAAAAAGGGCTGTAAGTCAGATCAGCCCAGCCTTGTTTTTTCCCCAAACCCAGCGTATCATTCCTCCTGTGCACCACAGACAACAAGGGGATCATTTAAGTACGGAAGGGACTAGACAAGTGTCTGTAAGAATCTTCTTTATGTGTTGCCAGTGGTGGTAGATGGTGACTGAATAACCTCAGAAATGAAGGAAAGAAAAATGGGAAGGGTTATGCCTAATGCCACTGAATGTCTTCACAGGGAAAAAGGGCCATAATCATGAGAGTGCCACACAGTTTCTTTTTGGTGACAACCATGATTTGACTCTCTGCAAAGCAAAGTATCTGAGATAGAAAGCCACTGGGAAATATTTAAAAGTGGACATCCAAAATTCAGGGATGCTTTTTAAATCATAATATATTTGTAAAATGGGGAAAGAATACTAACCTGTCATTTCACAAAATATGATAATGATGATTTTTTGTAGCATTCACGTAATATAATGAAAAGTGCCAGAGAAAAAACATGAGGAAATCAATATTTATGTCCTCAGAGAATGATATGAATTGAATGAATTAAAACAAAGCATGGAACTGCTCAGTGAAAACTGGCTGTAAAACCCAGTGTTGAATGAGTGCTCATTTTTAACTGAGCACCTTTCATTGCATGCTGTAAATGAAGACAAATTTCCATAAAAATGTAAACATAAAAGGTTCTCAGCAGGCTCTTCAATCTCCCCATGTCCTTCTCAGGGCAGTGAAACGGATCAAGCTGGCAGAAGGCACAGCAAGAAAAGTAAGAGGTCGGTAGAGATTCAGTTCAGAATCTTTGTCTTTCTTCTACAGTTCTCTGTTCTAGTTATTGAGACTGAATGATATTTGCACAGATAAATTCTTCCATTTAAGAGTCATTAATTTCTTGAAATTTTATTCTCAATAATGCAGCGTGTGTGTGCACGCACCATAATAGTAGAGTGTAAATATCTGCAATGAACTGAGCAGCAGTTCATAACCAAATTTTCATACAAAATTAATCATGTAATCTTCATTAAATTCTAAAGTTGTGTAATCTCCTCCCTCAAAAAAAGAAAGAAGACAGTCTCTTCACTGTACACTCTGTCTAATTTGTGGGCTCCAACTTTCTATTATGAGAATATCAACTGGTTTACTACAATATTACTTCCTATTTTGAGAATTCATTGCACTCACTGGTGAATGCACCTTCTACTATTTGACATATCAGTTCTCAAAGGAACTGGAACAGTGAAACAGCCATGAATGTATGCAATGCGAAAGAAAAGGAGAAAAAAAATCTCCAAACCAAGAGAAAACAAAGATAGATAAGAGAGACAACTTGTCTTGGTGAGAAACTCTGCCAACAATATAAATCTTAAGTGCCTTTTCTCCGCTTCTACAGCAAAGGCACAATGGTGCAACATATATACAGCCTGGAGCATCCTTCTCAAATCAGTCAGGGAGATACTCTGCTGAATCATGTTGGAAAATCAATTCAGCTGTGAGACGTCCATGTAACACCTTCCCCCAGCAATGCCACATGATTTTATATATCTATTTTTTAATTAGAAGTGAGTTGGAAGCAATCAGGTATTCTTTGGTCACCATCATGACTAACTTGCTTTTGATAGCCTATTTAACTCAGGTTTAATTAACCTTCCCTTCTCTTCTGCTTCTGCCCCTAAATTAGACTGCAGGTACCCAAGGCCTATACTGGAATAGGAAAGGCAAAAACCCAAAATTCCAAACGGAATCTACTACCTAGATAGAATTTTATCTTCTCTTTCCACCCAGCAGTGATCGTTATTGTTATTAGCAGAAGCATCAGAGTAGAGCAGTGATTGTTACTGACATTAATGTTTAGGGAAATGATTTCAATATAAATCTTTATGCAAACTCATGTTTTCAAAATTGGATCATAGCTAAAGTTGACTTCACACTACTGCACTGTGAACAAAACAAATACACAGCTGAGAAAATTGAATAAGTATGAAGAGAAGCACACTGTAATGCGGTTCTGTGCCTGTGCTATAAGCTGGAATTAACTTAAACCTGTAGAAATCTGTCTATACTCTTTATAAATGCACCTTTTTCTGGACCACAGTTTAGATTCCCTGTATATAGCCCTAACCTTAGAGAATAAATACATGGTGCAACAGATGTTTAATAGGCAAATGTTTACTTAAGAGTTCTTAACCCCAGGCAGAGGTAAGCTAATTCAGCTGTGTTTTGTGCACTGAACTGTGTGAAATAATGTCCCATGGTTCAAGAAGTGGTTGCACGTGGGCAATTCCTCTGAGTAATATATGGTTAAATCATGGTCATTTATTTGTGCATGTTTCCTTAGAATTAGGGATTTTGAGCCTGCCTACCTTAAAACCAGCATAAATCAGGTAAAAATTCTTGGCATTGCATGTGTGTTAGTTGTCTAAGAGAAACGAATATCTAAATGATGATAAGCATAAACTAAAGAGTCCTTTTTTTAAAGATAGGGTGGTCTTAGGTAATATAATGGCTGTATCTCTGAGTTACTTTTTTCAGGCATCTTTATCCATGTGTAAAGAGACTATGCAAGCAGGATAGATACTGCTCAAAACCAATGATTATTAGCTAAAATGCACAATTGTGAACTGGCATTAGCAAGGAAAATAATGTATTATTATGCTTATCAGAGTTTTGCTACAAGGCAATCATCTGTCAGGAGAAGAAGGTTTAGACCCCTCTTGCCTCCTTGAGCTGGTCTTCAATGCTCCTAAGCTGCCATAATCTCCCAGGTATCTGTAATTTCCTTTATGATTTTATACTTTGCCTTTTTGGTATTCTTTATTTGAAAACTTGGGCTGATAATAATCAGCATCCAAACAACCCAACCTCCACAATTTTCACAGAATCACAGAATAAGCTGAGTTGGAAGGGACCCACAAGGAGCACTGAATCCAGCTTCCAGCCCTGCAGAGCACCATTCCCAAGAGTCACACCATGTGCCCGAGAGCATTGTCTAAACAATTCTTGAAGTCATGTTTGGTGCTGTGACTGCTCCCTGGGGAGCCTCTTTCAGAGTCTACCCACGCTCCAGTGAAGAACCTTTTTCTAATATCCAACCTAAGCCTCCTCTGACACAACTTCAGGTCATTCCCTCAGATCCTGCCACTGATCACCAGAGAGAAGAAATCAGTGTCTGCCCCTTCTCTTCCTGTCATGAGGATGTTGAAGAGTGCCATGAGGTCTCCCCTCAGTCTCCTCTTCTCCAGGCTGAACAGACTAAGTGACCTCAAATGCTTCTCATGCGGCTTCTGTTCAAGGCCCTTCACCATCTTTATTGCCCTCTTTTGGACGCTCTCCAATAGTTTAATATCTTATATTGTGGTGACCTAAACTGCACACAATATTCAAGGTGAGGCCACACCAATGCAGAGTAGAATGGGACAATTACCTTGTTTTTACCTATTTTATTGTGCGTGTCCCTGCTTCACAGACTATTTCACAGCACTTTCTCATCATTTAGCAGTTTCTTCAGCAGCATGAAACTAAGGTTAGATGGCTCAGCCATATAGGAGCTGAGACTTTGAGCTGTGGAGAAGGAAGGATATTGTAGAGTGTGCATCTCATAGGGCTAAATAAGATTGACAGAAATACAGTACAATTATTCTATTAAAACCTCCCTTCTTTGGAATTTGAGGTCTGGAGTGGATGCCAGTTATGTTGGAAAATAAAGCTCCTACTTATAATGGAAACTATTCAGGATTGCTTCATGACAGTTGTCTGAATGCAGACTCTTATTCCAGTGCACGATAAGTCTAGAAAATTCTTCCTGACAACATATTTATAACTTCACAGATTTAATTTTTTTCTGCTTATCTTTTTTTTTCCACTAAGAAATGAACACTTTACTAAATCTGGAGCAAGAAGAAGTAGCAACTATTTTCAGAAAAAAAAAATTAAGTGTAGAAAAGTTTCATCTTCTGTTTTGCTACCTTATCGATATATTAATATGCTTTTCCAGTCTGATCATAGAATCACAGGTAGTTCTTCATGCTAAATGGCCTATAGCAGGTTTTTAATTACACTCCAGTAGCTGAGAAGCAGCATCTCAAATGTAGTCATATGATTTACTAGTGTAATTACTGATCTGCCTTAAAACTCTACTACTTAAAACACTACTGCTAGAAGCTGTAGTGAACTTGATCCTAGCCAGCTCCTGCCTCTTTCCCATTTCTGGACCACGTGTGATGGTGCTCACTGATGTTTTGAACCATTTCTTCTAGAAATTACCTCCTTGCACAGGTTTCTGGTAGAATGCTGCTCTACCTTCAAGTTCAGACCAGTGAGAATTAAATATTGGTTTACAGACAGTAAAATTAGTGTAGCTGGCTTGTCACTATGTGTAGATGAGCATGGATTCCTGAGTGTTTTATAATAGCTGAACTAACATAAAAATGAACAGGGTCTCTCTTCCCTTCATACACCTTTTCCCTCTTCATATAGATTTTCTTTTACTTAGAGATGCGTTTACAGTATTTTATGCGAGAGGGAAAATTTAGGATTTAATCAATAATCCAGCTTGTGTATGAACTTCTAAGAACATGAAAAGTGACCCTCAGCTCTCTTGACAGTGAAGTTCAAAACATTTTGCTTCCTAGGAATCAACTGCCTGTCACATAGGCCACGATGTGTGAATTATTTTCAAGTAGTTTGAAGTGACTAGTAAATCCATTAGGATGGACTGAACTCTTTCCAGTACCCTGACCCTTTGCTCCATACAGGCTGCTTTTGATCTACATCTCTCAAGTGTATTTACCTTTGGACCATTCCCTTTCTTGCCACTTTACAAGTCATGAATACTACAGGAACCAGATGTCTGTAAAGTGATAATGCAGTGGTTGACAAGGAATTGAGGATTAGGAGCAGGACAGAGTACAAGAATTATTACTGTGAGTGCTGAGGCAATGATTTTATGAGCATTTGAGCTGACCTAATGATTCCTGCTTTTCCTTTAGAGAACTTTTCTGATATGTGCCTGAATATTTCTGTTTAAATAAGACACCTACAGGCACCAGCCCTATTTTAGACATATATGTGTTTATCCAAAACTCCTGTAGCTCCCTGGAGTCACACATTAGTAGCATTGTCACAATTTCAGAAGCAAATATATGATTGAGAGGAATGGCTGGAAAAAATCCAACTTTAAACTGTATACTGTTTCATCCTGGGTTTTGTTCAGAAGCTAATTTCTTTTAAAAAATCCATACATAGTGAAATTTAAACCAGTGTGTCTCCTTTTGGTGTATTTTGATTTCAATGAAAGCAGTCAAAGTGGTACACAGAGAGAAAGGAGTTCATGAGCCCATTAAGACCCTCACCTGTCACTTCAGTTTTGTTTTTCTGCAGATGGCATACCCTTTCAGCTTTAAGTTTTATGCTATGTGTATGGTGTGGATCCATATTTTTAATTAACTTCTGTTTAGTAAATAGATGTTCAGACATGGTTTAGAACTGCAATTAGAAGATTAGGGTTAGATTAGAGCCCTACTGTGCTAATTAAAATACTTTTGAGGTCTGTTGTCCATGCAATAAAATGTCAAGCAATTGACAAACCATAAGTGAAAAATTGATTCAATTATCAAGACAGACAAAATGTGCTTTTTTTTCCCCCTGAGAGTTAAGATTTATTATGGCCATTATGAATACAGATGTTTATAAGTATGTGTCTTGGAATTCATTAAACTTTGCTGTTCCTTAATGCTGTTCTGCTTGCTATAAGACAGAATTATCTATGGTTCCTTCAGTGGATGGAACTGCTCAACCTTTTTAAACTAAAATTTTAATCTGGGAGCAAATGACTGGTGTTTCCCACATTAAGGAGGTGGAGGGCCATGAGCAACCTCCTACCATTGTTTTTCTTGAACAGAGAAAATCCTGCAGAGTGCTTCAAATATATGATAAGGATCCAAAGTGGAAATTAAGTGTGCCACAGAAGTCTAAATACCTAGAAAAGAGAAGCAATGAAGAATAGTTGTGAAGAATATCCAGTAATGCTTTTTAAAGTAAATTATTGGTAAATATATGATTATCCAGCAAGTTCTAAACAAGCTTATCAATGACACTTAATTTTATAACTACTTTTTAAAACTTATAATGATACATTTTGGAAGTGGTTAGGTCTTCTGTAACCATTATGGAAATGAACACTACAAAAGCCTTGTTGCTCAAATGGTGGGATTTTTTTATAATTCAGGTTTCCAACCTATCTGCATTCATGTTCCTTAACACTAATCTGTTCCTGTACCATTAAAACTCCCTTTTACTTCACTTTAAGTAGTCACTAGCAATTTGATTGAAGCTGTTGTGTCCTATCCCAACTATAACTTGACTACATTACACTATCAAAATTTATTTTTTTTTCAGTTCCTACAAGACAGGCTCTCCATCTACATATAAGCCCATTAGAGGTTCTCAGCACTTATTCCAGCTTCCCTTAATCTTTCACAGACATGTATGGCCAGACTTGTATGTAGCTTAACGTATTTCTTGTGAAGGCTCATTGGTACCCTATAGAATGGAAAAAATATTCTTTCTCTACTGGAAATTCCTCATCAGAGGCATCCTTGGATCATATGCCTTTTAAATGATTGCAATATCCTGTTGACTCACAGTCATCCCCTGTGATTAATTGTGTTACACAGGTCTTTCTCTTTCTCATTCTTTCTAGCTGAGGGATTCTCAGTTGAGTTTATAGCAGAATTTTATATTATTTGTTCTCAGGAGCAGAACTCCGCATTTTATGCTATTGAATTTTGTACTATTGAATGTAATAAAAAATGAATTCCATCTGGTTTTATTTGGTTGCTTTTTATGCCTACTTCCAATAAACACTGAGCAAACAAATGAATCTGCTTGACTCCTTTCAAACTGGGACTTTCAATGAATACTTTTGCAATCCTCCTTGCTAATACACGTATATATGTCTGCTAACAGAGCTTGTTTGCTCAGCTAATCAGGGAATGGCAATAACAGAGTCTGCATGATTGACCCAGTCATTAATCAAGATGCTTCAAAGTTAACAAATTCTGGAGGTACTGAGATTTACTGGGAGCTCTAGCCTGGCCACAACAGTCAATAAGAAAGTTCTCACTGTCTTTAAAATGCTTTTTGCATTTTTAAGATCCATTTTGAACATTTTTTCTCTGTTTCAGTCATGTAGAATTTTCTGCTGTCCTGGACAGCAGACATTTCCCTGGATTGTATGTATGGATTTATACAACAAATTGCCAGTATTGTTGTTTGTTTCCTTGGCTCAGTGTTTAGAAACAGTTCACGTTTTTGAGGGCACAATGTTGCACTTCAGTTTTTTTTTTTATGCTTCTTTTACATAACAATAAGAATTTGGCCAGAAAGTGTGTGAATATAACTAATTCATTGTTTATTTTGCTATAAATTTTATCAGCACTGCAAAATCTAATCTTTTGTATTATTCAAACATTTTTAGTGCTAATATATACCCATCTGCTCTGGAAAAACATCATATTGTGGAGTGTCCAATTTTTTAAATTTTATGCAAAACTAATAAGTGTTTTGGATAAGTTGTCATAACTACTAATAGATGATAGTGATAATGACCTTTGATTCTCAGATAGTCTAGACCAGGGAACTGATTTATCAAAAAGCCTGTCCCCAAAGTATCGCACACTTTAAACAATACTAAAAAATTCTGCACATCTCTTAGAAGTTTACTTTTTTTTTTGAAATGTCAAAAGGCATAAAAAAGCTCTGGAACTAACAATCCAAGCAAATCCAAACCCTATGTGTCCTTTTCTGTCAGTAATTGCTTTTTGACTCTGGAGGAGTAGCTTGAATTTGGAATAAATACCTGTTTTCACTAATGCAGTTTTGGCCATTTTCATAAATATATGGTCAAGACATAACCTTTACAGAGTCATGCTATGCTCAAAGCAGAAGTTTAACAAAACTTGGTCTGAGTCCTTGAAGATCTTCTCCTGATTAGAGAGGCTAATTTCAGAAACTTACGATGCTCATCAAACTGTATCTGTTCCCATCATACGCAGAGGCTGAGCATGTGAGAAACCTCTGTTTAAAGGAAAACATTTCTTATGCATTTTTCCTTACCAGTGCAGGTATGAAAATTGGAAACAAGATCTTATTTAGGCAGGTCCTTACTTTTTTTTTCTTTCCTCTTCTATAGAAAGCTTTATCTCTCTGGCCCTAGTTGGGAAGAGATGCTTTGAAGCTTTCCTGAGGTAAAGAGTAAGCTGAGAAAAAAGGGAGGATGATAAATGGGCAGGAGAGAAATTTGGACCACAAAGCAGGAAATGTTGTCTGTATAAGTAGGCTGAAGATGGCCTGTGTCTCAATAAAGAAATTAGGATATGGCGAGGATAGAAAGCTGGGGAGAGGGTCTGTTTGATTTTATAAAAACATGGGGTTTAGACAAGAAACTGTATTAGGGTAAGAGGAAAATATGTGGGCAGCGGACATGGACATGGGATAAGTTTTTGCCCTTGAAAGCAATTCAGTGTAAGTGAAATTAGTTTTCTTTACCCAGTATATGTCTCCTTCAGATTATAAAGTCAGGATCTGCACAAAGCGAATTCTCTCTTTAGTCTATGTCTATGAGCCTGGCATGGTTTTGTGGGAGAAAGCCTTCAGTTCCTTTCTTGGATAAAAGTGCTTTGTTTTCTAAGCAGATTAATTTTTACCTCTTTAAAAAAAAAACAAACCCTCTGAAGCTTTTCTGCTGTGATTGAAATATATCCTGATGGTTTTTACTTCTCTAACTAAGAGTTATCAGCACAGTCTATTTGGGAATATGCATTAGGGAGACTTTTTATTTATAATTGGTCTACTGGAGTTCCGACACCTAACCCAGAAACCTAACCTAGTCTAAAATAGGGGTTAAAGGCTATGTTTACAGAGCTAGATGGTTTTACAGAAGCACCTGGGGAGCTGCATTTCATACTCATTACTAAAAATATGAGAAAATTGAGTTGAACAGCTGTTTCAACTTAGTAGTGATTTCTCAAATACATGCCTAATTCCTTGTTACTGTTATCATTTCATGCTCTATGGTAACGATCACAATCACTGTGCCTGTCTGTCGATTCCCAGTAGGAGCTTATTTAAAGAGATGGGACCGTCAGAGTTATCCGCGATTTATTACTTAAAACAACGAACAAAATATCAGTCTCAGAGGCCATGGGATTTTAAGCAAAACTGCCATAACTGATGACAGTCACAAGATTCAGGGTTACATGGCAATTTATAACTTTTTAACCCAATAAGCTGTCACCACGAAACTTTGTTTTGGTTTTATAACCTATCACCTTCGGTGCCTTTTACTGCATTGCGGCTGTCTTTAGACCAATGATCTATTAGTGCACATACACACCTTTACTTCTATGGTAGCATCTAAATTCTTAACTTAAACTACAAAATCACATTACTATACATAAAAAATCCTTCACCATATCACCCAATCGATATTCTTACTTACAACTATAGGAACCTAGGCTTATAATTCTTTCGCTTAAGATCTGTATACTTGTAGCATTACATCAACCCAAGCTCTTTCCAGGGCTGTAAATTAAACTCATTAGTGTCCGTGGGAGTTTCAACTCCTCTGTTTCCCACACCTATGTTATGTTACTTACGTGATCCCCTTACAGTTTCTGCAGAGGGTGTTGAGAGCCTGCAACCACAGACAAAGCCCTTCGGCTCTCAGACCTGGGCCCCTGCCTGACTTGCATTCTGGCAGCTTCACATTAGCTCAGTTGCTTGGAGCATCCTGGTGCTCCTCATTGCTCTTAGTCAATGTAAGAAGCAGATCAGGGATCATGGTTTGTCCACAAAAAATCAGTGAGTCAAAGTCCAGTTAAGGTAAAAAAATTCTTCTGCTGTCCCTTGCTCCACATTTTCCTGTCACTTGCAGCAGTTTACTCAGTGACTCCCTCTTTTGGAATATACAGCTCAGCTTGTGTGAGTAGGTATAAATGCATCAGTCAAACAAACAAGAGCAAGTGTGGAGACCCATGAGTGTGGCTCTCCAGAATTTAATTACCATTCAGTTTTTGTTTTAACTGTAGATGAAGGGAGGAAATAAAAGCACCCTAGCAAAAAGCAATATTTTCTTAGTAAACACAGGATATTACTATATATCAACCATTTTTTTCTCAGACTTATTAATTATTTCAATAGATGCTTTCATGGAATAACAATGCAACTGATGAGCCAGCCTGTGTCATCCCGTTGCTATAGAAATCCCTCAGTATAAGCATCCTGGCACTGTAATCAGTTTAGCTCTCATTAGCCATCCTGGAAAGGGCAAAATAGAGCGCTTCTGGTTTGAATTTTTTATTTAAAATTTTCCACATTCATAGAAACTGGTGTGCAGTACCTTGCAAGACAGCACAGCCTTTGAAGGACAGTCAGTCACGGCCTGTGCATGACCCCTGCTCCACACTGCATCCCAGGGCAGCCATAGTTCTATCCAGGCTTGTTGTCTATAATCCCAAGGAGAAAATAAGGCCATCAAAGGTCAGAGAAGCATTGACATTAGTTTAACACATCAGGTTCCACATCAAGTACCACAACAGCCCGTACCTGAGCTTTACACCATGAACTGACTCAGTGATGGGGCCCTGAATGGCTGGTTGATTTTCCAGTAGCCTTGGGTGGTAACTGGCTCCATAGCTCTCCCAGTGGGATGGTAATATGGTAGTATCATAACCTAGCATCAGGGTCTTGGTGCAATGTATCCTTATGTATGAGTTTTGGCACAGATGCAAAGAAAGAGAGAAATAACAGCATCTTGTGCTGATTCTACTACTTGTCTGGACAAGTAAATTTTTCTGTGTGACTGCAGTTTCCCATTTGATGGAATCATACAATGTTTTCGGCTGGAACAGAATCACCAGGTTGGAAGAGACCTTCAAGATCACTGAGTCCAACCCATGCCCCAACACCTCAACTAAACCATGGCACTGAGTGCCACATCCAATCTTTTTTTAAACACATCCAGGAATGGTGATTCCACCACCTCGCCAGGCAGACGATTCCAGAACTTTATCACTCTTTCAGTAAAAAACTTTTTCCTAAATGGACCCTAAGGATCATCTAGTCCAGCCCTGCTGCTTGATGGATAGGTTAAGAGTGTTTTAAGCTCCAGTATTCCACATTTACCCTTGATATTACATTCTTGATTGACTGAAGTGAGTCAAAGTTAATGCTATGACTGTAGTATTTCAGCAGCAGTGGGGGTTTTATGATTTAAAAAAAATTTTTTTACATTTTTTGTTTGTTTGTTTTTACACCTCAACACTTCTTTTGTGGTCTTTCTTATGCCTTTCGGAGTACTAGTTCAAATACTGATTTTTTTCTGTTTTATAAGTGTGCTTGAAAAGAACTGTCAGAGCAGTGTATGTAAAAGAACATATTTTATATACAAGATAAATTACAAGATTACAAAACTATTGACATTTTTGTAAAAACTACCAAAATTGCATATAAGCCCTAATTTTAAATATAGACACAATCTTAGAAAGTATCTCAGTTATATTCCCCAAACTAATGCTACTACATAGGTATGGCATAGATTGTATGGCTTCCTGGTAACTATAGAAGTGTTGCTTCTTTAAATAGAGAAAAAAACAACACACCACAGCTGCTAGGAATAAGTATAAAAAATGCTTGTTTGTACAAGCCCAAACTCCATTAGTTTCACAATAGAAAATATTTCCAGTTTCAGAGTTTTGATCTCTAAATTATTTTTCTCTTACAGATAATGTGAGGTCAAAGGTAGAGAAGCTGTAGAGAGAACAAAAAGCTTTTTGTTTCAACTTCATTTGAACTGGATTTGGGATAGGATTTCCTTCCTGCTGTGTGCTTTTCTTAGTATGCTCATTGCTCAGTACAGGGCTGATCCCAGGTGGGACTCATATATACTTCTCTAAACGAAATAAAAAGATACACGTGAGCCTTGTGAGAGAATTAGGTTCTCTCAGTTTTTACTGGGTCCCACATTTATTGTACTACTCCTGCAATGTTCTAGTTCCTTCTGGTATTGATTGAGTTGTTTAAAGGCCAAGCAAATCAAACCCCTATTTTCTCTATGTCATTCTCTTCTGGTTTTTCCCCCCAATTTTAAAAGCAGTCTTACTGAAAAAATGTTTACTGGAAGATGAGGAGTATTTGCAACTGAGAAACTTTGAATAGTGCAAGTGACAGAACTTTCTTAAACAGATGTGATTTTACCCCTACTTTATTTTCTAGATCAGATTGTTGATTACAGAAAAGTAGATTTCATGGTTTTCCAGCCCCACAAACTACTATGTGTCTTCCTGCAGTCTGTGGCACCCACCTCAGGTGAATGAGTGATCTGTAAGTGATTGCTGGTCCAATGCTAGCTTCATCAGTGGGTGGTCAGCCTTACATGGCCATGTGAAAACGATAAACTTCCTGTGCGAGTTGCTGAATGTTACAGAAATTCAAATCCAAGCTGAGCCTTGGGCCTGGGAGATGCAATTCTTTTAGTGTGAGTATAAGTGTTTCTGATAAGTATAAAAGGGGTTTCAATTTAATTCAAACTAATTCATTTATTTAAAATTTTAGTCCTTAAAGTGAGCTGTTTTTTGCCTTGAGGAAGCATATTGGTCATAGACAGAGTCTGTACCCCAAAACCCAAATATTGCTGCTGATGCATTTTTGCCTAGGAGACTGCCATTATGCTTTATTTCTTCAGTATCTGTGAGTATTTTGATATTTATCTTTCTGGACCTAAGAACATTTCAAGTTTTGCAAACTCCCATGAACCTGACACCTATTATCTGGAAATAAGCATACTGGTCATGAGCAAATCAACACAAATTATCCAGCTAAACAAAGAGCAGTGAATATGATTAGGTGATCCAGATTCAAAGCACAGAGCTCACATTTCCTTGTCTGAGGACTGATCTGTATATTTCCATTGGCAGCATAATGACATTCAGTGGCTGATCATCAGCAAGTATCTATCTCCTCCTTGTGGGAATTTGTGTTTTTCCTTTCTATTGGTCTATAATTCCTACTGCTGAAAATTTGTCTGGTATAAATTTATCATTACAGATACAGGTAATTTAAAGTTTACAAATCATTTCTTAATTAAATATTTTGACATTTCTGTTCAACAGCTGTTAATTGCTGAGCAGCTCGATGTTTCCACAAAAACTGGCACAATAATTGATGTGTTCACATTCATCTATCACATGGAAAAATAATTTGTTTCACTTACAAATTCGCTTTTCCATTTAAGCATCCTCGTATGAATTTCATCAGTAGAAACAGTGTTATGCCATATATGCTGCAAAAGAATAAGGGGTGACTTCCATAGCTTCTTTAATTGCTGAAAAATAGCACAGCATACAATTCAGGGGGAAACTCAAAAGTCTAAGTCTTGTATCATTGAATAGTGGTTTAATGAATAATGCTTATGATACCTTAGGAGTACACTGCAATCTCTTAAGAAGCTCTTCCAAAGTCAGAAGAAATAGTCTCTCTTGATTCTGGGTATTTGCCAGAATATGAAGCTGGAATAGTAAGCCATCCCTTGGTGAACAGTCAGAGTCAAACTGAACACATTATTTCTTAGAGGCTCCTTTGTTTATGGTATTTAAGGCTATAGCTATAACTTTTCCAAAGCAGCTGACAGAAAGACTAGAAACCCTAGGTGCCCTTTGTTTTTTCATAACACAGGCTCTACATACTATGGTTTTCTCCTTAAAAAGCTGAAATTATTGACATTTTATTAGTTTTAAAAGCATCTTCAAACTTAGTATTGCCAAATTTTCTGTATAGATGGTTTCTCAGCAATTTCTTTTCATAACAGAAAAAAAGACACAACGACCTTTCTGCTGAACACTTTGTGACAAAGTCAATTTGTGCTCCATCTCCTGCAAGTGTAATTGAATGATCACTAGCCTGAAATCTAAGTTGCATAATTGTAATTAATTATATTGCAATTGACCTGCAGTTCTGCTTCTCAGTCCTCCTTTATGCCCTTCACAAGCTGGGAGCAGGCTAACAGACAAATGATACACTGCACTTTTAAATTCAATATCTAAAAAAATCACTTTCTCTCAACAATAGTAAGGATCATACTTCAATTTTCAAACATCCAGTTCTTCCTACCATTTTGAGGTATATTGTTTCTGTGCTGAAGCTGCATTAATGCCAGCTACAGTCCAGTGTTGGAAAGCAGAAACTGACAAATCCTGACAGGACAGCGTGAAGAGAAAGCAGAGGTGAGAGCCAAGTAGAAAGCTGATATGGGAAATTCTGACTGATGCCTGAACGTGACTGATAAACAGATGAAAGGCAGGAGGAACAATGTCAGCTGCTGCTTAAAATAGCCTGGAGAAAATGAGAACAGTAGGATCTGTTGAGGATGGGTCAGTGCTTTGATAGCATTGCTAAATCAATGTCACAGACTCCTGATGGCAGTACAGCAAAGGACTTAAGAAGTCATAGAAGTCAGGTTTCCTGTTAAGCCAACTTGTGAATTTCCTCATTATTAATCAAGTCCCATTTTTAATCAAAGGATAGGCTGCTATACTATAAACCCTGTATTTCTTTCTCCAGCTTTGACATCTGGTAGTATGCTCATTTTTAAAAAGGAAGCATACTCACTGTTAGTTTAGATCCACTGTTTTCTAATCATTAAGGAATTATTGTAAATCCTTTCCACTGATAATTTTTTTAGAGCTCACATAGCAGTTCTCATATGCAGTGGAATCTCCACCGATTGTGAAGCATCACTGAAAAAGAGAAATACTCAAAATTTTTCAAGGCGGTATTCTGTATTTTATATTTCTTTCTTTCTCTTTCAAAGAGAAGCTATTAGTGTTTGATGAATGATGAACATCCATATGGATAACTTATGATTTCTTAACTCACAACACCTCAAAGGATAGCACTACAGTTTCTATTGTACTGCCTAGAGTAAAAATAGACTACCTTTTA
This sequence comes from Oriolus oriolus, assembly GCA_013400235.1. Classification (NCBI taxonomy): domain Eukaryota; kingdom Metazoa; phylum Chordata; class Aves; order Passeriformes; family Corvidae; genus Oriolus; species Oriolus oriolus. The sequence continues at coordinate 567,784 of VXBT01005026.1, forward strand.
AATCAAAGCACGGGACATTCTGATTTCATAAAAAAGCAATGACATATTGGGAGGAATGTTCCTCCTTAGGCTGTTGTGACTTTATTGATTCAGTGGGCTTTCTCCTGATTTGCACACTGATAAAAATGAACCTGGCCAATAATTTTTATACATTTGTCTAGCAACTTTTGTTTTCTATATATAGATGTGTACAAAGTATAAAGGGTTCAATGACTTTTAGGACAGATATACCTTCCTTTTGCACAAAACTTATTCTGTATTGCAAATATGAGGAAGCACAAGCCAGAAAGGTATTGATAATACAAGGAAACATTATTATCTCCCAGATACTGCGCATCTAAGGAACTGGTTTGTACCAGGGAAATATGGAACTGAATCCTCCCAGGGAGTGTGGGGAGGGCAACTTCTGTTCGCTGTGCTCTCTGATGAGCAGCAGTTGCCTGGCGACCGTAGATATGACACTGGTATCCTTTCTCACCTCTTTTGTGATGCCCTGCTGCTCAAAGGATACCCGGAGAGAACAGCCTCTGCCTGACATTCAGCTATTCAAAATATGTTTCTCCTCCTCTGAAGTACATGGACCATCTTTTTTGCATTCTTCAACCTACTGAACTCTAGCTCACTCCAGCTCACTCCACCATCCCCAGGACAATCTCCTTCCCCAGTGCAAAGCTCCACCTCAATCTCAACCCAATGGCAGTCAAAATCTCTCTCAACATTACCTCTGGTCTTTTTTTTCTTCCCACCCTGTCCTGAGTATCAGATGTGCTTGTTTATCTCTTTTGGCCTCTGTTTCATTTCTAAATCATCAAGGGCTCTTACAGAGAAGTTTTGTGGTAAGCATGAGACACTTCAGGATCTTGTGGGACTGTAAGGATAACCTCCAAGCATTAACCACACCCTTATTGGTTCTCTTGCAACAGTGGTCCCTGTAATATTTAGAGTTTATAGATAGATAGGATTTCACGTAGGAAGGATTTTCTACGAAGGAAAATCCTAAACCTTTATAAAGAGAGGGCTTCTGAATGCAGAAGAAGCAGGTGAAGAAACAGGACTATTCTGGTTCATTCGTCATGTCAGAAGGATGCAAATTGGTATGAGAAGAGTTTAGGGGCAGGGTATAATGCTCTGATCAAGCTGGTGGGAAGCTCTAAAGCCACTGCTCTACTGAAAAACCATTTAAAAATTCCCCAGATAATGAGGGCAATCCAGCTTCCCCAGGTTCAAGGAGAAGACTGTGTGGAAATCTCTGGGCTGTAAACCATGCTCATATGGGTCTATATAAAGCACAGGTATCTTTCTCCAACAGCAAGTATTGGAAAACTAGAAGAGTTAAACAATCTAAAAATTTCTTAGATGTATCTGAATAACATTGGAGTGAATCAAATGTGTGGAGCTGCTAAACACGGTGTATTAGATGGCTGCATGTTGGGTTCTCTGCAGTTTGTTAGCAGCAGCTTTCATAAAAAAGCCTTGGGCAGTTATTGTGCTTGATGGATTCAATTTGGAAGAAAACCCCAGAAATTTGGCTTTGTTGGAGTAATTTTGCATCAATATTCAGAACAGAATAGAACACAGTGTAATTTGGCAGAAGCACAGCACCATGCATTTTATTTCAGGAAATTTCATTGTAATTCTGTGATAATTTTAAAATAAAATTGGCTTTTACCATAAAATAAAAAAAGATTTTTGAAGGGAACTTTTAGGCTTATGTTCAGAATTTGGGATTCAGTCAAAAATATTTTGGGACAGTGTTTTGTACTTTCATGGTTAATCCTGAATGCTTTTATGTTCATAACCAGCTCTTTCTTTTTCATCTGCATAATGTCTCTACTTGATAAACAGGACTAGACCTTTATAATTTTGGGGAAATACAATGATAGAAAGAAACGTTTATCTTGCCATTTCTTATTATGCGTTCCAATAGCTGTAAAATATTGTATTGAACTAGAGATAATAGTACAAAATGAGCTATCTAGAATGGTTAAGTTTAGCTTTCTAAATCTGTCCTTTCAGATAAAAAGCTGTATATCTAATGTGACAAGCCTGAGGCATATTTTATTGTTATAAACCCATGTTTAATAAAATGTAAAGCTCTAATATTTTGTTTCTACCTCAGTAACTTTAATTTTAAATTATTTTAAATGCCTTGGTTGCAGATAATAAAAAATAATATATTCAGATTGATTCAAATGGCTTAAAGGATTCATGGAATATAACCTTACATGTGATGAATAACACACTCTTTGGAAAAGTAGTTCAGAACTTTCATATTAATCCTCTTTGAATCTTCCTTAGAAGATTTTACCTGAAATTTAAGAGATTGCTTCTTGTCCAGCCGAATGAAAAAATGTAACCTAAATTTAGTGCCTCACCCATACAGGTTATTTATCTCTTGTATTTGAAGATCTGTCCATTTAATTCCCTTACTGATTAAATGGTATCTGGTATTAGATAATTCCTGCATGTTGTCATAGCATGGGCAAAGTCCTACAGGGGAAGACAAGCAGCGTTTTGAAAGGATATGAACACATCTTAGGTGTTGTGGCTTCTTTAATACTGTAGGTGTATTTTAGGAAATGCTAGAGAGTCATCGGCCTTTATCAAAGGATCTAGCAAATGTGGACTGAGTGTAGGATGCTTGGCCTGATGGGGTGTTGCGGTGTGCCCTGGTTCCCACCATGAGGTCCTAGACGTAGCAGGTCAAAAGGCCCAGTGGTTTGACCCTTCTAGAACTCAGGAGTCTTAGGATGGCTGCCTGCTCTGACATAGCTGCCCTGAGGCAGCTGGGCGGGAAAGACGTGACACCCTGCACGTAGGCAATGGCCGCCGCACTCCCCTCCTCCCAGTTATGTCATTCCTTTCTACTGGCCCACATTCGCCCTCCCCGCCTACCCTGCCCCCCCTTTGCTGCTGTGTAATGTTCCCTGCCTCTGTACCGCCCCTCAACTGTGTTATTATTGGTTGTTTTATGTCTGCTCCACCCCTGCCACCTCAGTATAAAACTTCCTGCACAGAGCAGTGCAGCGCTCTTCTTGGTCCCCTTCCCCAGTGTCAATAAACCTGTTCCTGCATCCCCAAGAAGAATCCCTCGCCTCCTTCCTTTCTCCTCTGTGCCCTGCCCACCGGTGGTCGAGGTGAGCCCCGCTAGAGACCTTGCCTGTCCTCCCGCCGACGATCAGCCTGCGTCCTCCTCCGCAGCTGTGGGGCAAGATTGCTTGGTGCTTGGTCCAGCCGAGCTAGCCCTTTGGTGAGCTCTGCAGCAACGGGGACCCAATTTGATCACATGCAGAAGAGTCTTACTAACAGATCCTTTTGGAGACCCTACTCCAGGCACAGTTATTAGCAGGCATGGACATTACGCGGACTTTGAGTGGCCTACATCGAAAGCACAGATCCTGGTACTTGGGTCTGTACACTTAAGTGAACTAATTGTCAGGAAGGTAGCTGAAATTGACTTGCTTGGCTCATAATGACATCTGAAAATTAGTATGTGAGAAGTTTACGGATTAAGTAAACTTTGATTTAAATTTGGTAAGACACTACTGAAGTATGAATTTTTTGTGTCACTATAATGATGACAGTTGTTAATGAAAGCTACATGTTTTGAGCTGATAATTCAAATTTTTGAAACTTCCTAACCTACTGATTCTAGTTCAGGGAATGATTTCATGTTACTCCCACAGCCTAACAGATACACATCATGGTAACTCTTGTATTGTGCTCACATAAACAGGACATTGGGAGAACATAGGAGACGCTGTATGGAATTATGTTATAGACCCACCTACTTCAGTATTCAGTCTCTGACAATCCTCCAAGGGTGGATGCAAAGTGAAGAGTAGGCAAACAAGAAAAAAGAATGAGATACTTTTTTGAGCACCCTCCCCAAATCTATGACTCAGAGAGAGCTTCAAGGAGTCTTCTTGCCTCAGACTGATGAGATTTGTTTTAGATCATACATATTCTGCAAAGCTTTGAATGAAACCTTGCTTCTGATTTTTCCTTCCCTATTTTGAAGTCTGAATTCCTTCTCTTTTTATGCAATTGTTGACAATTCTTCTTCAGTTACTTAATTATTTTAATAAAGAACGCAATCTTTTAACCTCATTGCTCTATTACACTGTTTCTTCTGAGCTTTACAATGCTGAAATACATGGAGACTAACAATTGCAATGGACTATTATGGGTTGTGATAGGACACATTTTCAGGAGAGTCCGTAGGACTCTTCCACTGTCTACTGACACCTACTCTCAGAAGGTGAGAGAAAGGCAATAAGGAAAATAAAAGTTGTTCACTGACATGTTAGTACAGTGAATGCAGTCCTTTTTTCCTTCTGTGTTTATGTTTCTGGATTTCTCCTCTTTGCAGGTATGTCACAAGTTTGTTATTTTATATATAATTATTCTGCAAAGTAACACAGCTTACTGTGCACGCTCACCTGAGCTGGTATTGAATGAACTATCAGCTCCCTCAAACTGGGGCTCTGCCTGCATAAGTTTCTGCTTCTCTACAGGATCAGTTAGCCAGCATGGACTATTTACTGCCGAGATGTTTCTGTTTCGTACACACAGACACCTAACAAATGGGAGAGACTCATCAGTATTTTAAAATAGGCTGCACGGTGGATTCTCTTTCATTTCATTTACTTGCCCCCAGAATGGAATCTACATGGAGAAAAATAAAAGTTCCTCCTGTTGCAATTCAATCCTCTAGTTAAAATCAGGCTGTAAGTTTTAACAGAAGAGAAAGAATTTAGTACTTAGGAACTTCTCCCACCTGAGCCACACAGAAGGGGTTTCAGGTGACAACTGAAGTACACATGCACCATGTATCACCTAATTCAAAGTTCAGTAGACATATTTTGATTTATATCAGCTGGTCTCAGGTCAGCCCTCTGACCTGAACCTGTATTTCTAGAGAATTTGAACTTTTCAAGCTTGAGCAACTTTTAATAGCATTAATCCATGACCTAGAAGTAAAAATACACTTTAAAAGAAAGTAAGAGCAAGCAAGAATGAAAAAATTCTACATCTGTATGGAGACTCATGGCATTTTTTCTTCTAGAATGTAAGTATTTTTACTCCTATAAAAGCCCCAGTGATTGCAGTGGGTAAAGCAGATATTCACAACTTTCTGAAGGATCAAAGCCTGAAGAAAACAAATGATAGAAAGTAAAAAGGTTGTGGACTGGTTCTGCACAGAGAGTTGTGAAAGGTTCTTGGCTGTTAAGGATGCAAATGCATGATTGCAAACTGCAAAGCAAGTTAAACTGGGGAAGCTCTATTGAGAATTGGAAATAACAGAATTGCTATCATAAAGTAGGTGTTTCCATCTGTTTCCATCTGTCTTTATTGCACTAGCCACATGGTTGGACATCAAACAAATTTCTGGGTTTTTGTTCTCTTCTTTTGTTAAATGTATCAGAGTGCCTTTGCCTATCTTACCCAGAGTTTGTACATTAGCACTTTTAAATAGAAAAATCTGTTCTGATAAATCAAGTCTTCTCTAACTTAGCTGGCAGATGGCATCCCAGTTTATGGCTTTACAGGGAATTTGAAAGCATATGTGTTTGATGAATTGCCATAAATGCATGGCGGCTCCTGCAGCAGGAATGGTTCAGAGGTGCAGATAGCAGGTAATAAATAATTAATGGACACCAAAGTAATATCTTTATTTTCTTGCTGGACCTGGAGTGAGCACACAGTGTAAGCCATAAACCAAATCTTAATTTAGAGTTGGTGTTTTCCATTCAGCTGGCTTTTTGTACTGATTACCAGTCAGAGCAGCTGAAGCAATGCAGAAATAAGGACCCCCATCTCAGTACCTCCTAAAGCATCTGTTATTGTTACTCAGCTGAATTGTCTTCCCACTTTAGACAAGAGAAGTGCTGGAGTGCTCAAGGGGGTCTTCCTACATGCAAGATCTGCAGTGTGGGTGGAATGATTCTGTCCCTTCTCTCCGTACTTCTAAATTATTTCAGTGTAGACAGCTTGAAAGATTTCCTTTTGCTTCTCTCATGTAATTCCATTGTTTACATAAGGCCTATTTATGAGAAGAGGAACTTTCAGAGGCTTTTTGAATGACTGAGATAAGATTCCAGAAAAGTCTGGACTGTGTGGCTCCCTGACTTACTCCACACGCAACATCCACAGGTGGCACAAAGTCAGCTGAGCACTGCCAGATGCTCTTGCACATTCACTCAGACAGGGGTGGTTTGATTCCATTGGCATATTGAAGCACTTAAAACTGTTTGCTGAAAATTAACTGTTTGGGTTTTTTTCCCCCCAAATTATGTATTTCTCTAACCTCACTGCAAGGACTCTGCTCTAAAAAGGTTTATTTTCCTCAGATGGGAGCAACAATGATACAGGGAGCTCTTTGCTTTATGAATTTTCAAGTATGTTTTCTTAAAGGAGTCTGAGTTACCAACCTTGAATTTTATTGTAGTGCCAATTTGCTATTCCAGCTGATGTCAACAAAGGCTACTCATAAAGTAATGTACTGTGGTCTTACACAACTGTAGAGGAAATATTTCCCTCTAAGGTCACCACCTCTTCTCAAGGAGTAGTTTGTATGTTTATGCTCCAGCCTGAGCACAAGTTCCTGCTTGTACCCACCCTTTTGTTTCATTGTGACTTCTCCACACTCTCCATATCAGTTCTGAAGGACAGGAAGTGGCAATAAAATGGTATGCTCCAATGGGATGATGAATGTTGTTTAAAACATTTAAAACAATTAAAAACTATTAATAGGATTTAATGCATTCATATTTATGAGTACATATGTTATGTGCCTTGACTTTAAAGGACATGTGAGTCACACTGAGAAACATTATGCTCCACAGGCAGTAGTTTGAGGTGTAATTTCTCTGGGACCTTTGCTAATACTCTTTGGAGTAGTTCCCCTCAAAATACCAAGTGGGAGTAGAGGACATAAAACAAATAACTTAAATTCTGCAGTTTTCTGATAATGCAGGGATATTGCAGACATCTGTAGACTGTTCTTATCTGAAAATTCATGGAAAGTTTCGTTTGACATGAAAAACATTAGTGGTTGCTCTGTTTTTTCTATCATGATCCAAGTTTGACCACCAGTTGTAATGACTGTTAGTATGTGTGCCTCAAGTTTCTGTTCGTGTTTCCTTAGTTTGAATTTTTCCTTTGTCCCTGGAAGAAATCCAAGCACAGTGGAGCTGTGCTAACTGGTAGCTGGGACAGTCTAACTTTTATGAGTGACCAATCACACTAGGAAAAGGCACTTATGATAAGTGTCAGGATGACTGCACAGGTAAAGGCTTCTGGCTGACTGAAGTAAAGTCAGAGATGTAAATGGGCATGGATGGTTGGATCCCTAATGGAGTAAGATATCAGGGAAAATATTTTTATTTGAGCTCTTTATATGCTGGCTTTACATTCAGTTATTTTTTAAAACATCATACAGGTTTTCAGGTGCTGGAGAATCAGTTAAACTGTTGCATATAGATGTGGCAGCGATATCACGATTAGATCCCTAAATTTACATGAAACCGTGCTTGTAATAAAAGAGAGTTATAAAAACTGAACCAGGAATTTATGGATGTTACTTCCAGAAGTAGCAGTTCTGAGTAAACAGCAGTACTTTAGAGTGTCACACTGTAAATACATCAATATAAATAAAAAAATTAAGCAGAGCCCATTAGGTTTGCTGACAACGTTTTTATTGGTACTTAAAAACCCCCTGGATTCCCTCAGATGAACACAATTTCAAGCATTTGTCCTGCTATTTTTACTAACGGGATTTGATTGTGTAAGTATTGTAAAATATTTTAACATGGTGAAGGTCCAAAGCCAAGAAAATTATGCTCTGACACATAGAGTAGCTGGGGAATACCTAGGAAGGCTGAATTCTAAATAGCTAAGTACACTTTTTGCATTTCTATTGCGGATATGTTATTCACAGAGTGGTGGCACAGAGGACACACAGAAAAGACAGGTAGGGCTCAGAGAGTTCTCAAATGAAAAAAGCTCTGTATCACCTGCCTGAAAGTGCTATTGGTTTAGGTAACAAAACTGCTTTCAGCAAGGATTAGGATGTTTCCCGCAGTGTTTCACTAATTGACACTTGTGCAACATCTCTTTATGTCACAGAAGTTCATTCACTGCTCTGCCTCTGACAGTGGGAGCTATGCTGTGTGAAATATCAAAACCTTTCAGATGTTAGAGGAGTCTTTCATGCATGACAAAGACAGAGCATTTTTACTCTGATTCCATGGGACTGATGGCACTGGCTTCACTGGGGAAAAAAAAAAAAAGAAGAAAGAAGCATAAATAGTTTGAATCAAATGGAACTGTAGAAACAGGAATCCTTGGAATTTACCTGAAGCTCCATTGAGCTGCTGGGATTCTTTCCCTTGGCTTTGATGAGCACTGAATCAAACTCTCTTTCTTTGGATGTGTTTGCCTCTTTCTCTAAATTTCTTTGCCAGGAGTCGTCTTTCAGACCGTGATTACAGAAAGCATATAAACGTGTTCACATACTCACTTCTCAAGAAAAATTAATCAAATGTGTAATCAAATATATTTGAAGTGATGTATCATGAACCTTTCTAACTCCCTGATACCTAGCAAAACCCACAGATTTAGATGACATTATAGCATAGTATAGGATAGGAACTTTAACATTAATAGTGGACCAGTTCATTCAACTGACTTTACTGCATTGTTCAGACCCCAATGCACCGAAAGGCCCCACCAAAAACTGAACAAACCAGCAAATAAATAACAAGGAAGCTGTAAATCAAGTGATCCCTTTGGTTTTTATTTTCCATTTCCTCTTGATATGGATCTTGTTCAGGATATGATGGTGTTTTCAAACTGCAATATAAACAGGTAGTGACATCAATATTCTGATGTTCATGTAAAAATACTCTGAATGTCAAAAAGAAAATATATTTTTCAGGCATTGTGGATTATTCATTTATGTCCAGAACCCTCAAAAGATGGTTTAGTGCACAGAGTCAATTTTTTTGATGTGTGTTTATGTGTGAAACACAGCTCCAGAACTTAAGGGCTTTCAGAAGTACTAGCCATTGTTTCTGAACTTGTATTCCTTCAAGTTCAGGAATATTTGTGTTTGAGCACACATAGGGAATAAAGTACAGTTCTTGTAGACTCAGCTTCCAGACACCTCAACAGCCACCAAATAGGAAACTTGGCCTCCCTAATTCCTGCTGTGTGTTATAACACTGTCAGAACCTGGGGCACAAGCTCCAGCAGCTGGTCCTGTTTTACACTGCTACATTCTCAAGCTGAAATCTTTTCCTGTTAATCCTGGGTTTAAAAACTCAACCATTGTCAACATTTCCTTCTGCAGAGTGTTTCAGATACTCCTCTCCATAAGTGCTTATACAACCCTTGAGTTTTTTTCAGCTTTCCCATGACAGGTGTTCTGTTAGCTTTTGACCGACAGGGTTTGTGAAAAACAGCACTGACACTGGATCTTGTCCAATGACTATATTAGCATTAAAAATAGAACCACAAAGTCTCCAGAATTTTACATCATTTACTAAGTGAAAATTAACAGTATATCTATCACTGGCAATACAACAGGATTTGGGAATTGACACTCCTGACTGCTATAAAAGCTGACAATGCCAATCAGGGATTTGTCAGTAATAATTAAAAAACAATGTGATGAAATGTCATGCAGTATAATCCTCTAATTTATTTTCTGCCCATCTTCTTCATGACTAGCATAAAGTTTGCTAACTGTGCATCTCTTCTCTTGCCTCCCTTTACCCACCTCTTTTTCTTCTCTTCTGAATGCAATCAGAAGTCTATTATTACTGCAATTAGCTGAAGGGCCATGAAATAGCATGTGAGGTGGTTACCCCATGGCAGACACTAACAGCTTTTGTCAGGTACATTTTTACATCATTAGCAATACTTGCAGCATATTTCCAGTTTCTCAGAGTATGGAGGATGTGAGCTTGCACAGCCATATTGTCAGGACGTGCTATAGAAAGAAAGACATTACTAATTTTGGAGCTGCCAAATCTGGTAGCTCAATAGAGGTGAGGCTGCTGCAGCTCCATGTCCACTGGCTTAGCAGGTAGTGAGTCTTAACACGTGTTCCCAGTAATTCTGTGTGAGAGAGTGTGCTGGTTAATGACTCCAACCATCGACCACTTCACCACCCGGATGCGGAGGGTGTCCACATCCACCACTGGAGGCTACAGCTGGCTGTTGAACGAGATAAGGGAAGAAACTGATCAGAACCAAGTCTTGGGAGGCAGAATAGTGCTTTTTCTTGTGCCAATATTCTCCCTTATATAATGGCTCAGGTGTGAAACCTTCCTTTCCAGAAAGTATCGGGACATTCATACATAGCCTGAAGGTATCCGCTCCTCCTGATGGGCCGTAATTGACTCAACTGCTTTGACATGAGAGACAGCTGTGGCATCTTGGGAGATGTCATGGACCATCAGAGACTCCTGAAGTGTCCTGTGATCCACAGCATTATATCATTTAATGTGAAAGTCCCTGCCTCCAGGTGAGGCACCTGGGTGTTCCCACCTGAACCTGAGCATTTATAATCCATGGAACTTGGGTGTTTTGTGGGTTTTCCTCTACCCCTGATGGATTAAGACAGTGACCATCACATTGATCAACAGACATAAAAATTGCAAAATCAAGCCTTGTTGTGAGATCCTGTGTGTGGTAAATATATACATTTCTACTCTTATTCCTTCTCTTTCTGTTTCTTTCTATCTCTTTCTACCTCACCTTTACTGTTAAATAAAAATCAGCACTATTATTTTTGGCATATGGACTTGTTTGCACTTTAATCTGGGCAAAGGCATCTCTAATAGTTTTAGTAATAGGTCTTAACAGCATGCATGCACACACACATAGACAGAGTACACATGTACATATACCCACAGTTAGCCTGACATTAACACAGGAAAAAGCTCATCACACTCATGTAAACACATCCAGTCCCCCTCTCCGGCTGGCTGGGATGAAGGTTTGTTAGTGAGAAACATATATATATATATATATATAGTTTGCTTGTTTTGAATTGTACACACACATACATTGTGGATCCCTCTGGGTTTAGGAACACAGTATCTCCCATCGCTGCCACTGGATCTGAGCCTCCCCAGCTGCAGGTATCTGGGCATATGAGCCCCTGTGGCACCTTGCCTCACTCAGTTGCTGGAGCTCAAGCCTACAAATGCACCCCCTGAGTACCTCCATAAGAGTACTTAGATGTCCAGTCAACCTATAGTTCAGTCCTCTGCATCCCCTGGACACCCAGTTACCTTGCACACAGATACACAGGTGTATTAGACAGTGTATGTCTAATAGTAGGTCCAAGACTTACGACCTTAGAGTAGTTGACTCCCAGGCACCATAGTGTCTCCAGTAGCTGGTGTGGACCTTGCAGTCCCTCCAGCCGCCAATCTGCAGACCACTTTGCTCTCTCCAGCATCCATCCCTGACTTATGGCTGCACCAATATGTGGTTCCTAAGTCACGTATCCTACTCACCAGAGCGTTATGTTTGATGCTTACTAATGATGTGCACGAACATTCGCACTCACGCAACGTGCACTCCTGTCTCTCTGGCTGCTGGCACCATGGCCGCTATGATCTAGGGGGTGATTTCCAGCCACTGATACTTAAGCCTCCGTGCTCACACATTCACAAAGAATGGAGATGGTGCACACCCACAGAAATAATTAGAATTGATACTTAATAGCGAGACAAACTGTTAAACAGATGCGCAGTTCCAGACTGACAGTGTGATTGGCGGTAATCTTTTATTCCCATATTTCTCTATTTTTCTGTATTTGTGCCTCTCCAGATCGCCACTGATCCCTCTTTTTCTGCCATTAATTTGTCCCCTGAAATCCCCATCAAATATATTTTGCGGTCCTGAACTGCGCTTCCTCTGCATCTCATCATGTCTCCCACACACCAGTGCGTCCTTGAGCTTGTAAGGGGATCTAGAGAGCCTCCCCAGCTGAACTGGGTCTCACTCCAGAGCCCATGGGACTAATTTCTCACCTGTGATAGCCCTAGAAGGTACCAAGACAGGATGTCCCTTTCTCTGATTAGGTCATCATCATTATTCCTCTTAAGCCTTTCTGTGTTTGTGGACCTGAGGTTTTCATCACAAGGAAGACTAAAAATATTGACAATTTTTCAATCAAAGAGTTGTTAGCTAGTTTGACCAGCTAACAAAGTGAAACGGTATATATCTTGAGAAAGTTCTGATGAATGTTCCACAGTAGCTTTTCCAGGTTTCAGCCTAAAGTAAGGAAGTGATGTTGTCTGGGGAAAAGCACCCTTACCAGCTGCTGCATAGTACTTTTCCAAGCAGATTAAAGGTACATTTTGCTTCTGATGCAGAGTGGCCATCAGGAGCCACGGTGCTCACTGCATCATAACATCCCATAATGCAAAAAAACCCAATCCTCCTGGCTGTCTTAAACTTCTGTATTATTCTTCTGTACTGTTCTTGCAGCAGATGAAAGATTGTCTCATGTGGAATTTTTGATAACTAGTCTGTGTCAGCATAAAAAGCGTGCTAGCATGGAATAGAAAGGAAAAATATTTTACAACTGCTTTGCAGTTAAAACCTTGATGCATAATTATTCACAGTGAATAGGATTTGTACTTGCAAACCTTTTCATAAAACACGTGTCTAGATAATATCTGTGCTGAGGAGCACTGCATAATAAGATGCTGTCACTTTTTTCTATTAAAGTGGCTGTGAACTTATAAATAAAAGTTAGAAAATACAGTATCTGTTTTGCTGAGGCACTAACCTATGCATAGTTCAGGAATGAGGCTGCTGAGGATGGAACCTGCACCTCTGTTCATAAAAATGGAGCACGGTGGGTGATTCTTCTTAAAGAAGGAAAGAAACACCACTACTGACAAATGAGTAGGGCTACATATTTTCTCCCACTGTATTTAATAGATATCATTTTATTTCTCAGATAAACCACAGGTTTGAAGCAATTGTAGAATTAAAACAATATTGATCAAAACCAGTTGTAGAAACTATGTTTCATAGAATCAGACTATAATAAAACATTTTGAGAGGGACTTTTCCAGGCTATTGGGGCCAACATCCCTCTTAGGGTGAGTCTGCTGACCGAGACCTTCTTCAGTCAAGTCTTGAAGTACCCCAGGGCTGAAGATTCCCCAGCCTTTCCGGGAAACTCTGTTCCAGAGTTCTATCACTGTCATGGTGACAAATTTTTTCTTCTGTCTGTCTGAGATTTCCCTTCAGGCAGTTTGTGTCTGTTGCCTCCCGTATTTCAGAGCAAATTCCCAAGAGTATCTGTGCATTCACTATAGTCTTTCATTAGGTATATGAAGAAATTAGCCTATCATTCTTACAGCTGAATGTCTTGATATATCCAAAATCTCATTTCAGCTTCATCAATGCAATATGACACATATATGATTTGTCCTCAAATCTGCTGTTTGCTTCATAAGAGTCAACCTTGCTCAAAATAAAAGGCAATATTACTTGGGGTCTGTAAGAGCCACCCTGGTGCTGAAATCCCTGGGGCGCTGTGCAAGTATGCAGTAGTATTTCCAGAAAAGAACATTAGCCGTGGAGGAGCTGCCTGTTGTCTGGGTGTGATATGAAGTTTGTTCCATGAGTGGCCTTTTGCAGACACACAAATCTGCAGTGTGCTTTGCTTCAGAGAGAGTGAATTGGATCCAAGTGATATCCAAGTGCTCAGTCCAGAGTAGGAAAAGGAGGGTAAATGAATGTCAGACAGAACATGTATCACAGAGCAGCAAATGACCATGGTTACTACAGGCACAGAGCTTCAAGTTTCCAGGCATATCTTCATGCTAAACCAGACACTGAATTCCAAACTGGATTCCAGATTGAGGCATGTATTTATTATGGGAGGAAAAAAGAAGAGCTAAGATTTAATGATCTGAGCCTACCCTCATAAAAGGATTCCTGAATCTCAACACAGAATAGTAGGTGACTACTCTGACCTCTACCTTTACATTAAGAGCTTTCTGGTGAAGGTTTCTTTGTGGGTCATCCTGAGTCTTGCATAGTCCTGTACTATCCATAGTCATTTTACTGGTTTTCTTGAAGAAGTGCAGCTGTTCAAACTGCATGCTGCACTTCCTGAAAAAATAATGCTGTATATATTGCATAATCTGAACCATAACAGTTCATTCCAACCCAAAGAAAAGTTCAGAATAACCCACATAGCAGTGACATTTTGAGGTTTATGAAGCTAAAGTTAGCTGCTACTGATGTGGGAAAAAAAAAATCTATGAACGATTTTTCTATGACAGACTGCCCAGTGAAATTCAGAAAGTGTTTATTGTTTGTTATTCATGGCTAAGGAATTTAGCGTTGACATTTCTACTGTAAATAACCTATAATTTGCAGCTCTTGCGTATCTAAAAGGTCTTTTTCACTGGACAAATATTAGATCTCACATTACATGTTTGATGGCATATCTTATCCTGTATAATGGAACACATAGACTTTCTCTGGGTTCTGTTTGGACACATCTATTTACTTCTAAATGATTAACCTTTTCCTCCCTAGTTCTGTCATGTTTACATCTTTGCATCCTCATATGTGGAAGACTTGTTCTTTATTCTTATTTGTTTCTCCATTTGGTTCAGAATTTAGAAAAAAATTCTTATTAACTCTGCTGTTAAATTCATACAAAGTGTACCATGGATACAGAAACGTGACATCTCCTGGAAAGTGATGAACTTAATGTATTTTAAAACCCAGATCTTGTATATATTAAAAATTAAACATATAACACATGTACTGAATCTACAAAGTGTGCTGGTTTTATAAACCATATTACATAACATAGATTAAAAAGTAGAAACAAGCACATGTATTCAAGTTCAGAAATTATAAGTCATCCAGGCAAAATAATTCTTAATTTCTTTGCTCAAGGTTGAATACAAGCAATGCTATCACTAAGCAGTTTATCACATTCTTTAGTAACTTGCAGTTACATTGCAGACCATTTTCCAAACATATGCATATTCTAACATGAAAAGCCATTAAGACTGAGTTTGGCTCATTATAAAGGAAGAACTTTGCTTTGTCATAAGGTAATAAAATTTTATCATGTCCACACATAGCTGAAACAGCACAAAATAATTTAATATTACCTTAAATAAACTTCAGGTAGAAGTTTTTCCCTCGTGCTTCTGTCAGTTACCTGAATACCATAATGTATCTTTCCGTTGCCCAAAAAACAATAGATAAATACAGTTGTTTATTTGTGTTTATCAACAAATGAGAATGTTCAAAGTAAGTCTTGAAAAGGAGAAATAACAGATGCTGCTTTATAAAACATGTTGGCTTGTGTTGCGAACTGCTTTCAGAAATTATATTGATCAAGAAGGGAGCGATACCGGACGCTTTCTGGTTTCAGATTTTCAGAGAAAAAATATACATTGAATTTTAATAAATTACTAGGTTCATGAGAGGCAAAGAAAAGAAAAAAGCAAACAGCTGACAGCTGGAACAGAAAGCAGATAAAACAGATCACAAGGACACCTCAAAGTGCAATGAAAGTTGTGGTGAATGGCAAAATTGCTTAGTGGAGAAGAGGTCCATAGCTAATTTGTCCTTCTGCTTCTGAGAACTGACAGGAAAAGGAGTACTTTAACAAAAGACAGTTAAAACAGTCTCACTTGGACTGCTGGCATGCACCATAGGTCAAAGCAATATGATTTACAAAACACATAGGGATAATACTGATTTACAAAACAGCAGGCTAAAGGTCATTTTATTAAATTACCAGGCCACTCAGGATTCAGAGGGAACTAGGAAACACAAATAAAAATCTTGAGGATTTTCTAAGAAATAATGATTAAAATAAGCGAAAAAAAACTTTAAAAAAAATTTAGCTTTGTCAAGTTTTGATAAATACATGGTACCACTCCTCTTTGTGTGACACATTACCTCCTCAAATGTCTGTTTCCCATATTTTCCTTTGCTGCATAAGTGCTTCAGCTAAATTCAATAGATGCATTTTCACGAGCATCTGAGTTTAGATCAGGAGCACACATTTGAAATCCTCACATACCTCTCTTTAGTACACATGGCAGATCTATCTTGAAGCAGGCTAAATTAATTCCCTTTGGCTGAAACCAAGTTGGAAAATGGATCCCACGGACTCATTTAATGAGCTCCAGCTGCTAACAAGCATCCAGCCTGTGGGGTGATCTGTCATGAAACCCTTTGAAGTGTGTTTGACACGGCCATCAGCCCTTAGCTCCAATTGTTGCTGTACAAACCTGCTCCCTCTCGCTCGGACTATTTGTTAATACAGATACAACCTTAGGATGTACAGAAGCAGGCACAAATAGTGGATAGATGTTACTATTTTTAGCTTGATATCATGGAGACTGAAAGCAAATAAAGTCTTTTGCTGAGCTAGAAAAAAAAAATCAGATTAAGGCTATTTGGAGGTCCTGACACCTCATTGTTTGTTTGAAAATAAGTGTTATAGAGTGACTGAGAGACATAGATAAATAATTAACATCAATAAAATATTTATTTTCTGTGAGCATTTTTGAGTCTCTTGTATTTATGTTAATTTTAACACTCAGAGATTGTTAGGTGATGGTTAACATCAGTATATTTCACACTATTTGTTTGAGTTTACTGTTGCCATAATATATACTTAGATATTTTAAAAGGGATTGACTGACATTAAGATGATAGGTAAAAACAAAGGAAGAAAAAATGATACATGTTCATGTTAAAGGCTGGCTGGCTACTCTGTCCATGTACTTGTTTTTGCACTAGATTTTTTCTTCACACAGATATTGAAACTGTCAGTGCTTATTTTGACAGATGGCAGGTTTTTCACTCTTTTAAGCACCAAGGCAATCTTTACATCAGTTATTGTATCTCTTGTACTGTTATGAGAGCACTCAAAGCAAGCTCGTGCCTGGGCAAACAGGGTAACAAAGAACTTTATAGTATTTTCCATGTGTTTGATTCATGTGTGCAATCAAGCAACATTCCTTGCTGCTATAAAGAAGTGTTCAGTGTTTGTCAGTCTTTGGACTTGTGTCAGATGAAAGGTTAGAAAAGACCTTAGAGTTTGAAACATCATCATCTCTGTTTTGCAGGGGGAGAACCTGACTTTCTATTTCAGGAAGGTGGTAGTGCTTTGTGGATCACACTAAGGGAGGATGAGTTTTCAAACCTCCTAGGGCACATTCTTATATTTTTCTAGCCTAACATATGCCTGCTATGGTGAAAAGGTTTCCTAAAAGCCAGAGTAATGCTGGTATAAGAGCTTCACAGTATCCTCTTCATACAGCACAGAGTCTATAACTAAGAAACAGAGCAATGACCATGAAATCAATACACTGCAATAATCTCTGAATTGGGTACCACTAATCTGTGCTTCACGGACTTCAGCACTACTAGGGAGCACACGTGCACGTTAGTAAACTGGTTTGGATCAAAGATACTTTCTTGATCGTTGCCATTTATTAAGCTTTGGTTCACATCCTAGAGTTTGTAGCCAAAACCGAGTCTATAAATCTGCAAATTAAAAGTGGACTAATTAGGATACAATGCATATTAGTTTTTCTTGAATTGACAGAGAAATGTGTTAAAATAATATAGCAAAGAACAGAATACAAATATTTTGTAACACTGTGATGACACAACCAGACACAAGGTGTAAAGGTTTTTACTTAAGAATGTGAGCAATGTGATCACCACAGAAATAAAGTACAATTTTGGAAAGTGGATTATTTCCTTGTCTTTACTTATGTCTGTATCTACATGATCTATCTATATCTATGCACATGCCTATGCCTAAATCTATCTCTATCTCTGTTCCTGTATGCAAATAAAATGCGTATTTGGTGAAGAAGTAATAGGTATTTCCACTTATAGGTGGTGAAATATGGACAGCGGTTTGACATCCAATTCTCATTATCACTATTTCTCAGTATAGCTCTTCTCCTATTGATTCTCACTACCTCTCCTTGCAGATGCAGTCCTAATGAACTGTTTCTTTGCTCTAATAGAGTGATGAAGACACCAAAAGAACCTATTAAATTTTACATAACTACTTTTTCTCAGTATGTTTTTTGGTAATCAAAGTTCCATCATTTCTTCTTCAGAAATCATTATAGAACATAAAAGAAAAAAAGAGAACAAGAAAAAAAGAAAGAAACAAAAGGAAAAAATTGGAGAAACCCTAACTGATTGCATTGAGAAAAACAGACTACAGCAAGCACTTTTAAAAATAGTATGAATTTTATCAGGAATTTGTGTTCAAAGTCATGTGAAGGCCAGGAAGGTGAATTTTACTTCTTAGAATTAGCTACATTATGAAAGCTAATTGCAAGTAACCTTTCACAGTTGTTTGTCAAGAATTCCCAAGTCTGCAGTAATAGAAAGCCTGGGCAGAGATAAAGTGAAAACACAAACACGCCTAGATAAAATTACTCAGGGAGAGAATTAAGGAGGTAAATATCTTCTAATAGGGATATAAATTATTTCGTAGTGGTATCACCAGTGAGAAAGTCTCGTTAAATGCAGACTGCACAGTGGGATGAGGGGGAATGAGATTTACTAAAGCATATGGAAATTTGAGTGTTTTTGCCGATATTCATGAAGAGATGTTGGTATGATTAATTCCAGGTGTGCAAGTGTGTTTTGCAGTGCTGAACTTGTCCCTTGTATTCTCAGTGCTTTGCATGGGGGAGAGGCTGGATGTTAGTAGTATCCAGTGCATGGATTCCTGGGATGCTTCCGTTCGCCCCTGAGACACGCCAGAAATGAAGATGCGTTGTGAAAGTCTGCATGGACTCAGGTTTCTTTTGCTGGCCTGTGGTTATGTTCCGTATAAAATCTTATGGGTTTGATGAGCAAAAAGACATTTTCTGTACTGAGCTGTCCATGTTCTTTTCATGGATTGTTTGTGTAACTTACTGGAGGCAGTGAGTGGGATAGGAAGGTACTAGCTGGTATAGTACTGCTGGGTTCAGCTGCTCCTGGGATCAGGTCAGACACTGTTCTCCCCTGCTTGTCTCCACACATGGGCTCAGGACTGAGGATTGTTTCTTCTTACGTGGATGGGTAGAGTCTTGCACAGTACCCATGCTATCTTCTGACTAGGAAACTCTCTTTTTTAAAAAGTCCCAACATTTTCTAGAATTCATTTAATCTTATAGTGTGCCTCTCTAATGATATCAGAATTTAATAGAAGTTGAATTTTAAGTGAGCAATTATTTTTTTTTGAAGAAGTATTTTTTTAACTGCATACATAAAAAAAGTAATTCTAATCTGACATGTTATTTCTTTAAACATCTTCAGAGCAGTGATTCTGTTTTCTTCGGCTCAATAAAGATATTGCTTCAATATTGTTAAAAAATCACATAATTTCCAGGTTAATAGAAATACTTTATGTTTAACTTAACTTTTCATATAGTAATAACCACTATTGTAATGCCATTCAATTCCTTATATATCTATCCATTGTCAGATACCAGTAATGGGAGCCACAAATACTGGATGTACTCAGGAAACTGTTGTAGTAATTCCTCATACTTTTTGTGAAATATTTATGTATGAGATTTGCAAATGTTTTCCTCTTAGAGAGTAAAGGACAAAATTAACCCAGAGCTCAGCAAATAAAAGGCTCTCTTTTTAAATTTTTTCTTTTTCTGAGAATTTTAATGGCTTGAAGTGCAGTTGCTGCCCATTTGGTTATCTGAAGCCTGGGGCAACCTCTCTGTCTGTCTGTCTTCTGTCTGTCTGTTTGCCACTGAGACACTGTTGCTCAGAGCTTGTGTGGTTTTCTGCTGTCTCTACAAAACAGTTTTTTGCTGACTCTCTGAACCCTGTATCAGCTCTCCAGTCCATCTCCTTGATGAGCTGTGAAATGAGCCATAACCAAAATACCGTCACTTGGCTGTGGCTTAAAGTTCAGTAAAGCTTTTGTCGTGCTTATAAAATGAGTAAGTTTTCATATGAATATATTTAGAAATTTGTGTGCATGGATACTTGTGGTGAGTATGTGTATAAAACTGTATATTGTGTAAACAGGAAGGAGAAGAAAGAGGTCTTGCAGTCTTCAGCAATTGTTATTGCATATTATACAGATTTTTTGGCATTCTAGGAAAAAATACTCTTAACGCAGGCTAAGCAGAAAGAAATTACATTACTTTGTATCTTGCTTTGAATCACACTCTTACAAAGAATGCAAAATACCAGGACTTCATCCATGATTCTTAACTACAATTTGCCAAAAAACTGGGTGCAAAGTAAAATCATTGTCTGCTAACACTGAGATGTGCCCTCCCAAGAACATATAAAAAACTGTCAGATATAATTATAAAGATAAATGCAGATTCTTAGAGCTGTGTTCCTGAGAGGACAAGATTGAGGCTCAAGAATGATGATTGCTATGGCTAGGGTTGATGGGGATAAATGAAGATTTCCTAAGAGTATATTCAGTTGAAATAATAGTTCATTTTACAGAATCAGTAAATAAAAAATCTGTAAACAAAACGGTAGGTATATGATCTACTACCCTCTAAGCACTGAACTGAAAATAACCTGTAACATTAATTGAAGATAAAGCAGAATTATCATAATAAAGAATATTACCTTTTTACATAGTTATTTGCACTTTCATCCTTATCTGGAAAACATTCTTGTCTATGTATACAGCTCGCAAACAAAACAGGAGATCTGGTGTGCAGTCAACAATGTTCTGCCAAAATTCCCATTTCAAACTCAGATTTCCCAGAGGAACTCAATGTATGTATAATAGATATTAA
The DNA here is from genome assembly GCA_013400235.1 of Oriolus oriolus. Lineage (NCBI taxonomy): Eukaryota > Metazoa > Chordata > Aves > Passeriformes > Corvidae > Oriolus > Oriolus oriolus. The sequence continues at coordinate 588,618 of VXBT01005026.1, forward strand.
TTACAGGGGAAGATGCATCTGCAGCAAGATACCAGCTCTCTAGTGTCGATTCAGAATGAAGTTTTGTTACTGAGAAGTCAGCTGCCAAGGAATGGTTCCTGTTGAAATCTGACCAGGCATTGTGGCATGAAATTAATCACTTTCAAGGTATTAGTCCCCACAAGATCAGGAATTGAAAATAGATTCCATTGTTAAAGTCATTGTTTCCTCAAAAATCTTCTTGTTGTCTATATATATATTATTTAGAGAATTTTTCTCGCTCTAGGTAGTATTCTTAATGATAGGTGTTTAATACAATGAATTTAAAAATTAAATTAAATTTTTCAGTCCACTCTGATTATTTGCTATTCTATTTTTTTCTAAGGATTAATGTTTCTACTTAAGCGGTGATTATTTTTTCTATTTACATCTTTCTGCCAAGCACTGACCTTGGTTACGCTTACTGAGTGTGGTCACTGGCATTTATTTTCCTGGCTCTTCTTGCAGTTCAGGGCTCCTGCTGCAAGTTTGACACATCTCAGCGCTGACAGCTAGACACTTTCAGCAATCCTCTTTTTGTTCTTCGTAAGGAAAACAGCATTCCGTACAATAGGAAAGCTGGAGGCCACTTTTTTTGACTATAATATCCACTTATAAATCTCTCTTTCCTGAGTACCTGCACTGCCAGGTAGCATTTGAGTGCAGCAACTCGCACACATAGGGCACAGATGAACTTCTCGTGTTTTTCTCCAGCACTTGGGTAGCTAATATACGCTCCTGACTTAATACCTTCTCTGTTCTCAGCATACCTGTCTGTATGTCTGTGTACAAGCACACACACAACCTCCCATACCCTGAGAAGCATTCCTATGTATTATGCTTGTGCAGATGTGTTTGACTTCCCCCAGGCTTAGTGTCTCACTCTTCAGATACAGCATTTGTACAGAGATCTTTAAGGTTCCCATCTGTGTGCACTTACCAGGGAGGGGCTGTATCTTTCCCCCATGCTTCAGATCAGATGTGGGTCCCTGGTTCATGATGACAACCTTTGCTAATACAAATATATTAAATAACAATAATAATAATAATAATGAAAAAAATAATAATATGACCCCTTGTTGGTGGCAGCATTAGTAGACAAAGTCAGTAGGAAATGGGTGAAGTTCTCTCAGGGAAGAAAGTGATATTGCATCATTAGCAAAATTATAACACAGATAACACCTGCTCCAACAAGTCCTTCTGTTACTTTGCTGCGAGGAAGCAAATTCAAACTTGTTCAGTTACTGGCCATGACCATTATCACGGAGGTTTTTTCTAACATTAATATTTTCTAACACTAACATTACTTTTTAACAGCTAGACAAATACGATTTAAAGGTAAATCACTGTGATTTGTTAGTTCTAGTAATCAAATACTTTGGTTCTTCCTCTGTATCCCTGATCCTCAGCCTGGTGGCATATCTTTAAATTCACTCGAAAAATCAAGGTGCACTTCAAGAATTAGGAACTGTGGAAATGTTAGTCCTGTTCACTCTCCATGTAAATTTCTGAAAGTTAAGAGCAGAATGATCTTCTCTTCAGGTTAATAGAAAGATAATTGACAGCTGCTATAATTAAAACTGATTGAAAGAGAACATTATACAGTCTCAAAAAATGAAAGCATAGCAGTATAGCCAAAGAAGTATGAAGCACTATATCTTGACCTGTCCTTTAAATACACATATAAACATGAACATTTATATATATATTTGTATGCATATATGAACTGTCCATAGTTTAAAACATTTTTAACTCATGAAGTAAGGCTAGAGAAAGAGAATCTCTAAAAGATGTTGTTCATATAAATCATAGTATCTGATAGCTGCCTTAGGCGACTAAAGCTAGGTGAGATGAACTGCTCTACCTCAAGGGGTAGCTGATTTTGATATTAATTTAATAGTAACTCACATAAAAAATATTCTAACAAGCTATGTATTATAAATAAAACAGCTCCCAGAGGTTGCTAAGCTATTCATCTAGTTTGAAACTGGACTTGTAAGAGTACAGAACCATACGGGATATGAGCTGTGACCTTTTCAAATAATAGAAGCAAGTGATTCCTAAAAGAACGTTAGTGAAGGAATCAGATGTGACCGTAATGTACTGGAAGAACATTCCAACACTTTTGTTTTGCTTTTACTAAGATTTATTAAGTGCTAATGTAGCTAAATGAATTTTATATTTGCATTTTTATTGGAGAAGATGACATTGAAAGCAAATTTCTGTGTAACCCATAAGTACTCTATTGAATTATCTGCTTCTTACATTTATTGTGTTCAACCCATTTGTGACCAGAAGCAACTTGGCAACATTTCTCTCTCAGTATGGGTGTGTCTTGAGAAGTATAATATTTATCTGTAAGTATTGAATGCCTTGTTCAGAAGTTAGAAAGGCATTCTTATATGCACGCTCACTTTCACTTGATGTTTCTTTTTCCATGGGTGGCCCCACAGAATGGCTTTTTGCAAGCATTAGAGAGCATACACCCAACATGCCATTTTTAAGATGTCAAGCAGATTGTATTATTCATTCACCCATGAGTGTTTTGATAGTATCTCCGTGTACTTTCTCAGATGAGCTATTTCAGACTCTACTCATCTCTATTTATAAGGCACCTCACACAGTTCTCATCTGATTCATTTGTACTCAGTGAATTGGTACTTGGAAGCAACAATATATCCCTCCTCTAGTTCCACGAGTTTTCAATGTGATAGATGAAGGAAGAAAGGAAGAGCAAGCATGGCAAGAGTAATTTTTTTGTATGTAAGTCTTGTCCCACTCCTGTGACCCAGCTTGTCCCACCACTCAGTAGATAAAGACCACTGTGAAACCCTCTGAGCTGGTTTTACTGTTCAGGTTCAGTCCAGCCCTCAGATCCAGACAGTCCTTGCCTAAATTTCACAAATGCAGCTGTTCCATTCATGCATGTCATGCAATGCTTCTGCACAGACGGTGTCTCCTTCGTGGAATGGCCTCATCCTATGAGCTCTTCAAGGGATTTTCAAAGAGGAGAAACTCATGAAAGCAGGACTTTGGAGAGAGCCCCAGGTGCAGTGACAGATGCTAGGCCAGCTGCAGCTCCTGTCCTGTCCTTCTCTCCATCTGGAGCACGTTTATTTTTAGAAGGTCATACTTCTCCCCTTTCCCTTCAATCATACAAAGATATCATTATGCAATTCAGCTTAAATACACAGTCTAAGCTCTCAGGATAATTCACTCAAGATGTAGATAGTGTAGATCCTGAACTCTTGCAGTGTCATAGGCAGGAACTATTTTCTTTGCTGATGGTCTCAAAAGACTTCCAGATTCCCATGAAAGCTTGTTGCCAGCTATACTCCCCTACCCCTCTTACTGTAGAGCACTCACAGATCAGTGCTCTTCTATGAGCACCAAGCACAAGCCCCACAGCACAATCTCTCCCTTCCCAAATCCCTGCACCACACAGCATGCCCTTTTCACACTGCAGACAGACACTCTCTTCACACTCAACTCTCGGCCTGCCTCTGTGGCACAGCAGCACCCACTGCCTGCTTCCCCAGCACCAATGCTTCTCAAGCACACACAACCCTTCCCAGGCACCCAGCACTGGCAGTAATGCATCAGGGAGCACTGCCATCTTGCTACATCCTAATTTTCTTTTCCATGTGGGTACTCTTGGAAGAGGATCCTAGAACCATAAAATGGTTTAAGGAGCCTCTTGAGGTCTAACTCCCCTGCTGAAGCAAGGTCAGCTGAAGCAGGTTGCCCAGGACTGAGTCCAGTCGGGTTTTGAACACTTACAAGAAAGGAAACTCCATGCCTTCTCTGGACAACCTGTGACAGTGTTTGACCAACCACCACTCTCATGGTGAAAAAGTCTTTGTGTTCAGATGATACAGACCACTCCGATGATCCAGAGGCAGGCAGGAGCTGGTAAAGGGCTGGATTCAGAATTTTTAATTTTATGTATTTTTTGCTATCTCCAGTGTAGGTATTTATACCACAGCATGTCACATTCACACTAGCCCACCTTCAGAGTCAGTGGAAAGAAACAGAAAAGTGATTCATTGGACTTGTGATTTTGTCCCAGAAATGTCTATTTCTTTCCACAGACTTAATGGTAATTGAAAAAGCAGCTCTGATGTAGACACCTTTCCATAAACGTTTTGATATCCAGAGGTCAAAGGAAATTTACCCAAGATTTTAAACAAATGTAGACATCTCCTATTTGGAGCAACATCTGAAATTTCTATGTGCCAAAATAAGTGTTATTTTCACATAGAAAAGCACTTAAGCCTTGCCCATTATAGTAAAAAATATTTTATTTCAAAACAGCTGATAAAGATTTTCTCTATAATTTCTGGAAAAAAATACAATTCTATCCCTGCTTTTTAGCAAAGATCTGGTTTCTGGGTATTCCCATGAAAGATAGTGAAGAGAATGCATATTAGGTGCTCTGGCAAGTTACAGAAAATACTGAATTTTCTGCTTAAACCTACAGTTTCATCAAGGAAAATGAAAGTAAAAAGCGCTCTTATCTGCATATTTGTGCATTTGATAATGTGTGAATTTCTTTCTTTTTCTGATTGTTCATCAAAGGATAAATTTTTCAAATTCATTATTCTGCAACGGTTGTTGTCTGTGTCAGGAAAAAGAAGAATGAGTCAGAGAAGTCAGAATAACATCAAAGTCTAATTCTGGCAAATGAAGAGGATCTTGAGAAGCACTTCACCTTTAAGCTCTGCACAAATGATAGGTGAATTGCATGGTGAATGCATTTAGAACAATCTAATATTTATGAAGATTCATGAATTAAGATTCTTTTACTGTTCACACATTTTCAGTATAAAATATTGATACACAGAGTTTTCACTGGAACTGTCCCTATGTGGTTCAGGCTTTCAAACATTCAGTTCTTCTGGATTGTTCCATGTCATTTATGTTGTCAATAATGGAGTTACTGAGTCTTTTTCCTGCTGAAGAGTGAATACATTTATGTCTTCACATATAGAACCATAGATAGTCCCTTGGCAATAAGTTCTTCAGTGCAACATCTATTCCCTAGGGTCAAGTTGAGCTCTGGCATGTGATCCAAGACCCAGGCAGGCCAAAGAGGTTCCTGCAAAGTGAGCAGGGCTTGACATGCATCTCTGCAGAGCAATTTCCAACATGCTGCTCTGTTAGCAGAGGAAATAGCAGCATTTATGTCCTGGGGTCTTCCTGGCTTCTAGATGAGTTCTCTACACCTCACAGGATACAAAGTTTGAATAATATGTTCTTAGTGGTTGAGACTTCCATTACTGTTCTTGTTTGCTGAAAACCTGTGGAGAGATGGGTCATTAGTTTTTCCCTCAACTTGTCAAATAAACCAATGTCCTGTTTTCAGGAAACTTGTGGGAATGCAGTTTCTCCACCATCTGTTTTGCTGCCAGATTTAGAATTGGAAATCAGCAAGTGCCCAGGATGGGAGAGGGGCTGGTTTGATTTGGGTTTATTTTTTTTTTAGTAAGAGATTGAGGGTTTGGAAACTGGGTACTGACTTGTTTGTGTGCATATAAATTGCATATATATGAAGATATATGAGTATATATGTTACATAAAATGCATGGGTGGCCTCAGAAGCCACACTCTTTAGGCTGTCAAAGCTAAAACTGCATGCTGAGAAGGAGTGCAGGCATCAAATGCAGACAGTTGTGTGAAATTCTCTGTCTCTGCAGACCATGGGCACTTGAGCCAAGGCTACTACTGCAGACCTGAACCCAACCACAGTTGATGTCATACACCCTATTTCTTGAGAGAGCTGAGCAGGATTTCTCTCTCATACTGCAGCAACAAGGCCTGTCATCTCATACCAATAGGCTAAGGCTTGAGGTCTGGGTCTGTCTCACAGATGGAGTTCAAATCTGTCACTTTTCTTCTGTGAGTAGCTGAGAAATGTCAAAGAGCAGGCTGCATTTGTGTGGGCAGACAGGGCAGAATGGGGGAGAGACATCACCACTCCTTCTGTGGTGCTCCTTCTGTGGTGGTGAGGTTTTTCAGACGGACATGAAACATTTCTGGTGCTGGGAAGGATGCTGACAGCCTGCAGCACAGTTCTTCAGCCAAGCAGAAGACCTGGTTTCTCTCTCCTGGAAATATCTGCTTTTGAGAGGTTTGGGAGCTCCATCCTATAAAGCATTTGCTTTCCAAAATTAACCAAGGTACATGGGAAACCAAAAGTACTTTGAAGGATGTGTAGTTAAAGACCATTTGAAGGTGAAGAGTTTATCAAGGTCTGCATCCTTCTGTCCTGGCTTCTCTTTGACCAGGAAGGGCTTCCAGATGAAGCCTCTGAAAAATACAATCTCTCCCCAGCCAACTCAAGCACAGCCAGCTAACAGGGTCACACATGTGGCTGCATTCCTCCTCACACAGCCGCTTAGAATCATAGGATCACTTAGGCTGGATCATCAAGTCATCTCTAAGATCAAGTCCAACCATTAATCCAGCACTGCCAAGTCCACCACCAAACCATGCCCCTAAGTGCCTCATCTACACATCTGTTAAAGATGTTCAGGGATGGCGACTCAAGAACTTTCCTGGGCAGCTCTTGTTCTTTTCCTGGGAAGGGTGACCTTCTAAGACACAGACACTCCTGCTGTCTGGTGCCAGTGGGTCCTTTGGTCCTGACAGTGCCCTGCTGTGGGGCTCAGCCGTGTCACCCCTATTATTACTGCCTGCTTGAGCAAAGCTGCTGTCTCAGTCCCTCTCAGGCCAGGTGTTAGGATCTGGGGACTATGTCCCCAGTGGGCTAGAATAGCTTGTCCAAAGCCACTCAGTGCCCAAATAAGTTCCCTAAAATTAGATGGTGCAAGAACTTTCCTTCGTGTTTGTTGAAAGCTTCCTGTTGTCATCTGTCCTTTGGCAGACTGTACTGTGTCAGTGATACTATAGCAAATAAAATGTGTTTTTTATAATCGCTTCTTATACCTAGTGTCAGCAGAACTAAATAAAGTCATTGTCTTGGAAAACTGAATAACTTTCAAGGAAAAATACACAAAAGTGGCAGTCTTATTTTTTCCATGTGCAATCATGTTGGCTCACTTGCTTAAAGTGCTCTAAATATTTTTCAGTGTGTCTTAAGAGTGCATTAAATGCTACAATTCACTGGAGGTGAACAGCACACTTTGTGGGTCCTTCCTCTAAAGTCTGGAGATCTTATTTTCCCATTTCCTAACTGATTTGCATTTTTTTTAGTACCTTTAAAATGCCATTCTGATGCCTCTAAAAAAACCCCAATCTCATCTAGTCCTTGAAAGCTTTCAGAAGATAGAATTCATGTTTTCCAGCAAGGCCTGCATAAGAGTGCTGACAAAGCACTTGTTGATACTTCATGCTTGGTGCAACTTCCTTGGAAACCCTGGAATTTCTTCACTAAGTGGAGGGCATATGCAATCTAAAATACACCATGATGTTTTCCTCTCTTTGCTTTTGCTCTTTGAATCTTGATTTACCAAGGAGGTAACAACATTTTTTCTGCTGTTTTCAATCTAACTGGAGGGATTAAGTCCAGCTAATAATTTCTCATAAGAAGAGTGAAGTTTCCTCTTAGGAGATTTCACCTCTGGCACTACATCACAACTCATAGGAGTTTTTGAGCCAGCTCAAGAGACATACCTGCCTCAAACTTGTGATCATAGAACCACAGCATATTATATGGTGGATGTAGACAAACCAAAGATGTGGAAAAATTTAAAAACAGTGAAAAAAACCCTCCTCCCCTCCCCCAAAATTCCCCATCAGGCATCACAGAAAAATATATATCAAACCGTAGAAAAGAATCATGCGCATGTTCAAGACAGGTTCATCAGAAGGAAGGACTTTTTTCTTTTAATTTGCTTTGGTAGGTTTATCCCTAATTTAGGAAGGTTTTTGCAATTAAACGATGGTCTTTTTTTTTCTCTCTTTTTTTTCTTTTTTTTTTAATTAATGTGGTTCCTCATCATCAGTGAAGTTAATCATAAAGATCCCTTCAGGCCTAGCAGGGTATAATTCAAGTGTTATGATTACTAAAAGATGTCAGAAACCTAAATTTTCAATAGTAAGCTTTAGCTATTATTGTAAAATAAGCATGATAATAGGGAGACACATATGCAGTACTGCATCTTGTTTTGTTAAATATGAAAGTAAGTTCAGATGTATTACAGGTACACAAAGGGTGTTCAGAACCCATGTGTGATCCATGCTTTGCTTTGAAAATATTATTTCTAAGACTGGTAAATTTATTGATCTTAGAGACAAATTAGTATTTTTGGAGGTTTTTGAGGCTTCCCAACTTCTTGCATAACTTAATTTGTTTTTCTGTAAATTCAAGCTTCCTCTTAGTGAAGCTGGGACCTGGTTTGAGAAGGCCAAGGTCAGACTCCCATTCCTCTGCAGGATACCGGAGGGAAGCTGTGTCCTAGTGAGTGGGACACTGGTGCACTTTCCTTCCATGCCTTCTGACGTAGGCATGGGATGCTTCCCTAAACCTCTTTCTTCACTCAGTCTCCCATGACCCTACACAAGCAGCAATATGCTCTGCACCAATTGCTCTGACATTTTGCTGAGAAGAGGAAAGGAAGGCAGAAAACACCCTTCTGCAAAGCAGAGTCCAGGTCAGGGAGCCCAGGCAGAAATACAGCTGGGAAAGTTGGCTCAAAGCTTGGTCAAACAGGAACAGGGTGGTTATGCGTAGACTGACAGAAATCTGGGGTAATTGAGGGTAAAACCGTGCTAGTGCCTCTTGATTTGGTTTGCTGTGGCATAGGCTTTCTTGGGCACTGATGCATCAGTGAGGAGCTCAGCAATACCATTTGATCTTCATGCATAAAAATAGAATAATTTTTTTTAGGAAAACATTTTTTTGTGTGTGAGGCAGGCAGGAGGACAAACAGAACTTGAGGTCAGAATGTTAATTCTGACATAATTCTAGGGGCCTAATGATAGTTTATTATCCCCACAGTCAGCGGGAGTTCTTTGAACAAAAGCCTTGAAGAAAGCAATAAATCAGCTCCAATTTCACTGTCTTAATTTGTGTGCATAATTCACTTTGTGCTTGGAGGCACAGCTGTCTTGAAGAGTGGTTTGGTGGCTACTGCATCAAGTGATGAGAAGTAGGATGGATAAGAGTAAAGAGATGGAAGATACTTATCAGCCATTCCAAAGACAAGAGCTAAAACAAACACTTGAAGGTGCTTGATGTTCCTCAGGAAAAAGATATTGATAGGCCATCCACCTGTTACAACACAATGACAGAAGTTTCATATTGCTGACCTAATCCTTTAAGCCCTCTTTTCAAAGTGTCTTACAAATTAATTAATTCATGTGTCTCTCTTAGGCAAGGTTATACCTTTAATATATCTTAAAAGAGCAGAAGGTTTTGTCCCTCCATATTTCCAGAAGTCCCGCTTGCTCGTAAAAGCAACCCTTCCTGTCTGTGCCAGTCTCAACTCTTGTTCATAGGAGGTACATGTAGAGTAAGGAGATCTCTCTATCTTATGGCAAAATCTTAGGAAGAAAGTCTAAGGAAGAAATTTCCTTCCTCTCCAAGAGAATTTTTGGAAAATAATGAGAATTAAATCATCTTTTCTTTAAATTAAATTCTCAAGCCCTGATTGCTCTTGCATGCTGAGATAAGGAGCTCTTTGCTGACTATATGTGGAGCTGAGGGAGGTGAGTGTGAGAGCATATAGGGCACAGAAAGAAGAGGGCCTAAATTGCTTTGCATCATTTAGGGGCCCTATGCCCCTAAACTGCACTGTAAGCTTAGGAGATATTTACATCTTAATATTCTTCCTGTCTGATTTATTGGCAGATGCAATTAAGAACATAAAATATTGCCGTGTATTTCTGTGGAAAAGTACCCCGCATCCTAGGCAGTGACTCTCAGGACAGATGGATTTTTAGGTCTCCAGATCCGTAGTGCGAGATTGCTCAATTACGCTCACCATCGTGCTAACTTTTATAAAAGGCAAGGCACCACCTAAAATGTACTTTGGTTTCATTTTAATATTTTGCCATGTTAATTTCAATATATAAGACTAATTTATGCTCATTTTAACACTCAGGGGCCGTCTGTTTTTAATTTAATCCTATAAATTAGGCACAAAAGCTAAATGAGACACAGTTGGTAAAGTAATTCTTGGTTAATTGTTAAGCAGACATGAATGGCCAGAACTGAGAGACTTTCAGTATAATAGTTATCTAAGCTTTGAAAGCCCAAGTCAAATCTTAACTAAATGAAACTTTTTCTCACAAAGGATCAGAACATGTAGAAAGAATTCAGGATTTAATACACAGCAGAATTATACTCTGAACAGAGGTGTTTTCATTTAACTTAAATTGAAAATTATAAACTTTATTGGAAAATAACTAAATTCATTGAGAACTACATTCTAAAGTCTCTCATTACTCTTTAATTTTAAATTGGAAGTATCATAGTGTAAATTGATTTAGTATTACTTTACTTACAGGATAAATTTGAATTTCTGTATACAAATTACTTGAGATTGTCACCCAAGTGAACAAAAAGGGGAAAATTCCTTAGGAAAATTTAAAATCCTGAAGGACTGTGAGTGTGTAAGAAAGTAATTTTGACCCTTTCCCTTCTCTTTTTAGAAAACAAGTTTCATAACGTTTATGACCAGTAAAAATAACTTATGCCAATAAAAGTAATGAAACTGTAGTTTTGTGGGGAGCACTAGAGATGGACATACACTGTGGGGTTGGTTTAAGTGGAGCAAATAATATTTGTATAAATGCAAATACGGCAGCAAATGGCAAAGATAAGTTTAGCTTGAAGAATAACTCTTTCTGTAGCAGTGACTTCAAATAAAATATTTCAAGAAGCTACAAAAACTTAATTTTCAATATATTATTAACTTACTTAGTTCTACATTTTTCTGCATGAAATTTTTCTCAAACAGCTAAGAATACAGTGAGCTGTGTTTTCACCAAAGGAGCAACTGTAGCATTTTGAGGACTTTTGCAAAGTTTTCCCGAAACCCTTAGCTATTTTTGATTAACCATGAGTTGGTTTCCCTGGAGTAGTATTACAGAAAAAGCCTGTGAAGTAAATGTGACAGCTCTCAAGATACAGAATTGTCTGCAAACTACAGAACAATTTTTCACCCTGCTTTAAAATTGGTTTTTTATGGTGAAAATTTAACTTTCGTTCTTCTCTATTCTTGCAGGAAATAAAAATGTAGCATTATGTTTAAGTAGGAGATACATAAATGTTCACGTTAGCTAAAGTTCTTCCAGAGCCATTAATGTTTTCCAGAAAAAAAAGAAAAGAAAAAGAAAGCCCTTGCAGTGCAACCGTGGAGGAAATACTTCAGCTATTGTGCATTTACAAATAATCTCCACCAGATGGCACAAAGAAACAAATATAAGTCAATCTTGGCATGGACCGTTTTGTGATCACACGGAATGGGGCTAAGGAGAAACAGAAGGAAAACTTTAAGTATAGGATGTTCAGAGCTCATAGGTATAGGAAATAATTCTCATATCAAAAAATTGATGAAGGAGACATCATAAACCGTTTATTCACTAGTGAAAAAAGAAGAAAGTCCTGAGAAATCTTTTTGATTGGTGGTGATTTTGAGATAGATTGTCAGATAGTCTCTGTTAAATGTGTATACACCAATCCACATTTAATCGAAAAGAGTCTAGATTTCAGTAGAAGAAATGGAATTAGTCATCTGGAGCTAAAATATTAACATTAGATAGCATAGAAAAATATAAAGTACATATAAGAATTCTTTTGACAGGTCTTGCAGCCACACTTTAAATATAAAGCCAACTAACCTTTGCCCTTAAATCTTGCTTGAAACACTGGATGCTTAGAGACCCCCCCATCTGTCCAGGGGTTCCCAGCACCATGGGTTTCATTTCTCTGTTTGAATAGCTCAGAGATATTTGGTCCTATAATGCAAAGAAATTAGGATGGCCTCTGACTCTAGCTATATCAGAATAATTATTATTCACTTAATTCTTTCATTATTTCTCACTGGGATTATAGTAAAATCATTGATGGATGAAATCCTTCATGATTGTGAATTCCATAAATTTTGCAGATGTCCTTATCAAGCAATAAGGACATAATAGTAGGATTTTGTATACATCTCAGTCTCCAGCAGTGAAAAACAGATTTTTTTTTTTTGACTTCTCTTACATAACAAGCTCCTGCTGGTATGTGGAGTGAGGGGAAAGGGACTTTAAACATCAATGAATTATATGCAGAATTATTTAAATGCAAATAAAGAATAGACACATACACATGGACGTACACAATTTGTTCTGGAGAGTTTCCTGGGTTGCTCATTAGTCTTCAAATGTCACGACACATGCTGTTTTCATGGATGTGTCAAACTATCAGCTGGATGTGGCTGGAGCAGCAGTTGCAACTTCAAATGTATTGTTCCCCTCTGATTGCCCTGTTTATACAAGCAAAAGGTTGGACTGCAGTAACTTCATTTGCACTTCAGTCGTCATGTGGTGCCATCTCCCCCACGCAAACAGAGATGGTGTCCAGCTGCGTCAGGGGATCACAATCCGGCTCCCCGATGCCAGCCAGACGTAAAAGGCACTTCAGCAGTGCTGCCAGCTGCGCTTATTTAAACCCCATGCTTCCTTCCAAACTTAAGAACACTCATTTCAAAACAGTCTTTTATAAACTGTTTTGGGTCCTGCTATTTTGTGATTGAAGCACAGTTGGTAGCACTGTGAGCTGTCCCCAAACTGTGAGCAGTTCTCAAATCCCACATGGAGCCAGTCCTCAGTCCCTTATTTACACTGTACTGCCCTGGTATCAGTAAAAGCCAACAGGGCTATATGGGGAGTTACGGCAGTGCTCAGACTCTTAGATACCACCAGTTAAATAGAAGATGGTATGACCTAGAATTCAATCAGTAAAAATGTCTGGTTCAGTGTTTTGTTTTGGAAAATTACATCATGCAGCCTTACCTTAGGAGAGAGCTGGCGAAATAAACAGTTGCTTCTTTAGTTGAAAGTTGGAATTACAAACGTACATGGTTTGGAGGTACAAAATGTACTTGTCAAAACCAATCAAACATAAATCTGAATTTTTAGGTATTTTTCTTGTCCCTGGATGCATGGCAGAGACTACCCCACTCCATCTGGCAGCTGAAAAACAAACAGTTAAGATCATTCATTTGCTGGAAACCAGCTGAGTATTGTAATTAGTCTTACTCGGCACTCACAAATGTTGCATGCATTTGGTCCATTCTGCTTTAGTGAATAGAATTTCCTTGGCAATTTTCAACTATCTTAATCACAGAGCACATACAGAGACACATGCACACGTGCGTATGTGCACAGTTTATATATTCCTATACAGTTGAGATTAACTGACTTTAGTATCATTTGTAAGGTTCCTGTTTCAGAAATGCTAACTTTTGGCAGGAAGTCTCAAGCAAATATTACCGCTTAGTTTGTAGGAAAATGAAATGAGAGCAGAAATCTTTCCTGGTTTTCATCACATAGAGCAACTTACACATTAGTGCTGCTAAGTCAGCGTAGCAATTCATCTCTTTTCCCAACAAGTCTCTTTGTCATCCTTCTGGTGGCTCAATATGTGTTTGAAATCTTCAGAGACTGACAGTATCTTTCTTTAATGCAGGGGAACATCTTTTTTGAACAATTTGGAGCTGCCATTTCTAACTTGTCTTTATCTGGCTGCCCTGTTGGAGAAAATATCTAAGCAATACAAAGGACAATACTGGGTGTACAGACAGCATCCCTGAAGTATTTTTAAATTATATGTGTCTGTACTGGTTCCAGCATGTCCTCAGAAAACACTGTAAATGGTACAGGACAGTGACCAGAGCGTACCATTGTTTCAAAAATCACAAATGGACACAGGGATGTATTACTTCATAGTTTTGAAGTAATAAAAAAAGCAAAGGGAAAGAATAAAATGCAGAGTCAGTAATACTATTACCTGGAAAGAAAACCAAGAGCGGAATATATTATTTTAGTGTTCTTGCATTTATATCTTCTAAGATTTCTTATGCTTTAGTGGAGAGAAACTGACATACACCAGCATGTGTGTAATAAGAGTGGTAAAATAATGCTCAGCACCACTTGAAAAATTATGAAATCTATCTTTTTCCAGTAATTTGAGAGCTCCTCAAGCCAAAGTCATAACATTTCAGATATTTTGTAATAGTGTGAGAAAATGAGGCAGTTACTTCTCTGTTTTGAAGACAGCGTGGACTAATGCAATTTCCATCATCTGCTGACTGTGAGTCGCTTAGCAATTCTGAAACTGTAATCCCCAAAATAAATTAAGGACATTAACTGCATACAAGAGGACAAGTCTGTTCTTAACAATATGAAACATCAAGCACAATTTAGAGATGGGGCTTAAAATTATCCTGCATAAATCTGAATTTATCTGTCCTCTCCCTTAACAACAGATGGTCCAGAGTCCCCATTTCTAATTCATGGGCTTCTTCACTCTCTCAGTCTCACCCCATTTCCTCAATTCAGGAACTTTGTTTCTGAGGATTAGCAAATACACTGGAGATAACACATTCATGGCTGGCGGAGATAATTATTATGGGGAAGAAAAGGAGAATTTGGGTGGCAAGTCCTTTGACTGGAATTCTATGACAAGTTTTCAGTGATCTGGCTATAAGCCACAGAATGCATTTCCAGAAAGGACTGTACAATTTGCATTAATGTTATATGCTTAAGGGACCTATTGCCATTCTGGACTGCATCTAACTGAAGACATAAAGTATGTGTAATGACTTTTGCGTCTCATCAAAGTATGAAGACATAAAGTTTCTGCATAGATTTTTACCTATGTGGCTGCAAAATATTTTAGCTGGAAACTAAATATTATTCTGAACAGCCAATAGTCTCAGCTCTAGCTCATAAACCTGAAATATTTTCAATGGCTGTACAGTAACAGACCTTAGCCAGAGCTCTGTGGTTCTGAAAGAAGCATCATTTATAATTAGAGCTTTTAGTCTTCCCTGGAATTATTGAAATACAGCTTTCTTTTTGCACTTCTCTGAGTGACTTTACAGGTAGATATTAAAGATCTTCCTTTCATGGGGAATGCCTAGGACATGGAGAACTCAGGAGGATATTTTTTCCACCTCTGCCACTGTCCTTCTTAGTGACCTTCAAATGTCTGTGAAGAAACTGAGCAAATGCCAGATGACCTTCATCATGAAGTGTTTTAAGGTCAGTTAAAAGTTCCACACATTACTGTCACTGATGCAGATTTCAAAGGTTAAACATTTGGTATAGGAGACTGCAGTTTTTGTAACCACAGTTACAAATAAGGAATCATCAATGACCCAGATGGGGTCATGGGGTCCTGTGAGACTTTGAAGGAAACTTGAAACACAGCAGTTGGCACAAATCTTTAGAAGACAGGCAAGTGCTGAAAATGACAGGTCTCCTCTGCAAGGTGATCTGTAGAGCAAGAAGGTTTAGCATAAAGACAGGTGTGATTTAATTTGGTCAAGTGCCAACACATCACCCTCAGAGCTCAGCCAGTAGCTCAGCTTAAACAAGCAGGGGGCCTCTGTTCCCAAACTGGCAACTCAGGCTGATCTTACTGGGTAGTCAGCTCAGGGTAGGGATAGGGCTGTCATATCTAAACCCCTGCTCCCATCATTTCTCAGCTCCTACATGCAGATATACACATTCACTAAGTAGGCCAAGGCAGCTACATATTTTCCCTATCCTTAACAGATGATTTTAGAATATGTCCTTCTTTTTCTGTTATGTAAGTATTTCTTGGGGTGTTTTGTATACACTACCCCAAGCCAAACAAGCAGTTACACAATCTGTTGGGAGAAAAAAAACCCCAACAATCTTGTATGAATTTATTTATTACTCTCTTACAGTTCATTTCCAGAGTATGAGAGCATAAAGGTGATGTAAAAGGACACTTCTCAAATTACCCTGAGAGGATTTTGTTAACAGCAACCGACCAAACTGAAGAGATAAAAACAAATACTCAGTGATGTCTGCCTGATGATATTTTGCTTCTACTAGCATGTGAAATGAGAGGTGGAAGGAATTAACCTAGAAGAGGAGGAATGACAGCAGATGAGAAATGAAGCAAAGCTACAAGTACTCAGGCTTAGCTAGCAGCATACGTTGGCTGAGAATTAAAAAGGGACGTGGGCATTTCAGAAAGCTTGGCAATATAAAATCTGAAGCTTTGTCACCCATTCTTTAGGGAGTGGGGTTCAAAATGTGGGAGTAAGTGCTCAGATGTCTTACATTCTAGATAAGAGAAATTAAATGCCAGGATTGTAATACCCAACAGGAAGCCCCAGGTATATATAAAATCCTGTCTCAATGTGGACCAGGATACTTGTGTAAGATTCAGTATCTCTGTGAAGCTGGAATTAAGAAATAGGCTTAGGAAGCCAGAGCCTATTTCTGTTAAACTGTCTGTGATAATGGAGGGATTTTGTCTATGTCTGTACTACTAAGTAAAACAGCCCAGAACAGCCATTTGACCAGAGGAACGTGAGGCGTGTCACAACATGCATCTATTTGACTAACCTCTTTTATTATATTTCTTTCCTGGAAGAAAAAAAAAAAATTAATCATTGGAAAACACATCTGGATTATTTCAGACCTGAACCTGAGAAATCTCGGCTTGGTCAAAAGGTGACAGGGAACATGCTAGCACATAATGGGTGTAGATAATGAAGGTCAAAACCAGACCCATTCCATTTATTACTGTAAATATATCTAAAATACTTGGTAAGAGAAGGGGAGGTCTGGTTTTGGGAAATACTTGGCCAGCAGGGATTAAAACTCTGTTCAAAACTCAACAAGGGGGTGATAGCTAAAAGGCAGTCAGGCTTCCTTGTGTTTGGTGCTTGATGCTGCGTACAAAGCAGTGTAAAAGATATAGTTACAGACAGTCAAAAGGAGACCAGGGGGAAAGAAGTTCAAACTCTCCAGCTAGAACACCCAGTGGGAAGGTAGCTACCCCATTCTAAGCACTGTTAATTTTTTTTAGTCTAGACATTTCCTGGTTAAAAACTTTGTAGAAATTAGAGTTTCAGGAACCAGGACTTCAGATTTCCCCATTGCTCCAGCTACATTTCAATTCATTCTTCCACATCTACATTTAATTTTTGAAATCAGAGGAGCCTACTCCTGAAGGGCGTATTCCATTTTATGTCTCACTGCATTGTCATTCCTTTTACTTCCCCTCTCTGAAAGCATAGCAAGAGCAGGTAGTTAATACACTACAGAGCACCTTCAGAAATAAATATGTGATCACAAGGAATCCAGACATTAAATCTTTAGCGTTGGGAAAGAATGAATAGTTTTTACAAAATCTTATATATATATACATTTTGAATGAGAATTTATAGAATTTCTCATAACAGCCCACTTCTCCATTTAGTGTTCAGTCTAAATCTCACTCATCTTTATCGAAAATATTTCCATTGATTTCTCTTGTGGTATCACATTGACGGGATTCAGTCAGGCTCACTTAAAATGGCAAAAATTTCTGCTCTCATACTCTGCATTTTGGAGACTGGCTTTTTTGGTTGTTGTTTCTGATGACTTTAGGTCAGCCACAGCTGCATGAACTTGCATTTAAATTAAAGTTTAAGATGTTTCTCTGTTTGCTAAAAAACTGTTTTCATAATTTATGTGGGCTTCACTCTTCTGCAAATAATTGGTTAATATAGTTAGTTCCATTTTATCTGTCACTGATATTTTTATCTCTTTTCTTGTACAGTCCTTTATGATGTGCTATACATGAAAATAGTTTTGTAAATGAAGATTGATTGCACCATATTTTTCATTAAATAAAACATGGTCTTCAAAAGAGGTTTCATAAATATAAATAATATAAACATAAAATATAAATATAAATATAACTATAAATATAAATATAAATAATAATGGTAGTATCACATATCTGCTTGGATTTAGTAGATCTGTTATTCTTTTCCAGTGCTTTGTACACATAAGATGAATTTTGGGTTCATCAGCTACATGTAGGCAAACATTTAGTTTTAAAATGTTGGTTTTCTTCCTAAAAGGAAGAAGGTTTAAGTGTTAAGGGAAAACTTAGTTTTCAAGGAGGCTCTTTTTTTAAAAATTCTTTTGTGTTTCTTTTTTAATTACTTCTGTTACTGATCAGCTTGTTTTGCATCATGCTAAACAGCACAGCTGGAGAATTTGCTCACTGATTGAAAGAATCACGTGAGCATAGAGAGTGGGCACCGGTGGGACTGCAATGGAAATGACTGCAAAGAGATTTCAAAGGTATTATAAGAAGGCAACCATTTTTTTGGCATCTGGGAATGCTTGAGGAAGGGAAGAAAGAAAAAAAAAAGCCAGTGTGGGAAGATTAGAGAAGGAAAAATATATCAGAGGAATAAGAGCAAGAAAGGGAGGATATTTGTTTATGCCTGGACAGTCAAGTTAGCAAATGTAGCTCAGTGGCTGTGGAAGAAGCAAATCCTGTATTAAAGGTGGAAAGCTTCCATAATGTCCAGGCAAAAAAANGTCCAGGCAAAAAAAAAAAAAAAAAGAAATGAAAAAAAAGAGAAAGATAGGAATGGATTGCAAAACAGTCATTTGACTTTATCCCAGTTTTAACAGTTGTAAAGTGTTATAAAACCCACAGCAGAACTCAGGGTCCTAATGTTCTAGAAATAACACCTGTGTTTCACAGGCAATTAACTGTACCATAGGGCTGTAGGCAGTAGGCCTGTCTGGAGTGAGGAGTGACTCAGTCTAAAGGCAACAGCACAACATGCACAGAGAAAACAGAAGAATAGTACTATAGTTACCTTCTTTTAGACGTGTACAGCTCTTTTTCTATATTTCTACTGTATCCAAGAGTTAGTGTTACTTTATAGCGCCAGCTCCTGCCCAAGCCCAGTGTCACAGACTCTCTTTCTCGACAGAAGTGTACTGACAGCTGTACAAAGTGAGTTTTTGCTACATCTATGTGTTTGGGGAATAAGGAAAAGTACTAAAAAATAACATAAAGCAAAACTGAGGGGAAATCTAGCAAAATTAACTGTAGTTTCTTTTGTATAGGACACATCAGTAGGACTGCCCATAATTCACATTTCTTGACACTTCCTTTTGCAGGTCTCTCTTTTCATTTTCTTTTAACTTTGCCAAACTTAGACTGTGAAGGCTGAACTTTCCTTAGTGGCTGCTGGGGATGGAATGCTTTATTTTTTTACAAAATTTTAACATTAGGGTTTTTTTTCAGCTTTTGACAGTGAAAGAATGGGGAGAGGGAGATCTTTTCTGTGGTAAGGAGCTTTGATGCTTGGCACACAAACTGAAAAGCTGGTCAGGTCCAGTTGTTCTGTCAAGGATGAACATTGTACTGTCCCTGAGAGAAAGTGCCTAAATTTGGCAGATTCTCAGTGCTTTGAAAAAATCTCCACTTGCATGTTCTCTGCAGTGGCTGCGGTGGATATAGATGCTGCAGCTCCCATCTGTGTGTGTCTCCACCACAGCTGCCTGGGCTGAACCCAATTGATCTGCTGCTGCTGCTCGGGTCTCCTGGGAGGCTGTGGGGGCCTCTCCTCCATGAATGCACTGTGCTTCTCCTGCTGTTTCTCCCTAAGTAGGAAGGACAGAGAGATTTGATTGAAAAAACAAAAAACAAAAAACAACAAACAGAAAAATGCTGGAAATGTCTGGGATATCAGAGAGAGTAGATTAGGATAAGCAACTTGGGAAGAGCACCCATGTCAGGGACCCTAAGAAGGTTTAGGAGACTCAAGGACGAGCAGACTAGGAGCAAGAGATGAAAATGAAAAGTGGAATTGGGGGGTAGGAGACAGAAATTAAGAGCTGAAGAAAAAGTAGGATACCAGGCACTGAGGGACAAAAAGGCTTCAGGCAGATGAAGGGATAAAACTCCCCCTCCACAGTCTCAAGTGAATTGTGTAAACATGGAAAGATCAGGTTGGGACTCTGGGGGGAAACTAGAAAGAAAAGTTTGAATAAAAGGAAGTTGGTGCTGCTCTGAGGATCCCTAAATACAGATTTGGAGTTGTAATGCAAACAGATGTGTATTGATTGGTGTGAAAGCCTTGGACACCCCCACTGGGACAACCCAAAAAGAAGGGGTCAGATCAAGGGAGTGTGTAACATCCCCTGTTACAACCACTTCCAAGAGAAATAAAAGACAGATTATAGTTGTAGGCAATTCCCTTCTAAGGGGAGCAGAGGGCCTAATATGCTGACCAAGCCTGGGTCAAGAACATCACCAGGCAACTTCCTAGCCTGGTGCAGCCCTCAGACTACTACCTATTACTGATCTTCCATGTAAAGGAAACAATATAGAAGTGATTTCTTGAGGAAATAGTGTGAAACCCAATCTGAATCATCAACTTTCATATCAATCTTCACAATAGGATTTCAATTACTAAAGCCATTTTTTAATGGCTTTAGTAATTAATCTCTCTTCTTTTTATTGTGGGTATTATTTAACCATATGGTTTCATTAGTGAAGCAAACAACTTCTTGGGCTTGGGAAGCAGAGGCTTATTTGCCAGAAGAAATAAATCTAAAAACTGCAGAGCAAAGTTTACGTATGTAATACACTGAGTGATGAGAAGACAGACTTTTCTTTTAATAGACACAAACATAGCTATTTTAATATGTCTTGCAGCTCATGTACTAACAAGAGCATTCCCAACAATGTAGCATAATAAGCAACAACTTCTCTCTCAGTCCAAATTCTCCCCAGGTTTTGGGTGTACGGTCTTGGCCTAGCCAAAAGGTCACCTTTTAATTTTTGCACTTGAAGTCATGGAAAACATAAAGAAAAAAAAAAAAAGGAAATACAAAAAACAGAGCTGGAGAATAAAACACTTCATCAAATAAATAACATGTCAGACCTTAGAGTCCACTGACTGTGGAGAATGTTAACAGCATTGGCTATACTAACATTCCACCAGCAGGCAGATTTCTTACAAATATGATCTTTCAGCTATTTCATTAACCTCACACTCCCACACACAAAATTGAATCTTAAAGGTCATGTTTAATATGTTCAGTGTTTTCAGATCATTCTAATTCCAAAGCTCAGGCTTGTTCTTATAGAGTAACTCTATTTACTAAATTTCAACCTTAAATCTTTTATGCTTTAAATATATTTTTATTAGACTATTTCATTTTTTTTCTAAAGTATTCATATTTTCTATTTTAATTGTATGATTTCCTATTAATTTCTTGGTTTTCTTCAATATGTCAAAAATAACTTTTTCTTTATGGACAAAGGAAGTAATTTTAGGAGGAATCCATCACAGTTAGTAACAGTGACTGTTTCTATAAGTAATGCACAGATATTTTTAATATACATAGCAGCGCATGACTGAAATTTATTAGTATGTGTTGGGTTTGCATGGCAATGTTTTGGTAGCAGGGGTGTTACAGGAGTAGGTTCTGTGAGAAACTGCCAGAAGCTTTCCACGTTTCTGACAGAGCCAATGCCAGCCTGCTCCAAGACGGACCTTGGCCATTCTGCTAAGACTGAGCACATCATCCACAATGGTAATGCCTCTTGGATAACAGATTTAAGAAAGCGAAAAAAACCCATGTAACAGCAGCCAGAGAGCAGAGTGGAAATATGTGAGAGAAACAGCTCTGCAGACACCAAGGTTTGTGAGGATGGAATAGAAGGAAGCACTCCAAGTGCCAGATCTGAGATTCCCCTGCAGCCTATGGTGCAGCCCATGGTGAGGCAGCTGTGCCCCTGCTGCCCCTCTGTTCCCCACAGAGGGCCACAGGGGAACACAGAAACACCCGCAGTCTGTGGAGGACCCCACCCTGGAGCAGCTGGATGCCCCCAGTATATCATGACCCTTTAAGAAGCCAGCACTGAGCAGGCTCCTGGTGGGACCTGTGGCCCCATGTGGAGAGGAGCCCGTGTTGGAGCAGGACAGCTGGCAAGACTTGTGACCCCTTGAGGGACCTATGTTAGTGCAACATAATCCTGAAGGACCTCACTGTGTGGGAGTGGCCAGCACTGGGGCAGTTTGTGAAGAACTGCAACGCAGGGGAAGAGTGTGAGGAGTCTTTCCCCTGATGAGAAAGGAGCAGCAGGTACAACATGTGTTGAACTGATCATATCCCCCATTCTCATCTCTCTGCCCTGTGGCAGGGTCATGGGGAGAGAAAACTGGAAGAAAGAAAGGGTGATGAGAAGGTGATTTTAAGATTTGATTTTACTTCTCATTACCCCACTCTAATCTAATTGGCATTAAATTAAACTAATTTCCCCAGGACGAATGTGTTTTACTAATGGTGCTAATGGATGAGTGCACTCTCCATGTCCTTATCTTAACCCATGAGCCTTTCATTATATTTTCTCCTCCTCATCCTGTTGAGGAAGGGAGTGATAGAAAGGCTTTGGTGGACACCTGGCATCCAGGTGGAGTCAAGTCAGCATAAAAATCTAACCCTTGTCTTCTTCTTCCCTTTCAAATTATCTGTGATTTTCAGATTGATGCCCACCTGATAGCCAGTATTCTGACACCGAGACTTCAAAGACATTTTAGTGCCAAATTCAAAGGAATGAAAGTGATCTCCCCAAACCCAGGTTTTTTTGTTGAGAACGGTAAATGGTTATCGCCTACCTTTCACTTGTCTTTTTAGGCTGCCTTAGTCAGTGGTTGCGGCCTACCATCGCTTATCCGTTCAAGCGAATGAACGAGATGCTAGTGAGAGAGGTGAGCAGGACTTGCTTTCTGCTTTGACTTCATTACCTGTTTGTTTAAATTATGCTGCATTTATTTATTTATTTTAAATGAATGGACTTCATCTTTTTGGTCTTAATTTTTTCAGCATAAGTCTGTGCATCAGAATATGTTTGTTTACTCACAGTCCTAATAATAGGAATGCAGAATAACTGTTATTAGAACCAAGTAGATTTTAAATAAAAGAAATGCGGTTAACTCAGCTTATTGTTCTGTTAGATGTTTTGTGAAACTGACTGAAGGGAAGAAAGGAGTTAAAGCAACATGGCAGCCCTCTGAAGTCATATGGTCAAGGGCAGAGATTCTTACCATTTATGGAAGAAATGTAGGAAATGCAACAAGAAAATAATTTGGCTGAAGTCAGCTATTTAAACTGGAGTGGACATTAAGGATGAGTGCAACAACATAAAAACGCAAATTCATAAAAAAGCAAGTAACAGAATGATTCACCTGGAAGGGACACTGGCTGCAGCAAGAAATGGTGTAGAAGGATATTAGGATCAAGAGGAAAATGAAAACAGAAAAAATCTCTGCTATTTATTGTAAGAGTATAGCTATAAATAGATGATGCTAAGAAGGCTGAACTGCTTAATGTCTTTTTAGCATGCAATCAAGTGATAATCACACCAATCCACTGACAAAGGGAAAGATCTCAATATTTGAATGTAGGAGAAATATTGGCTCGGTGGAGAGCCTTGAAGATGATTTGGGAGTTAGAGTAAAGGACATGTGAGCAGGAACTGGAGTGTTTAACATGCAGAAGAAAAGGGTGAAAGGGGTTCTAACTACAGTCTTAGAGAGAAGGTGGAGCCAGATTCTTCTCAGGATGCAGAATGAGAGGATAAGGTCCCAAGGGTCAAGAGTTTAAATGTAAGAAATTTTACTTGCTGTGAAGGAAAAAAATGATTCACCACAAGAGGTTGCCCAGGAGCTTTCTACGTTGTTTCTTGTTTTTGTTTTCTTGTCCTCACTCAGCTGTGGTAGGACAGGAAAGCTGCTGAGTACTTAGAGCTGATATAGCAGACACAGAACTAAGCTTTGAGCAATAAAGAAGTGCAAATTATCAGAAAAAATAGAGCCTGCAAGTCTTATTATTGCACATTATTGTAGAAATAACTTTAACTCTTTGCACTTATTAGTATTTGAATATATTTTAGCTGTGATTGCATTGTTACTTTATCAACAATTATAATAGCTTTTCTGAAGTCACAATTATTTATTGCTGTTACTGGGGCATAGAGTGTATCATGCTGTCAGGTTTTGGGAGTGCTAACTGCTAAGGTGCTCCATGACCACTAGAGTGGCCATAAATGGACTCCAGCAGTAGGATGTGGGACAACCCAAAGTTGCTGTCAGGACATGCAGTCAGTCTTGTTCTTTCTGCCATGTTAGAGTACTTTGGGGAACAGAAAAATGCATGAGAAGTCGCTATTTATATTTTCAGTAAGTTTACATTTTCTCAGCAAGTGCTGGAACATTTTGCTCCCTATGTTTGACTACGTCTGATATTGTAACTTTTGTTGCTGCCCTACAGGGACCCAAGATGTGATGAACTGATACAGATTTTTCTACTCTTCCAAGGAGCTTCAGCTGAAAAGCAAAGTCCTCAGTGAGAATATAAGTAGTAATGCTCCGGTTTATGTCTCTGATGAATATATAGGTAACCACTCAAAGAATGAGTTCAAGTAAATGTAGCTTCATATACACCAAACCAGCTCAGCCACTTCTCAGACAGAAATGGTACTGCCTCAGCAGTACATCAGTATTCTGCTATCCAGAAGGGACTAATTTTATAAAAGGTTGTCATACAAATTATACAAGTACTTTTGTTTTAATCTGTGACTCACTTCAGTGCTAAGGAGTCTGATTCATCTGTTCAAGTCAATAGAAAAATTTGCAATGACTTCAAAAAGAATTGGAATAAGCAGCAACCAGAGCAAGTCAGAGGCTGGCTTTCTGTTCAAGTCTTAGCTGTGTACTTTTAAAACAAGTTAATGTCACCCTAGTTTTCACCTTCAACTGACCAAGTCTGGCAAAACTTGGAAGTGTTTAAACTTTGTTGTGTCCATGGACACCCATGTCTCTGTATAAGGCACTTTCATGTTTCCTTCATGCTGAATCACTCTGACATTTTTCAGGACATCTTAGTGAGGTCCCAAGTATTTTTGAGTACATATGTAATCCAGTCAGGTTTCCACCAATGTCCCGCCAACTTCTTTTCTGTGAAGAGGTATTCTTGTGGTGACCATATGCTCTCAGATGCTTCCCTGTCCAAAGTGTCTGAAATTGAAGGTGTTAGGAGAGGTAATCTTGTACCTTTTCCTCTCATGGAAAGCTGTGATGTATGCAAACACAAGATTACTAAAAGTGCACAGAAACTGGGATAATAAGAGCTGCAGAAATCCCTTTCTTTCTGGAGGTTTCTCCTATTCAGGCTTGACTTTGATTAATCCAAACAATTTTATGCTGGGACATAAGACTGGAACTAAAGCCCTCCTCTCATGGTGGCTGCTTTTTTTCTGCTTAGATCTGGAAGAAAATGGCAGGTCACTGGTTTTAAGGTCTGTTGCAGATGAAGTAGTGAATCCAAAAGAAGCAATATTGTTTCACTGGAGTCCACAGCTGTATCACTTTTGATTTCAGTTTTACCGATTTCCTACTTCTTTCTTTCCAGACACAGCATTTGTATGGATTGCATAACATTTAACAGAAGTTATGTACCTTTTCTTCAGAGATAGAGTAGTGTAGTGGGGTGACCCTGACTGAACACCAGGCAGCCACCAAGGCCTCTCTATCATTCCCTTCAGCAGCTGGACAGGGGAGAGAAAATATAACAAGGAGTTCATGGGTTGAGATAAGGACCGTGAAAGATCACTCTCCAAATACCGTCATGGGCAGAGGAGGCTCAAATTAGAGATATTAACTGAATTTATTGCTGACAAGATCAGAGCAGGATAATGAGAAGTAAAAACAGACCTTAAAAAAACATTTCCCCCACCCCTCCCTCCTTCCCAGCCCTACCTTCTCCCTGCTGGCAGTGCAGGCAGAAAGCAGTGGGGATTATGGTCAGTTCATCACACGTTGTTTCTGCTGCTGGTCTGGGAGAAGAGTCTTTCCTCATCTCCAGTGAGGGTCCCTTCCATGAGAACAGTTGTCTGTGAACTTCTCCGACCTGAATCCATCCCACAGAAAACAGTTCTTCATAAACTGCTGCAATGTGGGTCACTCTTCCACTGAGTGCAGTTCTTCAAGAATAGCCTGATCCAGTGTGGGTCCCCCATGGGGTCGGAATTCCTACTGGGAAGCCTGCTCTGGCATGTACTGCTCTCTCCATGAGCATCCCTCAGAGTCACAGCCTCCTGTCAGGCATCCACCTGCTCTGGTGCAGGTCTCTTCCACAGACTGCAGGTGGATCTCTGCATCCCCATGGACCTCCATGGGCTGCAGGGGCACAGCTGCTTTACCATGGGCTGCACCATGAGCTGCAGGGGAATCCCAGCTCTGGTGCCTGGAACACCTCCTGCCCCTCCTTCTGCACTGACCTTGATGTCTGCTCTTTCTCACATGTTCTCACCCTGCTCTTCTCTGGCTGCAATTACACCTGCACAATAACTTTTTTTCCCCCTTCTTCTTAAATCTGTTATCACAGAGGTGTTACTACCATATCTGATTGGCCCAGCCTTGGCCACTGGCAGGTTCATCTTGGAGCCAGCTGGCACTGGCTCTGCTGGACATGGGGAAAGCTTCTGGCAGTTTCCCAAAGAAGCCACCCCTGTAGATCCCCCACTACCAAAATCTGACCATGCAAACCCAAAACAAGTAGACCAGTAGACCACTTTCACTTAAAGCCTCTATAGCATGATAAAAGGGAGATACTTTTACAAAATGATCCAGCATATTCTGAACATCTGCCTGTAAAAGCCATGGGGTGCATACAGCGTAAGTAGGCTGTGACCTGCTGCAGATCTGACTCCAGGTTTCTATTTAACTGGGGGTTAGTGTAAGGCAAGCCTGTCTTCCAGCTGCCATGCACCTTCTCTGAGCTGGCTTCAAGTGCAACGTGATCTAATCAGTCTCTCTGAAAATATTGCCCTGTGTAGGGAAATCACATATGGACAAAACCCATGAAGTATTAAAAAGATTGCCCTAAAAATTAAAGGTTTGTTTTGAACCCTTGTGTGCCAGAAGTTTGAGGAGGAGTAGTGCAGAAAAAAGAAAGGCTACTTTTAGGTTTTACAAACCCAGAAGATTTGGCCTTCACTGTCTAGTCCAGACTCTGAGAATTGAAGGATGACAACATTAACTTGTTGATTACTTTCTCAGGGTCTATAGTAAAACTGGTAAGTTTTTTTTCTGTCCTTGGCTAGAAAGAAGGTGGGCTTATAAACTCAGTACTTGGATGTTCATAAACCTTTTAATTCCAGCCCAAAGGTATTAATAATCAATACATTCGTATTTACTCTTAAGAAAACCTTCACCCTTGTTCTTGAGACCTTCACCTTCCTGCTCTTCTCCCTTTGCTTCCCTGGACTAGACACAGAAATCAATCAGGTTTTTCTCTCAGCCTTTATGTTGCTAAATTTGAGTAGAAGCCAAACCTTTTTTTGTGTGTGTGTGCTTTTTTATGGCAAACTCTCTGCTTATCCTCTTCTGTACCACTTTCACTTTGAATTCATGCTCTTTGAACATTTGGGTTTAAACCCTTCATGAGATTTTGAATCTCCTACCTGAATATAATTTTTTTTTACTGTTACCAGATTTCTCTAATGATTCATCAGGGATTTGCTGCCTTTTTAATGGTATTTGACAATAAGAACAACTAGGCATCTAAAGATCGAATCAAAGCATTTCCTATCTTTATCTATAGTTTACTATTTTGTAGATTAAACAGTTGCGATCTGTATTACTATGGAACTAATGTGCCTGATGGTGAGCTTGCTAAGTGTTAGGTTACAACTTGTTCAAATTTTGGGATGAGTTTCAATTACCTGTGCTGAAGATAGCCTCGTACATATCTTAAACCCTTGAGAAAAATGGTGAAGAATTCACTTTCAGTACAAGAGAAAAAAGACTTTAAGCCATAAGAAATTCTGTTTCTCATTTTGATTCTAAATTAAAACATACTTTTATAAAGCACTAACTTAATCTTCATTTGACCAATTATGCACACCAAGGGCAAGATATTGCAGTTTAAATTTATTTCTTTGTGCTTGAAAGTACAAATTCTCCAATGCTGGAGATGGTGAAAATGTTATTGTTCAGAATGCTTTGAGATTAGGAACGTGGATCTAAGCTTCATGGTCCCACTCCTTCAATCACTCACATTAGTGCCAGGTGAGAGAAAATGTGAATCAACAGCAGTGCTAGTGACCTTTTCCTTCTGCTTGGCTAACTATTACCATTTAAAGGTTCATTACAAGGTAGAATGGTGTTTTTATTCACCATATACATTTGCATGTATGCATTTTTGTGCATACCCATACACATATTAATTTAAAGTTTACATGAAACTGATGGAGTTCTGTGAGGATGAAGTAGGAGTCTTCCTCATTTTATCTCACCTGCAAATGGAAGTACACTGTCACCAAGGCCTGTCTTGTGAACCTTGTCACCTCTATTAGGTGGTGTTTGACCTGGTTGCTCCCTGATAATTCCCGCTTTTATGACCCTGTACTGTTTTGTTTTCTCCAGTTTCTAGAAGGTTGCTCAGCTAAAGTATCGTGCTTATTTTATTCCTAACCTTCACTTAAATAAGTAACCTCCTGTTTCTCTTCTGCCTTAGAGGTAATGATTGATCATTTTCCTTCTCAAAACAGGGCTTGTTGCCTAGTGTTTCTTATCAAAATCTGCTGAAAACCTTTTTGAGCACAAAGAGTCTCTGACTGCAAAATGTCCTGAGTGACATCATTAATAAGAGTAATCATGCTGAAGATTTATTTTTTGTAGGAAGCTTGCCAACTACAGAAGCTTAGAGAAGGAAAAGTGAAGGCATAGAAAATCTGTGTAAAGTCCTATGGAAAGCTGAAAATTTGTTGGTCAGATTATGGAGTTTTATTATAGCTCTAGATATAGGAGCTATAGGATATACTAGATTATGGAGTTGTCTAATAAGTCTTTCACTCACTGAAAAGTTTTGTGGGCTCCTTCAGTCCACCTCTTTCATATGGTCTTCTTCACAGTCAGATAGAGAAATGGACATGAATTCCCTTTTGCTGGGGCTCTTTCAGGATCAGGCAATAGACCTCAATTTCCTCTCATGCATAAAGAAAATTGCTTCCACCTTAGTGTTCCTCTGGCAGGAGCAAGATTCTGGTCACCAGCTCCGTCTCTCTCAGCAACAGCTGGATGTGTACAGCCTTTGGTGTATTCGAGCTAGACCTCTCATGTGGGAGTAAATAACTCCCAGGAACTACAACCAAAATAAAGGATAAAATATTCTCCACATATTTTGTGTTTGTCAGAAGGCATCCTTAGAGAGGTCATAGCAAGAAACTGAAATTACCCACCTGCCACAAAAGCAGTCATAACAATACATGCTTTAGCAGGCAGTGAAGGAATAAAATGAGGAGGGAACACAACTCAGAACTGGTGACATCATACTTCAAAGGAAAGCCTGCCTAGTGCTAAGAACATGGTATATTAAAATGGCATAAAATTTAATGGCTTCCAAAATACTGGACAGTGATTAATTGACTAGGTGGTGAGGCACCAGCTTGGATGAGCGCATTAATCACTGCAGCAGCATGTCTGTCACACACTCCTTTCTGAGCATTGCCCTTCCTTTTTATATCTAGAGATGCAGGACTGCTAGACAATCATTGATAAAATGCCATCGGGGAGGGGGAAACAAAACTGAACAACTCATCACTGTCCAGTCATTCTGCAGGGAAAGTTTCTGCCTTGGGATCTGCAAGCCTGACTTTTCTTCCCTTGGTGCAGAGAAGAGAAAAGCACTCCTGCCCCTTTCTGTCTTGGCTTTGCTGTCCCTTTCCTGCTTCCCCTCTGATGGACCTGGCCCTGCTCACACAGCAGCAAGGGTCAGAGAAGTAGCTGGACAGTGATGACTGCTTCTGGACAGGGAATACCCGTTACTCCTTCTGTGAAATTATTGAGAGAGGCTGAAGAGAGGAGGAGGTTAAATAGATTGTATCTATATGTGAGGACCTGGAGACCAGGAGACATATGGGTAGACAGTTGCTTGTGCAGGAAATAAATATTTACATGGAAAATCTCTACAGAGAAGGAGCCTGGAAACCTGTATTTTATCCCCAGATCTTCCCAGATATGACAATACAGTGTTATTAATGAACTTTATTTTTGTGAAGGAAACAAATATTTCATACTATGCATATGTCCTAACAAGGGATTAGATGTTAGAATATTTGAGTATTTGTAAAGGCGCTAATAATTTATACTATTTCAAAAGTTTTAACAAGCTTAGTCTCTTTATTCCTCTGTTATGCCATCTGGAAAGGAAATATGACAACTCTTCCATTAGAGAATCCATTAGTCCCTGGTCAGGCAGATCCACTTCTGTAGGCAGGGGATACTCAGTTAAAGACTGTCAGCTTCTGGCCATAATATGCTAGTATCAGCAATCTATGTTGAATTAAAAATGTTCTGGATGAGACAAACAAAAATATTTAGCTTTGTAATCCCATGCAGGATGATTTCTCGGATGGAGTTTTCCTAATTGAGCTTGTGATTTCCATCACAGAATCCAGATCCTGCTTCCCAGATGGGTTATCTGAATGTGGTTCAGGGAAAATATGAAATGATTTGAGAGATGAACAAAGGTAAATTAAGTATTTTTCATCCAAATATGGTATTAACCAAACAGAGTCACTTGTACTTTGTGGTTTTTATAAGCCATATTTTGCACACAGGATCTCTCACAGTGATATCTATCCACCAGAACGTTAGAGAAAAAAGAAGAGAAAGGGTCTGCCTTTCTGGCAGGCATGGGTTATTCCAGTTAACATTTTATTATTTCAAAAGCACTGTACATGCCAGATTGCTAGATTTGGGGATGACTATCCATTATTCATAGTCCTCTGATGGAGAGATAGTAACTGGAGATGATGCCAAGAGAGACGCCTCAGATCCAGGTCTAGGTTCAGATTCCAGCTTGCTCCCAGCCTTGATGCAGCTCTGTGCTGGAAGCATGGCTTGAACCTCATCAAATTGTGAGAAATTCCAGGCTTTCAGTGATCATTAGTTGTCTGATACTCACAAAACAAACAAACCAGAAAATATATCTGTTTTCACAAAAATTCTGCCAGTAACAGAAACTAGTCGAAGAGAAATCTGAGACTATCACGTGTACTATAGTGTTCCTTCCTAGTCAAAAGGTTTTCAGTTTCCTTGAAGTGTTTTTAGCTGTTAAGTGCAAAATTTTACAGGAGTGGAATGTGGCTTGAGGTAGCAGGAATAATTTGAAAGGCTGGGAAAAGAAGCAATAAAAGTCTTTTGATGGTTCTGTAGAAGGTACTGCACGGGGGCATAACTTCTGATTACATGTGAGGTTTTGTATTTGTTTTCTTGTTTACTGAAGGTTCAGTAATATTCAAAGCTGCATCCAGCTGCAGGACTGTTTGGTTTCTCTGTCATGTAAATGTGACTGCTATGATGCTTTACCTCTTTCTCTCTTGCTCTACCTCACATAATCCACACTCAAACGTTTTTTAGGTCACCCAACTAAATGGTTATGAAAGCTATAAAGGAGGTGAACAGGCTTTTTATTCCTTACTTGAAATGCTTGCCAGTCCCATTTGAAGTCAGATGAAACAGTATTTCATACACATCGGTGAGAATCTTGCTGTGTCTGGGGAACTGAGTGGAAATATCCATGCTTTAAAAAGTCAGCTACAGACATGCTCAATTTTGTTAACATTTGGTCTCTGCAAACAAAAAAATTACTACATGTATAATTTCTTTATAAAAATGCTAATCCACAAAAAACAGAGATGTCGCTGTTTCAGGTGTATTTTCAGAGAACAGAATAAACGTGAGTAAAATGGTCATTATTCTAATATAAATAATGGATTTCAAATATGTGAAAAAAAATGAGGCATTGCTTGTCAACTCTTCAGCTGAACTGTTTATCAAAGAGTTGTAAATTATACTGTAGAGAAAATGGGAAATAAAACTGTAAAGAATATATTTAAAAAAAGTATCTGAACATCATTTCTGTGGAACAACTCTAACATTTCTTCATAAAATGTGAATGTGGCTGCAGTTCTATATTGATCAGATACAAGATCTAGAGAGGTCAAACCACAAGGCTCATCTCTTTGATATCTGACTTTTATCATAGCTGACTCTTTCAGATTCTTATCTTCTGTTTTGCAAAGTTCATAACTGTGTGGAAGTTTCTATTACTGAACAAATATAATAATACAACATGCCTAACCATTAAAGCACCAGAAACATCATATCATATTAATCATGCAACTTAACACTTATAATACAGTGGATTATTAAAATTCATATTATCCCCATTACAGAAATATGATGTGACATACAAAGCACTCCAAAAGCATCTGAAAGGCTCCAATTTGTGAAAAAAACTATTGCATTCCTTTTATCTACTTGAATGTCTGAATGGAAGAAATTTCCATGATCTCAAACCCATTTTGATTTTTGTCATGAGAATGCTATACACCTATCTGCTTAAGTAGGATTCTCCACATCATATTTGAACAGAAATCTGATTATCTACTGTTATGTAAATGAAGCATGAACTTTTCAAAAACATTGATAATCACAGCACACAGATTATGTTTTGGAAGTAAGTTTTCCATTTATTTTAGTCACCCATGGTATGTTCAGTAAAGTAATCTTCCAGTAGAGGAGAGATATTGCAGATGCAGTGCATAGCTACCTGTGGGGTGAACAAATATTAAGGGACAGGGAGGCTTGTAGGGATTATTTTCTTGTCCATATTTGTCCTGTTCTGACTGAAACTTTTTCATTATATGTATTTTCATTATATGTATTATATGACGGGATATCACTGTCTCAGTCACTACTAGTAGTAAACGAAATATATTCACACAACTTTCAGAATAATTTTTGATGAAATTTTTGCTATAGTCAATTTACTGTCCATTTTCTTCACAGCTTCCATATTGCCATGAATACCCACTTTAGATGGATGTTAAAGAAGAGTTTTTCTTTCCATCAGTGCCTGTTCTGGGACACCCAGACATGTGGGTCCTTTGGTTTTTTGCCTGCTGTTCCACAGGTGAGTCTCCATAGCATTTAACAAGTATCTGAGGACCAATTTTGCTCTTGAATTAGCTCAGTGGGATTTTTTTCTACTAATCCTCAAATGTATGTTTACACCTTAAATGAGCTGGATCAGAGCACCGGTCCGTGCTCTGCCAGGTGTGTTGTGATGTGTCACTACACTCCACTGTGCCCCGAGAAGATTGGTGACGAGCCTTTGCAGGTGTTTACACTGTGGTTTTGCAGTCCTCGGTTTGTTTTCTTACTGCTCTGGTGTTCTTGCTCCCTCGATGTATTCCACACACGCTGCAGCAGTTGTTGCAATGAACAGTTCGCTTACTGAGCTCAAAAATCAGTCTGGTGGTGGACTGAAGGGAGCTACTGAAAAATTTTGTCACTCTTACTGAGCTGGGGGTATGGCCCGGAGGCAACAGCGAGGGATTATGTTATATTGCCTTTGCTTCTCTTTTCTCAGTGGTTCCTAGGAACTCCCCAATCAGTGTTGCCAGACTTTTTAACAATTAGTAACGTGTTTGATCCTGTTATACCCTGCACAGCTGTAGGCAGGCTAATTTTCAGCTGCCTGCTAACAATATCCCAGGTCTCAGAGGCTGGAGCAGGTTTCTCAAACTCCAGGCTGCATGCTGGAGCTTGGCAATAGCTGAACTATCCCACTGCAATCTGCTCAGGCTCACTAGCTCCAGCAGGCATTTTGCTGTCAATCTCAAACAAAATATAGCCTTTGAACTGCCACTTCAAGTATCCCACTACACGTTTTAATTCTTCCAAATGCAATATCATTCAGCAAGGAGCAAAACATAGTGCTTATTGTAACAGGAGGAGGAGCTGAATTTTAGAAAGTTGCTAGTCAGGAGAATTTAGACACTATGGTAGGAAAATAACTGGCTCTGAAGTGACACTTAGAAGGCTAAAATAATCCTTGAGGAGTGTCAAGAAAAATAGAGAAGCATTGCTATGTCTGAAAATAGCTTTAGAGAAACCATTATCAGAATGCTATGTTGGATACTGTTTTCATTCTTTAAAAAGCTGCTGAAAAATTGATGAAAGAAAAGAAAAGAACTACAAGAGTTTTGAACATTGAAAAACACCGTGTTCTGACAAGATGTTTCTTGTTTATCCAAGAAAAGTTAAGAGATAAAAAATATCTTATGCTGGGAAAAGATTTCTAACTGCCGACAATATGGAGAGACAATCAATCAGAGGTTCAAGGTTCAAGTTCTTTACATTCACAACAGAAATAAAGTTAAATATTGAAGAAAAGAAAGGAAAACTGTGGTGAAATATAATTTTTTGAAATTAAAAATCAAAATTTCCATCTAATAAACATGCTTAGTTCAAGGCAAACAGTTTAAAAATCAGTTGATAGAATTATGCAGCTCGTGCTAACAAAATATTCACTAATATTTTAGTGAATATTTAGATGTGTGGTTGAAGAGCAGGAAGGCCCCAGAGAATTGCAGCAAATGGCCACCCTATTCCACTGATCTCCAGGAGGCTGTGCCTTTAGTTGCCTTCAGCTAAAGCAGCCAGAGTATCAGATTAGCTTTGCCACCTTCCATGCTAAGAACACCAACCAATCAATTTATTTCTGTCAGCACCACAGATTCACCATTTGACTAAGGTTTTTACATGGACATGAAATGCTGGTTAGACTATGCACTGCAATATCCCCCAGTTGATGGAGATAGGGATGATCTGTCAGGATACATAAACTCTGACATGCAGTGCAATAGTCTAAAGACAAAATCAATGTTATGGCCAGAACTGCACTTGAAATCACCAATTAAACTTAAAAACTCTGAAATTGGAAGCATAATTTATAATATAGACTAAGACTTGAAGAGGGTTAGAAGGAGGGAGTGCTGGAATCACCAACACAAGCATGTGTTCTAGTTTTGCTTCTGTACTAGGACGTCAGATTCAGGAAGCCTTTCCTATACAGATTTACTCTAGGAAGTGTTCAAAGGCATGTGCTGGGTTTTTTCACATTGGGGGTTGATAAGCAGAGCTCAGTTTTTACACAAAGACTAAGCTAACAGACTTTTTGAATCAAACAGCACTTTGTCTAATACCTCTGAAAAATATTCAATTCCCTACTTGGGTACACATAACATAGATATCTTGTGGTGATTTGGACTGTCAGAACACTGTCGATCTTTGAACTATTATCTGCATATGTAAAACAAGAACAGAACAAACAAAAAATTCTAGTAGTTCTTTAGAGCTGCATTGCTCCAAGGGTTCTTAACAAAAAAATACCCATCAATTTTATGTTTACATGTGCTCACCAAAAACTAAAAATATTTCTATGAACACTGTCAAATAGATTTCCTCGAAAAAGGGAATATTAAACAGTATGCTGTTTAGTAAGTCTATTTAATTAAGTCTATTCTGTTTAATAAGGCTATTAAGTCAATTATGTGAAATCAATCAAATGGCAAAGAAATAGCTGCTTCATTGTTAGAAAAGTTTTGAAACATGTTTTCTGAAAAGTGCCAAAAAGAATTGCGGTGTGACAGTGATTGGGATGGGATGTGCTAGGGACAGAGCTAGAGCTTCTACCAGTGAGAAATATTGGAGATTTGAAATGAACGTCTAATAAGATCTCATAGTAGAACTTCAGGTCTCAGGTCTCTCTCTTTGTAGAGAAAGAAGCATAAAAATTGTTTTCTTGAGGAATTATTTGAACCACCTGCCAACCATTGCAGTCAAATTTCACTTTAAGTTTGAAATTTCTGAGTAAATTCTAAACTTTATCTAATTATAGACTGGTTCATGGAGAGAGGGTGAGGTAGCAGGTGCTAGCAAACTATTAACTAAAGAGTAAATGCTGAAAAAGATACAAGAATACTTGCTAGCAAATTTCTCTGTAGTATTTGGTATGGATGAGCCTGGTCTGCCCAGCATATGGCTGTACGGGTTGGGGCCTCAAAACCCATCCAGAAGGCAGTGTTTGTGGGTTGCACAGATGTCCTTGGAGCACTGTCACATGGCTTAATGCCTGTTGGTCCAAGCAATTCTGCTTTGCAAGGACTACTGTAATTCAGTGCCAAATTATGCTTATTTTTGAACATCAGGTTTGGATAACTAAAATAAATAGCGTCATGCATTGTAGGTAATTGAGCTGAGGTCAGTGTTATTGTCTACAGAATAAGTTACTACCCAGAGTAAATAAGAATTTCTGTTTGGTAACAATGAAATGATCAACTCTTTACCAGTAGTAAAAGGAATTCAAAATTCTTAACCCAAAGTACAGATGAACTTCACATTTGTGGTAATGCTGGAAATTATCAAAGCAGATCAGGGTTTCTTAGTTTGAACACTATTGATATCGATATGTTGAAACAACAACTTATAGGTCTTCTTTCTGGGAAACCCTGTGCTATAGAATCATAAATAAACCCCCATATTTTTACAAAGAATGTCATCCAGAGGATGACATATCACAATGAATAGATGCAAACCAGTCCAATTACTAAGCAGGTGACCAAAGTCAAAGGTCCCTGAAATAGGGATGAAGCAGTGCTGCTAAATTCAAGACATTTATCAACCTGTCTCACAGAAGTACTGTTAATCTAAACGTGTCTGGTTTAAAGCGCTGGTAATTTATTTGGCTGTTTCATCACTTGTGAAGTTTGTGCCATTAGTATTTAATCATCTCAGATTCATAATCATCCTCCCTTCCTGCAATATAACTCAAGGACAATAACGTTCTGCAGTTTTGTCTTTGTGCTTCCTTTTCCCCTTCAGTATTGACTGGTGAAGAAGCTTTCAAAGATAGTAAGTACTGCTCTCCGCAAGGCTGTAACTTTTGGTATTGTAAGAGCATTTTCACTCAGAAAGGCTGAACTTTTTTTAGTTACACATCATCTTATTCTCAGGTTTCTTTATTTTTCTCCTTTAGGTCTCTCTGAATTGATGCTGGGAGCAATGTCTACTGAAATGCAAACCAAAGACTCATAAGATAATACATATATGAGTATTAAATATTTCAGATTCTCTGGGCACTACCTTTATGCTGATCCTTTGAAATGTCAGCGCAGATTAAATCAGTCAGCTTGTGTTCTTTTGGAAGAGAGGTGTCTGCATGGGAGTTAGTAACGACTTCAGGAAAAAACACCAGTTTTCTGGGTTGCAGGGAGGAACAGAGGAAAGACAGACAGGTTCCTAGAAAACGTCTGGGAAGATGTCCTGAGCCATTCCCAAATGTTTGGCATATTGGTACTGAGTGCTTGACTATCCTACAGGAAAGGACAAATTATTTTTTATAGAGTAAGCCACAGGCACAGGTTGAAGATGAGAGGACAGAGAATCCTCTGCTCTCCTGAACTCCCAGAGGACTGTCTGCAGAACGCAGAAGGCAAATCAGACAGACCCCATTCTGCAAGACACTACTCCTTTGTCAATACATGTAAAGGTGTCCATTTTGAGAATACTCATATTATATTTTTAATTCCCTCCTGTAGCAAAAACTTATTTTTTAGGAAAAATAAGAGAAAAACTAGAGGAAAACCTAGTGGAATTGAAGTCCACTTGGGAATATGTTGTCCAGATACCAAGATGCCAACAGAAGGAGTGTGCAGAGAGAAGCCATTTCCATAAGTAATTCATGGCACAGATAATAGAAGATTTATCTCACCAGTAGCACATGTTCAAAGCTTGTGAACACAACCCGAAAGGTTAATATGAACTTGAGTTTTGGGAACTTTACTTTGGCTGATTCTACTCAAAGTTGCTTCTTGTTTCACTTATGGTTCTTTGTAACAGAGAAGACTTAAACAACTTTCCCCCCGACCCCTACTGAAAGTAAAGATTAAAGGGAGAAATGTCTGAGTTATTAGAAGTGACTCATTGACAATGCATTAACTTTACATGACTGTCAGGCAAGCTGTTGAGAATCAACTGGTAAGACTCGTAAGGTACATTTTTAGGATAGCCTTACACAGCATACTTTTAAAGAAACATTGATCTTTTCTTTCCCTAGAATGTCACAGATACTAGGGAAAGGGTGAATCATTTGAGCAGAGCCTATCAGAAGTTGAGAGTGGAAACAGAAGAAATGCAAACCACTGCTGTTACCAAAAAGGATAAGGGAGTATGTCAGTGCTATCAGATGCTAGATAAGTTCTTATCTGTTGTTTTAAGATTCCTGTAAGTATTCTTCATCTGTAAAAACATTTAACTCTCAATTCAAGGAAAAATCTCAAGCCTCACAAGTTTCAGAATGCTGATGTAAAAAAATTAACCTGCTATTCTATATTAGCTTTTCTTTTTTTTTTTAAATTAGCTTTTAGCTATTATTTTAGTCAGAACAGGTGGACCACTTCTCTGCACCGTGGGCATAAGAACTAATTTGGCAGTGAGAACAGGTTGAGAAACATTTATTTCTTATCATCTGAGAGGTCTTTTTCTCTGAATAAATTCCTAGAAATGTGGGGAAAACAGAGTCCCAATTTTCACTCTATATTTTCCAGGTAAAAAAAAGATTTACATAACACTGTCATTTTGTTGTGCCAGTTTGTAATGGTTGATACTACCCAATTCAGATAGTTTCATTCTGTGCAGTGATTAAAATGTGTAGGCTTTGTAAATCATCTCTAATAGATGTTTCTTCTGCTAAGAAAAACACATATCATTTCAGCCTACTTTTCAGGAGATGTTTATGTCCAGATGTATAAAGGTGTTTAGAACCATCCATGGTAATTAAAAACTTTTAAAAATGCACAGCTGCCCTACCTCTGTTGAAGAACATCACCAAAAGAGCTATCCAAGTGTTCAAACAATATCACAACTAATGCTTTTTCACTGTTGGATATATTATTGCTT
This sequence comes from Oriolus oriolus, assembly GCA_013400235.1. NCBI lineage: Eukaryota > Metazoa > Chordata > Aves > Passeriformes > Corvidae > Oriolus > Oriolus oriolus. The sequence continues at coordinate 627,476 of VXBT01005026.1, forward strand.
GTTTTTTGCTTTTCAGTGAGTGAACCTTCCCTGTTTGGAAAAGAAAAATCCTTGTGCAGCTGTCTGGATTTTTAAAGGTATCTTCTATGTGCTGCTCAATTCACAGGCAGTTTACACATTTTGCATGTTTCCATTTGAGGTGGTCAGATCCTTTTCTGATATCCGGCCCAAAGGCACAGATCAGCTGACCCATCTTGATATGACCAAGCACGAAACGTAACCATTTTAACTTCAGCATGATGTCAACAACAACAACAATAATTTAATCTCAGAAACTGCAACTGACCCTCCAGAAATGCCATGCTTGCTGTTGACTTGATAGGGAGTCTGGAATCACTAGACTTCATAGAGGAATCCTGAATTTAGTTACTTTATGCATCTCTAGGGATCTAGGCACCTTTTCTTAAGTGCTTTGTTGTGGAAATACACAGAAGAATATGCTGGACAGATTTCCTGCACTACACCCCAGGTGGAAGCAAATATCTGAATCTTAGACTCTTGTCAGCTTGAAATGTTAAGTTTTGGGACATAAAATTTAAGATGTGTGACCTGTAATGTAGTACAGCTCACGAGACATGTTTGGTGCCATAGATACAATTACACATTAATTAATCTCCTTTCTAATGTAAAAATAAATTGGTGTGTAAACAAATTCTTCCTATCTCAGAATGCATGCATCTGAATGCATACTTGCAGAGGATTTGAGAAGACAGAGCCGATTACTCTTAATCAATCCTCATTCATCACAATCATTTGATTGGATAAAATCATTCTCATTCATCCTACAATGTTTCTGAAAGGAAGCAGTGCTTAAACTAATGCATAACAATCTCAGTGAAATTCGTAACTGATTGTTAGCCTGTGTCAATACATCAGGAGATTTATTTGCTGCTTCATTTTCAGCAGAGTTGTCAAAACAAATTAGATTTTAACTATTTGCCTCATGACAATATGTCGTATCAATATACATTTTGGATATATTTTTTGCTGAAGTAATCTTGCTTTCTAAATGTAGGAGACATTTATTTTTGCTTCTTTTGAGATGTTCTTGACCCCTCCTCTGAAAAAAATGTATGCATTTTGATTTTCATTGACATATTTACTCTGTTTTATAACAGAGTAACATTTGACCATAAATTCTTGGGAGCAAGCACCTGCCTCTTGTTGAAGGAGTTTCTTAAATGATGAAATTTGAGATTACAGGGGAATCTTAGATATTCTATTAATTAGAAGAATATCTTGTTAACATTAAGTGTCTGTACTACAAGAAGCCCAGTGTGTACAGAATACCCATGTCCTTTCTACAGTTAAACTAGGGAGCCCTTGTCTGACTTTGAACAAAGTACTTTACATCGTTTTGCATTAGAGTGGTTTGTACACTGTTCTTATCACCATGGTTTTGGAACAGCTGCCAGTAAGACACTAAAAAAGTAATTATACATCTGTTTCTTGTCCTTTGAGGAGTGAGGAGAGTGTGAGTGGAGTTCTTGCTTTGAAATTTTATATGCATATTTCTACAGGTTTAAATTAGAAGGGATAAAGTCACAGAAGAATTGATGTTTGCTAATAGCAAAGTTGTGAAGTTTGCCCCTGAGAGTATATTTCCACATCTCAAACTCTCACTGTGAAAGTTGTTTAGCTTGAGTTTGAGTTCATCAGCATTACTGTAGAAAGTTTAGTTGTATTAAGGAATATCATTGTGGATGTTGCTCTCTTTCAGAACCTGAGCCATGTTGAGAGATATTATGGGGACAGGACAGTAAAAATGCAATGAAGAGGTTGAGAACAAATGTTTGGTTGAGGGGAAAGCTATCTGTTGATACTACTATAGCAGTTCCAGTTCTGCAGTCTGGCTTAAATATTTGTAACTCTAGCTGGCCCTTGGGTTGCTTCTCCATGATTTTTTCCAGGTTTTGCAAGGACAAAACATACCTGAAATTGTTGTTCTTGTCTAGAACAACTTGACATTACGTATAAACTAGAGTGATGACAAAAGAAAACAAAAGTACTTTCCATCCATCTTTTATTTTGCCTGTGTGGGTTGTCAGTTCTCTACAGAAACCTGTGACATAACTGCACAGTAATTAACACAAAAAAATTCCCGTTTCAGGTAGGCTCCATCACTGCTGCTATTTTCCTTCTGCGTGAGCATCAGATATTGCTGAGGTAAGAAAGACTCTGTCACTTCTTTGCAGATTAGTGAGTTCTGTTCATAGCCTTTATATTGCTACTTCCCTTAACTCTCCCCTCTCTGACAACATTTGACTGTCATGTAAATTCACAGAATCACAGCATCACAGAATGAACTAGGTTGGAAAAGACCTTTAAGATCATCTAGACCAACCTATGACCTAACACCTCCTCATCAACTAAACCATGACACTGAGTGCCACATCCAGTCTTTTTTTTTAAAATACGTCCAGGGACAACAGATTTATATTTATAAATTAAACTATTGCTTCAGCTACAAGACATGGCTTAGGCCTAGTAAATCCAAAGGGACAAGGAGAGCAGTTTCAATCTGTGTATGATGATTGGTAGAAAAATAAAAGCAACTAAATTTTATCATTGTCTGTGTCTTGATGAAGACAGCTAGTGTCTTAGAGCAGTGAATGTCAGGCAGACTTCTCTCAGGAAAGAAGTTCGGACCCATGCTAAGTGTTAAATGGGCATCAGCTCTGAAAGAGGCCCATTCAGCCATGTGGGTACTGTAGGTGCAGTCCTTCTCAGAGCTGTGAAGTGCAGTGACAGCTGATATGTGAGGTTGCAAGGGACAGCCCTAGAGCAAGTGCTTGTTCTGGCTGGCCTCAGCATTAGGAACAAAGTTCTGAGTGCCCAGAGGACCAGGGAAAGCCGGCATGAGAGTCCCAATCTTCCTTTTCACTGGTGCTTTGTGTGTATTTCTGAAGATGTAGTATTTATTAACAGTTTTTCTTAAAACATCAACTTTTCTGCTTAGAAATTGCAATGAAAAGAGTAATTTTGAAATTCCAGTGACTTATCTGCACATAAGTAGAAGCTGGCTTGAACTGCAGTGAACTCACCTCTACTTCTTTTGTAAATCTTCTTTTAAAAAACGCTCTGACAGTCAGTGCAATGGTCCTCTGTGCTGCTCCACGCACCATCACTTTCTTATTAACTAAAAAGACCGATGTGGGGGGTCACTGTCATGCTTTTCCTTTTATTGAAGGTGGTTTCAAGGCTCTGTGTAGTATCACAGTCAGATTTTTCACACTGTTAGCACTTTGTTATTCCTTGTGGTGCTGTGTTTGCCAATAGCTGAGGCTGTAGAGAGAGGCTGTAATAGTGATTTTTGGCAGAACAAACATATTTGAACTGCTAGAGATGCTTTCTCTTATCTTATGGTTGTAATTATTTGCCGTGGTCCTTTCACATTGTTTTTAACACCCTAGTATCTGATCAAAATATTTTTGTTTTTTTCTGAGAATTTCTCTTAGCTTTTTTTCTGTTCCTCTATATTTGCAGTCACAATAATTCTCCCAGATTTTTCACAATTTCTTTGCTTTCAACAGATACCATGTATTTGTAGATATAATCAACTGTGATAACCATTGGTTTCTGTTACTTTAAATTATGCTAGCATAGTTCTCTACTCAGACATGAGATTGATTCATAAATCTTTGAGCTCATAAATTTTTTAAGGGGAAAATATAGAGTTTGGTGCTGGTGTGTGCATATTTTGCTCATCTTAAAAAATTGTAATAAATTAGGGGATCTTCCTCTGTTAGAGTGGTTCCTGATATTAGTTTTAATTTCGCCTTATGTCTAGATTCTTCTATGGTACACTACTCCAGCTGATGGCAGTCCTACAGTAAAAAAACCAAACAGAACCCTCTCCCAAAAACCAAACAACCCAAACACCTGCATTCGATACCACTTTGTAGCTCCTATGCACAACAATACACTAAGAGGTATTTTGGCTTTCATACCTCATAGGGGGGCCTCACAGTTCCTGGGTTTTATAAATGGGATGGTCAAAAGGAGAAGAGAAGCTATAAAAATCAACTGATTCAAAATACCTCACTCTTTTTATTATCTTTTATTAAGTTGCCTTGTCTCTATTTTTCCTTCCTTGGTTCCTTGCTTCCTTTCTTCCTTCCTTTCTTCTCTAAATCCACTCAATATGTTACCTGAGACTCATGTCCTCTAGTTCCATCCTGGTTTCCACCATCAAGTCCCACAGCTTCCTCCTGTGCAAAGGTTTCTGAAGACTCCTTTCTAAATGTACCTCAGAATTAGAATTGAAGTCCATCCTGACTTGTCACTAACTGCTAAATGCTCTTTTCTTATAGGGCTGTAAGTCCCAAATGTAAGTAGCAGGGGAAGTGCTGAACTCTAGTAGGTGCTGTGAGAACGAGAAAGAGGTACCAAATGAACAACAGAAAAAGCACAAGAAAACAAAGACATACAAAGGAATTTCCATTTTCTACCATCAGGGCAGCACATGCGGGTAAATATTCATGAGCATAGGAAAAATGGCAGCCACTCTGTCCCTTCATGTGGCTGAAATCTTGCTGGGAGATGTGACCCCTTGCCAGCTCATGGGAAAGAAGGCAAGCAGACCAAGGATACTTTAAGAGCCATGCAGAAATCTTCCTGGACATCTGAGCAGTTGTGCCAGAATTCCCCAGCAGAGACAGTGGAGTTTTATCTCTGCAGTAGCCCTCATCCTGAGGAGCTGAAAGATTATGCAGAAGTAAATGAAGAGTACAAATTGAAAGGGCATGATGAGAGTTATGCAGTTCCCAAGCAGGGATCCAGTCTGAATGCCACAGTAAAACCATCCTCCAGGCACATTGTGGCTAGAGCAACTCCTGAAGGGAAGCAGAATTTTTGGGCGTCTTTTTGTGTGAAGGGGGAATTCCCTTTACACTGGATAGTCACCTGTTCATGCTGCATGAAAAACTAAGGCATGTCTTTCACACTAATCTGGGCTGTTCTCAGCATAAGAGAGGTGGATTAAAGTCTCATTCATATCCATCTAAATAAATAGAACTGTCATTTTTATCAGCTTCTGTTGATCAGCCTCCCTCCCTCCCCCTTGTCTTCTTTCCATGAGTGATTTTGTTGGCTGAAATAAATCAACATGCTTCTCAAGTCTAGTCCTCCACATTTGGCATAGCCATTTCTCATAGATTTAATGCAGAGGTTTCACCTAATGTATTAGATCACCATATTCTGCAAGCTGCAAACCCCCCATCGATTTGTGGTGATTTTAAAACCAACTCATGGCACAGGAAGAAAAAGCAAAAATGAGGAATTAGCCTGCCTGGAGCACACTTTCCTACCAATGGACCTGATGTAGCTGGTCTGCTTGATTTCATGAACTGCTGATCAGCAACAGTTTTCGATGGGGTTTTGGGAAGGGGCCATGATTCACAAAAAAGTCCCATCAGAAGGCAAACACTATAGCTTCAGCCTTGAAGCACAGGTTCAGCAGGAAATGGCCTTGCAAGCAGGGATTTAACAAAGCCCAGACATCAGAAGCAGTAGCAGTGTAACTCAGCATTGGTCAGAAGCCAGAAAACTGAGAAATCTATCTAATGCCAACCTCAAAAAAGGGATCACAGTAGAGGTATGACATGATTCTCTCACAAGCACTACAGGAGAGGAAAATAAAAGCAATCAATGCCAGCATACAATATGAACAGGTACATAACATCCCTTGGTTCACGTAGGGAGTTTTTCAAAGTCTGCCATATTCCAGATCAGCACATTGTAGGCTGCAAGAGCTTTGTTTCAAGTGTACAGTAAGGCCGTGGGAAGCTGCTTCTGTGAGTGTCATGTTACTCAGGCATTCATGATTGCCTGACAACCAAAAGCCTCTGCAACATAGGCCCAAAAGGAAACAGCCTGTACGAAATATATAAAGAAGTTGAAAAGACGAATTTTACTTTCTAGAAGAACTGAGGAACTGGCACTGGCAATTAGGCTAAAAATTTTAATAAAAATCAAGGTTTAGCATTGAGAGGTTTTCCAATCTTTTAAAAAGCCTGTTCAGATACTGTTCATGGATACAGGATAGATTGTTCTTAGTTTGCAGCTTGTATACGGGGATCCTATGAACAAATGGCAACAAAGATAAATTATGAAAGTTAGAAGTTGGGAGTAAATCTTATTAAGTAGCATCATGGATGATATGAGAGAAAAAAAGGATAAAAAGAGAAAAATGATCAGTATAATTATATAGTACTTTGGCTGTGTTTGCTTTGCATAAGCTTTGATTCTCCCATTTTTGTCATCAAAAGCCTGCAGCACCACAAGGTGGCAGTAAAAAATTAGTTATTGCATAATTTTTGACACCTGGTTATGTAAACAATAAATATACCTATTGTCCCAACGCTGAACTTATGCAAATATCAAACCAATCTCATCTGTTATAAAAATGACACATATGGTCAAGTTCTAACATTTGCATGAAAAAAGACGAGCATTAGTCAAACAATTAATTCATCTTAACTCAGGAATGATGAATTTTAATTTGCAATGTATGCAAAGTTGTTTACAGTAGAAAATGCTTCAAATATTTAGAATAATCAACCATTTCTCTTCCACCTGGCATTGAAAATCCTTGAAATGAGATAGAAGGTTTGGAACATTAGCCCCATTTAATTTACCTTATGATACAGAAAAATAAAAATGAAAGTGAGAATGGATTGTGATGAACTTGCTTGCTTCTATCAAGTGCAGCAGAACTATGTGCCAAGGAGAATTCTCTGCTGAGCCAGTTAGTGGTACTCTCTCGGCCTCTTCAGGAATAAGTGAGCATCTCAAATCTTGCTTCTGCCAGAGGCAGCTGAGATTCATTTAGTGCATTTCATATAAGAATCAGCTCCTAAGATGTTATTGGATATAAGTGATTGCCCAAGCAGAAGGACATGGCAAGGGTCACACTGCAGAGAATTTTTTGATGAGATCAGCCAGAATTTCCTCTCGTACCTTCTTTGTTGAGTGCACAAGTGTCAACTCATCCATCATTTCATTTTTTCAATGCCTAGTAAGGTCTAGTAGCCAAGAGTAGTGTGAGGAGGGATCTGACTTTTCCAAATCTCAATCTTCAGTGCAGCTACCCTCAGCTGCCCTGTAAAGGCTGAGTTGGGTAAAGAATCCACTTCCAGCTGGAGATGTGCTTGGTGGCATGCACGAGTAGGTACTTGTCAGCTTCACATCAAGGGAACATAACATAAGGTTCTCACACATTGGTTATAATTTCCAGAACCTTGGGCTATACCATTTGGTAAATATTACTTCTGTTTTTGCCGAAGAGATGTTTTCACATCACACAGTTACAGAATGTTTTGCTTCCTCTGAGGATATCATAGCATAATTAGTTGTTCCACATTTCTATCTCTGTGTTTGTCAGATGAATTATTCTAAGTTTAAAAGACCTTTACATGTACAACACTAAAATTTATCTTGAAATTACCATGTACAGAAAAACTCATTATTTACAGAGAGCTATAAAGACTGTATTTCCCAGAAAACTTTAACAGACAGGAGAGGTCTAGTCCCCATCCTGCTGGCATCAACATGGAGATCTGTACTCCTTTTCCGGAATTTAGATCACATCTGAGAAGAGCAGGTAACTTTTAGTGGTTCTGAAGAGCTTTTTTTCTGATCCTGTTGGTGCATGCATGACAGGCTACAAAATGAGAGTCAGGTGCTTTTCTGCCCCACCGCAGCACTGCCGCTGCTGCACCACCGCCCTTTGCAGGGACCCACACCACTGGTTCATCAGCAGCTGCTATGACTGTAGATGACACAGACCCTTTGGACTTCCTACAGGATGTGGAGATCTGGATCAGACCCCTGGGGACGAGGTTGGCTCCGTAGGTCTGAAAGCTGGAGGCACAGTCACTGCGGATGCTGTCAGTGCCAGATCACAAGGATAGACCAGGAAGACAACCAGTGCACCAGCTTTTCCAAGGAGTGCTTCTGCTTTGATCTAGAGGAACAAGAGAATTATTTTCTGAAATTATGGATGACAGAATGGCCTGTGGCAGAGCAAACTGAGATAAATAAACCTGAACAGAAGAAAAGCTGTTCAAAAGATGTGTAACACTGCAATGTATTTTTACATTGCCATGCTCAGAAAATAAATGAAAATAGTGTTGATAAAAGGTTAGACAGCTTAATTTTCATTTTTCAAAGTTTACACTGCAATATGGGGAGGAGGATGGGGGTGGCAGGAGGGGGCGGCAGTAAGAGAGGAAGTTCAAATATGCTCCAAGGAACTGCATTTGAATTTTTTCAAAGAGAATTCCCAAAACTACAAGGCCTTAAGCAAATGCATTTTCCTTTGGAATTGAATGATAGGCAGCGAGTGATTAGAACTTGCATGTCCTGGAGCTGCTTTCCTTTCATGATGCTGTAATACAGAATAAGATCTAGAATAAGATATAAGAATAAGAATAAGAATAAGAATAAGAATAAGAATAAGAATAAGAATAAGAATAAGAATAAGAATAAGAATAAGAATAAGAATAAAAAAAAGCCTTGGGTCTGTTTCCTAAAAGTTCAACACCAGGGCCTGGATTGCTGACTGGAACCCCCCATGATACTGATACACACCAGGGGTGGTTTCTGAGAGGGCAAAGGGGCTCAGAGACCTCCGTACAGGCGCTGTCCCTGACTCAGTCATTGCAGTGCAGTGAAATCTTGCAGAGGAAAGCAGAACTGAAGGAGTGCAGGAAGGGAGAATAAACTGGTGAAACAACTGTACTTGAGGGGTCTGAGGTTTTAGCACAAGCTGGTAGTGTGTGGCAGGACTACTGAGGCAGAACAGGAGGCTGCAGAATCAATTCCATAAGAGGTGAAGTCACCTTTAAACCAGCTTTCCTTGCAGAGTCAGACAGGGAAATGGGTGGTTCTCACTTCCATGTGCTCATCTGTGACAACATGGATCCATGCTCCTCTAAACTATGGTCTGCAGGTGAGCTGTACTGCATACAGTGTACTGGAAAATCTACTACTACATTTTCATTTTTGATCAAGTACTTTTTAGCAGATTTTGTCAAACACTTCCAGTGCAACCCCATGAATGCCAGATTACCACTGATGCCTTTGACTCATGCAGACATCAGCTGAAACAAATAAACAGGATTTGGATTCTATTATAAAAATGACAACTTCTTCTTTCAGTTGGGATGTGCTGAAATAAGTAGCTTTTTATCTTAACAGTCAGAAGCTCTTCCATGTAATATTTATAAAGGATGTTGTTTAGGCTATTCTGTACTCCCAGATGAGAGGTGCTTGAAGAAAAATTAAAAAGTAATTACGTCCATTGTCACCAGGCATTTGGGAATATGTTATGTGATCCAACAGGCAGAAAACGTGACTTAACCCTAGAATATCTGGCCTTTTTTCCTGGCATGAATAAAATTTTATAATACTAAGAAAATTTGAGATGGAAGATAAAGTGTAAATGAAAGATGCCGGCAATTTCTGTATGTTCTAGGAAACAACATACAATTTTCAGTGCTAATATCTTCTCAAATGAATCGTTTTGATAATAATGAAAGCTTTTATTAGTAGCATTTTAAAATAATATTTTTAAATACTATTTCCAGGTGTTTCAAAATGCTTCTTGCCCCCTGGCAATGTTAATGTTAATTGGATTCTTTCACACAAAGTTGCATAACTTCTACCTGACCCAGCTCTGCCTCCATGAAGTGCTGTGAAAAATCAAGGAAGGCCAGAAGCAGAAGTTTGCTGTACCCAGTGAGCAGCTCAGCCCCACACAGCCTGTTGCTCGCTCGCCTCTGGTGGGATGGGGAGAAGAATCACAGGAGTAAAACTGAGAAATTCATGAAAAAGCAGAAGGTGCATACTCAAGCAAAGCAAAATAAAGAATTAATTCTCTACTTCCTATGGGCAGGCAGGTGTTCAGCCGTCTCCAGAAAATCAGAGTTCTTGCAACTGTATCAGTTACTTGAGAAGGCAGATATCATAACCCCAAATATACCCTTTCATCCTTTTTTCTCCCCCTTTTTTTTTTTTTTTTTTTTTTGTTGCTAAGGACAGTATAATACGTTGTGGAATATCCAGTTGGTTGGTTGGGGTAAACTGTCCCAGCTGTGTTCTCTCCCAACTAGCTCTGCCCCAACCTGGTGGCTTGCAGGGCAGCAGGAGAAGCAGAAAAGGCCTTCCCCCTCTGTAAGCACTGCCCAGCTAAAACATCCCTATTTTATCAGCACTGCTTTGGTCACATATCCAGAGCAACACCATAGGAGTCACTACAAGGGAAAATAACTATCCCAGCCAACCCTTGTACAGTGTGGCAAGATATAATAATGTTGTTGATATTTACTACTATTGCAGGTTCAGACTGCTGCAGACAAAACCAACCAGTGTTACAAGTCAGCTGTGACTTTTGTAGTCTCTTTCAAATGCATGTCCATCAAGACACATCTTTTGTGCTTGTTTATGTGCATTCCTCTGGCTCTCTGAATCTCTGTGTGCAGAACTTCCTGGTTGACTGGAATCAAACCAAGTTTCAGAGAAGCAAAGCAATGTTAAACATATGGAGATGGAAAGGAACGATACTGAAGCCATTTCTACTATGAACTGTTTATCTAGACATAGCTTGAAAATACATCAGACTATGCTAGGATCAGATGGTCCATTTCTGTCAAAACAAGAGTGCTATTTACTGGGCAGTTCATTTGGAGGCAAGTTTAATTACTGGACAAACTTTGAAGTGAAAGATAAATGACATTAATCCCAGCAAAACACAGGCTAGATACTTGATCGTAAAATTGGAAACAAAGAAGAGACAGGAAAGAAGGGAGAAAAAACTCCAAACCAAACAAACAAAAAAGAACTAAACTAAACCAAAAAAACCCCAAAACAAACAAAACACCCCCAAACCAAAATGTAAATAAACAAAACCCCAATCCCCCTCAAAAAACCCTGCATTAAAACTCTCCCCAAAACCCAACAATAACAAAAAAGATAAATTAAAAATAAAACAAAATAGAAGAAAAAAGAGAGGAAGAAAAAATAAAATAAAGTGCCTGTCAGTTCTGACCTGAGATGATAGCTTTGTTCTCCAGCTTGCCTTCAGGATTGTTTTCCAAGCCATCACTCAGATATTTGGTTGAATAGACCTTCCGGCAAGAACTTCTCTGTCACAGTGTTACAACTGAGAACCAATATTTTCTTTTCATTAAAATTCTTATTTATACTACTGCTCAATACATAACTGAGGGTACAAATGGGTAGCTGCCAGCACCCTAGTGCTCCTTGTTCCTCATACTCAGTTTGCTGAGAATATCCCAGTATCACATTATTTCATTCTTCTCCTGTCTCAATCAGAAAAGTTATTCTTTGGTTATATGTGCCAGTAGCAACACAAAGAAGAGTGTCAAGTTTGTTTTCACAGCCACGTAGTCTGGCTCCGGCTGATGCATAGTCCAATGCAAACACACAAAGGGTATTTCCTTCATTAGGCTCCATCCATCCATCATGCTGGCTGAACTAACCTATTCTTTGCAGCTCAGACAATTCCTTTAGCTTGTTACAGAATTTCAGTAATCATGTATTTGGCAACATAGGTTATATCTAACCACCTCATTAATGCCACAGTAATCAGCTTGTGCACTGAATTCACAGACTGCTGTGATTTATAACTAATTGTACTGGAGAGTGGGAGGACTTAGATTTTATACTATGTTTGGCTTAGGGGGTACTCAAACCACTTTCCTATCTATAACCACCCTAAGGAAATGAAGCACGTAGCAATATATTTCAAGTACTCCAGATGCACAAGAAATACATGATGAAAGGAACCTCTTCGTATGGAATCACAATTTTCTTGAGTGCACTTGTTTGCAAGAGAATTGGTACTACCACTGTCGTTGTGTGCTCTCGTTGTGTTCAGCATCACTTCCATGTTCTGTTTGTTTTGGATTTTTTTTAATGAAAAATAAATTAATGATTATAATCTGGTTAAGAGATACAGGGCACTTTGAGTGTGTTCCAGTTCTGCCTGACTACTGGGAATCTAGGGCCTAGTGGCCCTTTGGAGATCAGTTCACACAGAACCACAGGAACAGCTTGTTTGATTGGTCCTCAGATTAGGGTCAGAATACTTCTCTTAGCAAAGTCCAAGCCTGTAATGGTGGCTGCAAAGTTGTCTACTCTTAACTCACAGTAACATATGATTAAATCTACATGACAGTTTATTTGCAGTTTCTTCATCTGACTGGATATTTCCTAGTGTTGTTAGAAATAGTAAGTGGATGTTCCCTGTTCACCACCTCTGTCTTTAATGATCTGATAGTCTTTTAATATATCTTTCTCTATTCTTCCTTATTCTCTCCTTTTAAAACCAAATTATCAAATTAATGAAGCTCCTCTCAGATGGAAGCCACCCTATAGGCTGGATGAGCTTTTTTGCCCTCTTCTGTGCAGTCCTTTGTTTCATTTATAGCTGTCCCAGATCTTTTTTTTTTGGAGATACTTTGTCTGGAGCTGTATTCAGCTGTCACTGAAAGCCTATAATTTGATTTCAGTGTCAGTTTTTGTGGCAAGCTGTCAATCCACAGTTTAGCAGGTATCCATCAGAAGCAGGGCACATGCAAATTGTCTTCCGAGACTATTCCAAATTCAACCATAATGGAAAAATTGCCATCCAAACAGTGAACTGGAAGCACAGTTCCAGACCCACCTCAAGACCAGTATCCAGATTTGCTGGCACGTTAGTATTTTACTAATAAGATCATCAGAAGAAGCTCCTGGGTCATCATCCAGCTCTATGCAACATCTTGAAAATTCTTTGGACAGGAAGGAAGCAAACTGGGAGCACACCATGCTCCTGAAACTGCTCTCCCAGTGAGATGTAGGCTTATCTATGCTGTGGAAGATCCCTGTTGGGTATGTGTTTGTCACGATTATCCACTATTAACCTGGAAGCGGGTTGCTATGTACCAATACTTCAGCAAAAGTGGATTGAGCTCTGTATTATTACCTGAGGTAAAGAGCCCACAGTTATCAGCCTGTGTTGTATTACACTAATCTGGCAAATAGTACACCTCCATTCAGCTCATAAAGCAAAGTGCTACCTAACTTTGAAAAAAGTACTGCAACAATAGAACATTTCCACTGCCACAATGCAGTGAAATTAAAAATACTGTCATCAAGTGAATAACAAATCACCTTTTTTTAAGATAAAAATATGAAAATTTGGCAAATCAAGTGTGCCTCATCTTGAAAAAAAAAGGTGTACTTTAAAATAGTTCCGGTTAAAAAATTGTGCCAGTCTACTGCTGGTGGAATAGAAACTACCCCATACAAGAGAAAGGACGACAATTCATGTGAAGTGATAATCCTACTGTGCTAAATAATTGTAATCCAAGTTTGGGCTCCTGCATGTGCCATTTGTGATCTCAGTGTTGTCATCTTAAGAGATTCAGTGTGATTCAAATACAGTGAACATGCACATTGTGCTAGGGTCTCTTCCAGAATGTGATTTATTTCTCTCCTCAGATAAGCATGTCTTAGGCTCTTACCTGGGATGGTCCACAGTGTGAGGGGTCTGCAGAAGACCGGTGTCAGGGTAGTCCTATGTCCAATGATGAAGACAGAGAAACAGCCCACTAATAATGTCGTTCCTGACTTCCTCCATGCAGCTTCTCCTGGACAGCACAGACCTTTGACCTGTTAGCAACACAGGTTACAGCATGTGCACTCTTCTAGCTCAGGCATTCAACCATGAGTTGATAGGACTGAAGCTTTAGATTCTTCCTAGCATTTTGCTCCTTTTCTCTAAAATGGTGAGCCAGGCAGTTCTGAGAAAGGTGACTTTTTTTTTCTTTTAATCTCTTAGGGGCTTGCGGTTAAAGTGGCATGCAGAATATGACATCTGTGTTGAGACGACTGACATGGGCAATTTATTCACGTTTGGTAACAGGATAAATTTCATAATAACATAAAATTGCCAGAGGTGAAAATTAAAAAGCTATAAGCAAAGCATGGTAATTTAATGGTAATGTTAGACTAAACCAGGCCCAGGGATTTTGAAGTTATTAATTTTTATTTGCTATAATGACAGCAGCAGAAGCAGGAAGATGAAGTCAATAATTTATTTTCTTGCCAGAGCATGGGTGAAAATGGCAGTAGATCCTGAAAACACCTGCAGAGGTTTTAAACCTGTGTGTGATGGCAGCAGAATTTCTGAATCCATATATCTTTTAAACATGTAAATAATCAGCCACTGCAAATCAGAGTTTAACACTACCACCAAGATTCCACTAAACACTCCTGAAATATCTGTTTCTGTACAGGCAAAAGCATCTCAAGCTGAATGGATAACCAATAACTGGAAAAAGAATGGACCATATTCTCATGAAAAGCATTGGAATGCTTGTAGGCCAAGGAGAAAGTGAAATCATCAAGACGAAATGACTGGCAGGGACATGAAAAGAAATATGGATCAAAGGCAGTAGCTCACACATTTACACTCCAGTTTCCTGAGCTGTTGTCTGGACAGCTACCTCTAAATGGTCATAAAATAAAGGAAGACTTGCTCTGGGGTGGAGAAGTAAACAGTTCAGTTAATCAGGAAATATGCGACTGAGTGAAGAGTAGCTTCTTGAGAAGAGCACTCAGTAAAACTCAGTTCTCCAGTTTTACTCTTGGAACTCTGAACCTGCTTTGGTCACAGATGATGACAAGAGTCTTTTCAGACAGAGTGGATGGAGACTGCCGAGCAAGCCCATGTTTTCAGGACTGTTGATGTGGGAGATCTGTATGCACTCATTCTGCTGGGCTAGGTGGACCCAAAGCTTCCCCCTTGCCTGCTCAGAGGCCACTGTGATCTGGCTGGGACTCATAAGCAGGAGACAGATTTGACCTGGAAGCCACTCTCAGAGATACTGGCACAAAGGAGTGAAATAGCTTGCTTGTTGTGAGCAGCAGGGGGATGATCTGCCTGAAGTGGCACCTGATCAAATGGAGGTCCTTGTCTTTTGTACCTCACCATGAAGCCTGAGATTTAATCTCAGGAGGTGACTCGTGATTATGATGATTTCTCATCCTTGTGTGATATAAGTTAGTTTTTTTCCTGACACTAACCAGAGATTTCAAGTTATTTCTTCTATTAAAGGATATTTGTGTTGTTATTACAGCAAAAGAGCAAACTAGAATTGCATTAACACATTAATAAAAATTTATAAGTCAATTCTGCCTAAGTTAGAGGGACAGCTGTTAAGTATTTCCCAACAAAAAAAAAATTAAAAAAAAATTACATTGGGGACTACATGAAAAAAAAAAGTAAATTAAAAGAGGTGAGATCAGCTCATAGGCTAATGCCCTCGTGGAAAAAGATAAGTAAATTTTCTACGAATGACAAAATAGATTCTTCTGGAGAATTTATTTAAATATGAGGTTTTTTACAGGGTATCAAAGAGTTAAAGCCAAGGATAGTGAAGCCAGAACACTAAGAATTAAAATTCAAAGTCAACAATATTTAACTCTATTATTTATCATCAAGCTGCAGAATTAAATAATTTTTAAAAAAAAAAAAGTCTTTTGTGGTGTGAATACAATGCTTTCTGCCTTAAGGCTGGGACAGTTAACAGTGAAAAGCATAATTACACAGAGCAAAATGAGTAATACACTTAATTCAGGAAAGACAAGTTCCTGTTGATGATAGCTTCTCAGACACATTTTATTTACATTTTAGAAAACATCTGTCCCTACTCATATTACAAGTTAAATATGATTATCTCTGTCCTTCTGCTAGTGAAAAGCACATTTAGGATTCTGTGTAGTAGAATAATATCTTTGCTAAGACTTTCCTTTCATGACTTTCCTGTCTGTTTCACTAATAAATAGATTGTTTTTGATTATGAACTCCTGCTTTATCAACAGACTACACTGTTATGTGCTTATTCTGTATATACATTAACTTTTCATATTTTTTGACTCACAGGACTCATTTCCTCATGATTTTTTTGCATTTCCATATAAAAATGTGACAGTGCTTGACTTAAAATTTAATTTTAAGGGAGGAAAAATGTGAAATGGTATCCCTATATTTGTTAGGCAGTTAAGGCTGAAGGTAATTTAGATTTGACTGCTAGATAAGGCAACATTATCTTGTTTGTAACAAAGTGGTACCTAGATAGCTTGGAATAGCTGATGTAGGGTTCAGTTGTCCTAGCATAAGGTCTCTTTACTGAGGTCCTCATGGTTTTCAGCTGCCAGCACCGGGCTGTGAATGTCTCCCAAAGGTCCTCCATGAATCTGACTCTCTGCAGTATCCCATTTAAATTCCAGTGATTATATACAGGCAACAGAAAGCCCTCCCTAACACACCTAAGATCAGTCGCTCTGTGTGGGTGCCGTGAGGAAGTTGCCATCGTAGTCTGTGCACCTGAGTGAGCCTCAGGAGCTGACTGGCTGCTGGGGGTCTGGTTTAGGATGATCTGATAAAGCAGGTCTATGTTATGTAGGATCATGTGAGATTAACAACATCAGTTAGCAACACATCACTTAACCACTGTAAATATGTGGAAATATTTTTCCAGCCTTTTGTCTTACAGCTTCCTTCCTTGGCTGTCTACGTGCCTGGTTTTAACTGTTGTGCTTAACTTTTCTGAGACTGATTTCTCTGGTGCTAATGGTCATGCATAAATCAAACACCCTTTCAAGAATTAAATCACTTTAATTATAGAATGTTTTTCTGCTTAGAAAAAAAAAACCCAACTTTTCCTTGTTTTGCAAACCAAATTTTTATTTTATAAGATCATGTTTTCAGCTGGTTCACAGCAAAGACTCTAGGGACATTATAACACTTATTCATAAGTATTTAATACCTAGTTAGTCTATTTGAAAGTAAATTATCCATGGGGTCTACTCTGAAAATCCTCTGAGATTTCCAATCCCATAATGATCAGGTAGAAAAATAGTGTAATTTAGTTTAAAACATGCATTTCTCACACAATTTTTTTTAAGGTTTCAGTTAGAAAAATATAGTTTGTGGTTCTTTACATAATCATTCCATATGCAAACTTATTTTGTGCTGCACCTTGCTACAAAATCTTTTCCTTTAATGTCACTGGGGTTTCATAACTTCCTTCCAAACCAACGTTTCTGTTCTGTTTGCCCAGTTGCTACTGAAATGCTAAACCAATCACAAAAAAGACACTTTGGAGTCTCCTTTGGCTTCAGCTTTATTTTGCTACCGAACAGGGCACTTCTATAGGGTAGTGAGCGCCACGATTCCGCAAGGGTAGCTGAGACTTGCCTCTGTAGGTCAACAACCTCCTGTGACAGCATCTTCACTCTAAGTTTGTTTAGCAACAGGGAAATGCTCATTAGCATAGGCATTTATTGTTTTGATTCTGAAACCAAGATTTTTAAATTTCCTTTGTCTTTCTTTAGGGTTACAATTCAATGTCTATGCCAGTGACTGGGTGCTGGTCTGAGGTTCAGCTAACTGAACAAGATGCTGAGAGAAGAACTTCCAGACATGAGAAATTGCTGGTTATGCTAGATGTCTGAGTGAGAAGCTGAGAGAATATAGTGCCTTGAGCACTGGCTGGACTTCACAGGTTGCTAAGGAGAAGGTATATGAGATGGCCAGACTTAACAAATAACTGAAGGGGAGCAGAATCTTCTGAGGCTGAGCAATACCTGGAAAACTAGCGCAGCAATACATTGGAGAGACAAGATTATCCAGATAATTGTAATATCAGAAATATTTGATGTGGGTGTGGAGGTAGCAAAACTGAGACCAGTAGGGAAAACATACTGGGGCAGGTTGCTTATTTGGTAAAAGGCTGGGGCTGACAAAAGAACGTACAAGAATGAAAATAAGGGTCGAGATCTGAGAAAAAGGGTAATTAGATATATATATACAAAGCGTGCCTGCTGCTCTCTTAAGGCTTGGTCACTGCAGCTGCACAAGGACCATACATCAAGCTCAGACCATGCAATGTAAGTGAAACGTACCTCCATACTGTGAAGAGCATGGGGCAGCAGGGAGCCTTCCCTGGATAACTGGAAAAAACCCAAGACGTGCAGATGGAGTGCCCTGGTATCACCATGTCAGTGCCCTTTCGAGGCTGACAGCTCTGGCAATTACCCAGCTGTTACCGTGTAATAGTTTTATTTGAAAATAAAATAAAGAGACCATATAGAGGATCTACTGATGATGCAAATGCCTTCCAGTTACTGCTGAAATCGTGCAGGTGAGACTGTGATTCACAGTCAAAGCTATGACGTGACTAAGGAGTAGCAGCAGGAGAGTTTTGCTAATGTGTAGCTGCAGGTTCTGGTTTTGGCAGTAGTGGGCCTTGGGGACTTCTGTGCTGAGGCTGTTTGTTTGCTCTCCAGCAAGGTTGTGGTGAGGCAAGTTGTAGCTTTGAACAGACAGGAGAAATACTCGTCAAAATCTTCTGCTCTGTTTTTAAGGTGTGGAGAAGGAGGAAGAAAATTAAACATTACTTCACAGTGACGCAATGTTTTCTACTCCAGTACTGACTAAAAATAGTGTTGAACAGAGGTTACTATATTTGGATTATTTTGGGATTATTTTTCTATTAACCTTAAATAGCTGACTGAGAATCTCTCTGGGCCATTAATATTTATTAATTAATACAATGAAACAGTAGACAAGTTTTAGAGGCCTGAAAGAAGTCATGAACATTATCTATTGAAAAAAAAGGAGAATGTCGTAAGTGAAAAACTAGCTTGCACTACAAGCAGCAATGTGTAGCAGATAAACAAATATTTATCTCTGTATTCATAACTGAGCTTTTCAACTCTCAGACAGAAGCCTGTTCCTGGCCACTGCAACTTGTTCAAGCTAGTTGTGAAATTTGGTGATACCTGGACTAAACCAAAGTGGCATGTCCCAAATGCTCTAGTTAATAAGAAGACATGAAACAGAACCACCCAGCTAGAGGGCTGGTCACACAATGTGCCTAGACTATTAGGCACATACACCCTTCAGACTGGAGGAAAAACAAGGCCCTAGAATTCTGCAAAGGAAAAGTGGTGTTGAAAAGAAGGGTCTCCTGAGAAAAATGGTCTTGGAGGGAAAGAAACCCAGAAAGGAGGTGGTGAAGGTCCTGGAAATAGGGAAAGATCCCAATATGGGACTGCTACATGGAAACAAATGTTGGAGGACACCCAGGAACCTTGGCCAATAATTCCTGGTAGACGTAAGTGTGAGCAGCAACACGGTGGGAACTGGCTTGATTTCTTGTCTGATGTTCATGGACCGGCAGCAATCTTCCTGACGGGAAAGGAAGTCAATACCCAGGAAAACGATGTGGGAACATGTGAGAGCGGTGTAAGTGTAGCATAATCAAATAGGTGAAGAACTCTAATCTCAGAGGTTCTTAATTGCCCTCCAGTATCCAGATCCACTGTGACTTGTCATTTATTCTATCCTGCCAGTGACAATAACCCAAGATGTTTTAAGTCTATTCCCATGATAACTTCCCTGGGAAAAAGCCATAAATAGACTAATAGAGGATTCAAACCCTTAAACTATGATAGGACAATAACATGATCAATTTCTATTAAAACAGTTTACTGAAAATAGATTTTGTCCAAACAATTTGATATCTATTGATAAAAGTATTAGTGTCAATGTAATATAATCCTTGATTGGTTTTGACTTTATGTTGCCTGACATTTCCACTAAAAAAAAAAGTCATACAATCAACATGACATACTTGTATTACTGTCTGGCTGACAGATGCCAAATGCCATTGGAAATGAAGATTCATCATCACACTGCTGGGTTTCTAGTGGAGCTCTGTGGAAATCAGCTCTTGTCTTGTGCTGTTTAATATTTTTCTTTCATCTGTATCCTGAAAGAAAATAATTTAAAATCTTAGTTTATGCAGGTAAATGACAAAACTCTTGGAAGTGTAATAAATAATAAAATAGACAAGTGTTCAGTAGCCTTTGAAAGAGGAGTGCAAGAAAAAAATCATGAAAGGATAATATCCCAGTAGAATGGCTAGGGTGCTGCAAAGGGCACATGTACATCTTGTGCTCCTTTTGTACTGAGTAGAGAGAAATTGACATTTCTAAATTGTGGCTTATCCTAGAGCAGAAATAAAATTGGTCAACAGTATGGATGCTATAGATACCTGTTTTTCTCCCTTAATCACAAACAGAGTCAAAGTCAATTAACTTAGATGTAGACTTAGTCCTGTAGAGATTTGCAGTCGTGTGTAATAAACCATGGTTGACGCCATGTCAAAAAGAAGTGTGTTTGTTCAATCACTGCATGGCTGGAAATATTTAGGAAGGTGGGACTCTCTGAGTAGAAGTAGTTGTATACTTGGTAAACTGTAGGGAATATAGATATTGACTGAATTTTGAGTGACTTCTGTCAGCTACCACAGTTGTGGTTTTATAAAAGTTCCAAACCCAGGAAAAAGGAATCAAAAAGTTCTGCCATAACAAAACTATCTTCTTTGCAGTAAAGTGCTCCTGAGAAACTGTAAATTCTATTTCTCAGATCAAAGGACAAGATAGAACCATCCAGAAATCTTTGTAATACAGACCTATTCTGACCATTATTTATTTTTTCTTGTATTAAATTTTTTTCTTTGTTAAATTTTTTTTTAATGTTCTGCCATTCCACAAATAACAAATGGGAAAACAGAGCAGCAGTTAACCTTTCAGAAACATTTCTTCCTCTGTGTTTCCAATGTCCCTTGTTCTGAAGAACATTATTGTGTATTCAGGCCTAGGCTGCTCAGTGATTTGAGCGTATTATTTCCACTGCACTCAGTGTTGTTGTTGCTGTTTTTATAAGAAATGTGAAACAGAATCCAAGACTAAAGAGGCAGAATTCAATCAAAACATTAAAAAGCCTGCCCTTCAATGTTTTTTCATCGACCTCAGGTCCTTCTCACTTACCAGGTCTATATTTGGGCCATGGCATATTAAGAAAGATGGTGTTTGAATTCTGATGAGGGCTGCAGAACTATCATTTTGGGCTGTGAACAGACACAACTTTTCTCTCAAGGGCTTTGAGATGAAGCTCATTAAGTCTTATACAACACAGACTATAGATAGTAGAGGAATATATTTGCAAGCCTATCCAGGTCAGATACATATCAGATCATTGTCCTCTATATGTGTGTCCTTATCTACAAATTGTAATCTCTTTCTGAGAGGTATCTTGGCTCTTGTGAAAACTATTTCCAACAGAGTCTTCCTCAACCCAGCTCTATCTTCTGTTTACTCCTGTGATTAAAAGTAATGGAATGTCCTATTAATGGTGCAAATGCTCTTCTGCTATCCTAATTATTCTCTTGGCCATTAATGAAAAGAAGACAAGCAATTTGAGAGGTCAGGTAGCACTGGAGTAACACGCAGTTTCTGATCTGTGTTTGTATTCTCTGTTTTCATTAAATATTTCAGGTGCACCTCTGCAAAGCAATAAACAAGTAGGAAAAAAACAACCTGAAGTATATGAGAATCTGAAAATAACACTGGTAAAATAATAATGAAAGAATGTATGGGAGAAAAATATGCCAATAAAACAAATGTAAGGGTACTTCTGTTACATTTTTATCCAACCTTTCTTATATTTTATTTAAAAAGTGAAGTTTATGTACCGAGATAGATGGAATAGACGACAAAGACCCTTACAACTACTGTAAGCAGGTCATTGTAGCTGCTTTGCCTGTACAGAGAACTCAAGTTATCACAGCACAAAAATAAAATAAAATGAGGTTTGCTCCCATGTAAAGCAATCCACAGGAATGCAATATCTCTATGCTGCCTTCTAGGTGCCCACCAAGGCGCTCTATCACTCTGCTTCCTCTACAGGATTGGGGGAGGAAAATAAAATGAAAAGTCAGTGGGTCGAGATAAGGACAGGGCGATTGCTCATCAGTAGTACCACAGGCAAAACAGACTAAATTTGGGGAAAATCAATTTAATGTATTGACAGTTAATCACAGTAGGATAACAAGAAAAAAATATAAAACCCACCACATTCCCCATATTCCTCCATACTTCCCAGGCTCAACTTCACTCCCAAGTGGCACAGGAGAGTAAGAAATGGGCTGCAGTAGTTCATATTTCTTCTCTGCTGTTCCTTCCTTCTCATGCTCATGTTTTATGTTCATGTCATGCAATAGTTACCTTCGTGCCCCTGTGCACTGCACCTGTCTTAAAGGCAAAGTTGTACCCCAGTGTGAGGTGTAAGAACTGGGTGGGCTCTAAAAGGACCAGAAAATCAATGAGATCTGGAGGCAGCTTGAGAGCTGGCTGTCCTCAAGTGCCTGCATGGTGGCATGGGGCTATGCAGCATGGACCCATCTCACCAGAGCAAGTGATGTGCACTGGCAGGGCATGGGGTGGGCATGATAAGCTGCCTGAAATTGCTCCCAGCCATAGCTCACCAATAGAAGGACAATTTTGAAAGACAAAGACTCCTGAAAAAACTCCAAAGGTTTACACAGCATAGAATTGAGATAGCTTTTGATAAATCATTTTTATTTTGTGACTTCACACTGAAGGTCAAGAGATTTCACAGCCTGATATGAAGTCCTACGCTGCTCCTTTTCTCTGATCAGCTTCTTCTTATTTGTTTATTTTTAGCCTTTTCTCTCTTTATAAAGAAGCGTCACTAATGCATTTACAAACCCTAGATATGAGGTCTCTTCAGTAATCAGTGTACCTAATGCAATTCTCTTAGGTAATCTTTGAACTGCTCTTAATGAGAGGGTCTGGGGTAAAGAAAGGATGATGCTGGAGGGTATTTTAAAAAGGGAACTCTTTGACCTAGGACTTCGATTAGATGCTGTACTGAGAGACATGTCTTTGTTCAATACCCAGAAAACAAAATTATTGCCTTTAGCTAACAATAATTGTACAAAAATGTATTTACAAGTGAATGAATATTTACAATGGCAATTGAACACTAACACTTGTTTTTCTCTGAGGCAATTAAAATATCTCATCTTACTCTAGGTCATTTCTTTGTCCTAGTAAATGAAAAATTAATCCAGACATTTTCTTATGAAAGCACAAAAAAAAAAAAAAAGAAGAAAGAAAAATGTATTATTGAACAACTGCCAAAAATTTAGAAATGTAGCCAACTTTTAGCGTTTTCTAAAGGACTGAAAGATCAAGCCTGATTTAGTAGCACACTGCTTCATTTCACAAGGGTTTTCATTCATTCATTTAGGGATAGGACAGAAATAGACTTCAACAATCACCAGTATCAAGAGTAAAGTGCATTCCTAAAGGTGGAAGGCCAGATGGTGTGAAGTGTAAAGGCCAGCTAACACTTCTCTATCTAAGCTTTCCCACACATCAAAACTGAACACTTGAGGTAGGTGATCTTGCAGAAGAAGGAATTTCAAACATGTTTTGATGGAAGAATGAAGGTGTTTGACTAAGAACATGGAGTATCCTTTATCTTTGAGGTGTTTTGTAGGTCTTTGACTTCATTTCCTGTAAATCTGTGGGACTTTCCTTTCTAAAGTTGCAAGCCAGACTCTTAGGGAAGATGAAGAGCTCTGTGGGACTTCTCACTCCGTTCTACTCATTCTCTTGCAATTGCTTTGTTCATTGACCTATTCCTTTTGGAATTATTTTGTGACAGCCCTGAGTATGCTTTCCGAAGTTTAGAATACTGAAGTTTTTTTTCCCCCTCTTTAGTATTGCTTATTTATGTGAGATAAATCTTTTGTCATAGTTTTATAGCACTGTTTAAGATTTATGGTATTTATTCTTTTTCTTGCCTGTTATTGCAGGGCGATTGAAAATTACTTATGAAATATTTTCCCAAAGAACACTGAGCTTGATTTTTTTTCCCCATCAATGGGAAACAATCAATTTTGGAATAATACTTCTACTGTAGAAACACAGAAGTCACACAAGTCTTTTATGTTTCCCCGTCTGAGACTCATGCTTGGTTTTAGATCAATATAAATACTTATATCTTCTTGAGAGAGCATCATGATACTATAGGATGTAAGTAAAGTGCACTGTAGGAGAAGATAATTGGTTGGCTGATGGACTGGGAGCATTATTTAGCTAAAGCACCTCTCTATATGCCACATTGGTAGCTTGGATTAGGAAGGAGATTTCAACCTGCCCAAATATGGTGTAGAAAGTGTTGGTAATGAAAAGTTTTCATTTTGAACAATATCATAATTAAATGCTTAGGTGCAACTCAGTAAATTACAGAATATTTTTAAATAATAGTTTTTTACTTTTTGCCTTTTTTTCTGACCACAAAAAAAAAAAAAAGTCTTGATGTGAGATCTTCTCTTGAAAGAGAATTTTTCACTTTCAATAAAATCCCGGGTCAGGATGTGTAACAAAGGATTGTCTCTTTTCTGAGGATGTCACAGACTAAAAGTAGACAGGTTTGTGGAAAGCAGCCTGACAAAAAAGAAATAATTAGGTAGGTCTCTATGCTAATGTAAATTTTACCTCTCCTTTGTATGCATGACTAGAATAAGTAAAAAGAAGCAAATGGATTTTTGGCTTAAAATTTGTAAAGTTTTTACTTGTTTTGTATTCAGGACAATAATGTAAATTACATGATTTGTTCAGTGTGTTTATAAGAATCAGTACATTTTTGTAAAAGGCCCATTAAACCGAATAGTTTCATTTGCCCTCAGCAATGGCTGTAATGAACAATAATAAAGTAGGCTGAGTTTGCTGTATTTGGCTTTGGTTGGTTTTTTGTAGGCTTTTTTTTTTAATTCACTTTGTGACAAATGGCTTTGCTTGAATAGCTTGCCTTGTTTGGTTTGATTGGTGTCCAGGCTGAGTACATCAGGAAGTGATGATACTTATCTATGTGGTTCACGTGCTAATTAAATTGACTTTACCAAAGCATACAAATGTCTCCCATTATTTTCTTTTCTCTTACCTTGTGTTAATACATTTCTGTAATAAATCAGAAAATCTTTATTCAGCAGGCAGATAGTATATGAGAAGTGCAAAAGATGCATTCATTTTGATGGTTTTTACTTTTTTCAGAGACTAGCTTGCAAAGGCAGAGAAGTATCAGGAAAGAAAAGCTTTCCTATGCCAATTTCTTTGGTTTGTACATCATGAAAAGAAAAGATAAACTGGTGGGTTGCTTATTCATAAATTGAAAAGGTAGATTTATATGACAGCTTAAATGAGGTCTGGCAAAATCCACTTTTAAGCTTGGGTTTGTATTTTGTGAGAGCTGTTTGACTAATCAAACAGAGGTGGCTGTATAATGAATAATTCATGGAGGCAGTGCCTGTGAAGAAGCAGGCTGTAAATACCTGCAGCAGAACTCCAGTGACACCATAATCAGCAGCTGGCATTGGCTGGCTGATGATGTCACCGTTGCTCTGTTGTGTAATTATAACATGACCTGTTGATGAAGTTGTTGGTGTGTGATATTTCCCCTCTCCAGTGGCATGCACTCTTTTACACAAACAAAGGAGAGGGTATGGCCCTTCCTCCCGCTTATCCCAGCCCAGTAACCCCTGGCTGCACCTCCCTTTGCCTCTCGACACCCTTCGTCATCCTACATCCACCTTTTCTTCTTTTGTTCACCATGATCTTCCTTTCAACCTCCTGCTAACACCATCAGGGGAGTTGTCATTTTTGCTGTTCCCACAAATTGTGAGTATGAAGCCCACAGGCAAGGTCAGGGCTCTGCCCTCCCCGAATGTCCTGTGAGTGAGTGGACAAAACAGCACTGCACTTTCAGGGTGTGCTGGATAGTACAGAGGTGACAGGTCATGAGGAAGGCAGTCTGGGCTCCTGTTTACTTGAGGGACAGCCCTATGGGGCAGTGGTTCTCTGAGTGACTCTGACAGCTGTGGCACATACAAAAGCTAATCAACTGCTGTTTACTTAAAGATACAAACCTTTATCACTGAAACCCTAGCTGTTATCAGAAAGATATTGCTAGTCTTAACAGAGTGAGAAGAAAATCCCTCATCAGAGCTGGGGGTGGGAACAGGGAAGAAAGAGAGAGAGGACATGCATCCTCCAACAAGGCAGCGTTCATCAGAGATCCAGCAGATATAGATCAAGTAGCTGCAGAAAATGCAGTAGAAATTAGGACAGACAGCACGTTTTTCAGGGAATTGGCTAATCTGGACCTTTTTTCCATTTAAAAACCAAAACAAAAGCACCATCAACCAACCAACATGACCACTCCAACGCAACTATTCCAGAAAAATACACACAAAACCAAGAGAAAGATGGTTCGGGGCTTTTTTGGCCTCATGCTGTGCATGTGACACAGAAAAAGATTCTCCTGTCCCATTCTGGAAGACCACATTGCACTAGTGACTGATTGGCTCTGCCCATTGCCTCCCCTCTTGCAGAACACTCCCATCATCACAGCGATGTCCTCTGAGGATGCTGGTCAACACCTCTGTGCTGTCAGAAAGTTACGGTAGATTTGGTGAGAGTCCTTGTTTTCTCCAGTAGTAGTAAACTAGACCAGGCACTGGTCTACAGGATCCAGAAGATGGGTTACTCTATCTTTATCCAGAATTAAAAAAAGCTCAGAAGGAGTCATGTCCCCCAATACAAACCTAAAAACTTGGAAAAGTTATTTTTGTAAATAAAGGCAGATAAAAACAGTCATAAAAATTATTTTCATTTCAAAATGTATTTATATGTATTTATCTGTATATGTGCACAAAACTAAAGTGCAGACTCCAGATTCTTCAGATGCAAATTGAAAAATGTCTCCAGGGAATGCAACACTGGAGGTTGTGTATAACTGTTTTATATGACTGGAATCAAAGTTCAGAGACATCTTTTCTTCTGTAGAAAGGCCACACATAGGGAAACACATGGCTACAGCATGTTGTAAAGCTGAGCCCTAACAGGTTGTTAAGAAATCTTGCTGGGTTACCTTACAGTTAAGAAAGTCTGTGGGCCAGGAAGAGCTTCATGGTTCCTCTTGGAACACAGATTTACAGATGCGTGTCTGTAGGCATATCCAAGTGCATGCTACAGGACTTAAGCATTATTCTATTCACTGGGCTAAGGTGAGGGAGAACAATTACTCCTTCCTTCTATGTCTGCCCAGTAACATGTCTAGTTAATCAGCCCAAAATACTCTCAATCAGAACTTCTTTGAGTGTAAAGCAGAAGTTACTGGTCTTTTTGAATATAGTACATTTTGTCTCATCAGCAGTTCAAAGCTTGACAGAATAAAATACTGCCACATGTTTCTTTCCTTATCTTGTAAGAGTCTGCTTCCAGAAACTATAACCTTCAGTCCCATAATGGCATCTATTCTCATGGCCCCAAGCCCCATTTACAGCCTAAACTGAAAGTTGTAGGCCCAGGATAATAATATTTCTTCTTAAATCTAATTGTTGCTTAATACACATAAAATTTACCAATAAATTTGAAATTTACTAGTAGTCAGTCAAGCATTATCTTAATAAAAATATCATTTACAAAGTTGTTTATGTTAGAAACAGCGT
Organism: Oriolus oriolus; assembly: GCA_013400235.1. Taxonomy (NCBI): domain Eukaryota; kingdom Metazoa; phylum Chordata; class Aves; order Passeriformes; family Corvidae; genus Oriolus; species Oriolus oriolus. The sequence continues at coordinate 654,940 of VXBT01005026.1, forward strand.
AGATTTTTCAGTGTATTCATCAGAGACAGAAAAATATCTGCTTAATTGTTTTCCTTCTTTTAGTTAGAAAAAGATTACAGAAATAAGTGAAGCAATGTCACTAGAAAACAACTAGTTTGGCACAATCAGTGACTTAAATATGTATCCAAATATAACTAAAAGATGTGAGACACATTAGACAAGCCAAAAGCAACAAACAGACTATTTGGGTAGTGGTAAGTATTCTAATTTAACAGATATATGTAATTTGTTGCAGTACTGTTTAACAGTTAAATCAATTTTTTTCTTAAAAATATGAATACAGCATAGTACTCTTTTAAACATTCAGAAAATCATCAAATAGGTGTAAAAATACATTCATACAAGATACAGAATTAAATATTAAAGCACTCACCCATTACTCTCTGTATCCCTTCTATCACCATAGCCCATCCACTCTTCACTTGGCCTAGCTCATTTTAACTTGACAACTCCATTTCTGTCCTATGTGGTTAATAGAATTTTAACTTGAGATAATTGAGTTCTGTAATTAACATTCCAGACCTCTGTGCTAACAAGAATTTGAAATACAGGAGAAAACCATTTTTTTCTCTCTGATAATCACTTCTTCTGGCAAATGATAGTCCCAAAGTGAAGATGGAGGAAAAAAAAAAAGAAAAAGGAAAGGGTGAGAAGAAGAGTAGATATATTGGAAATCTTACCTCTTACCCTGCATAAACTTCTTTTGCCCTTATTAAAAGCTGTGATGTTTTTCAGATTATTCCTACTTATTTCACTTTATCTTTAAATCTCCATAAAGTTCATTTAGATTTGATAATTTAAGGGTTTTCCTAACTCTAGAAAAGTGTATTATTTATCTTAAACTATAGTTTTTTAGTAGAATTAGGAAAGCATTTTAACAGACAAGATAAATAAGCAAAAAAATCTCACTTTTGCATTAACTGCAAAAATACTGAGGCAGAGATAATAATAACATTCATTTTAAAAAGGAATCTTTAAAGACCCGAGGGCCTGAAGCTGTGCCAGGAGAGGTTTAGTTTAGCTATTAGAGAAAGGTTGTGCACCCAGAGGGTGGTTGGGCACTGGAACAGGCTCCCTGGGGAAGTGGTCACAGCACCAAGCCTGACAAAGTTCAAGAAGTGTTTGGACAATGCTCTTGGGCACATGGAGTGATTCTTAAGAATGGTCCTGTGCAGGGCCAGGAGTTGGACTCGATGATCCTTGAGGCTCCCTCCCAACTCAGCTTATTCTGTGATTCTGTAAGTAGAAAGAGTACATTTTAAAATTTTATTATAGAGGGAAAAACATTAGATATTTTGGGAAATCATGTTTTCTGTCAATTTAAAATTAATCCCCACAAAATTCATTATTCAGTTTTGCTAGCCACAATACTAAACTGTTGGAATAATCTACTAGTGCCATAAAAATGCAAACACGTGAATTGCCTTACTGTTAAGTCTTGGCCTTAGATATCATTTAGCCCACAGAATGGCAATATGCAACTCCTCCACGCTGGGTGCAAGAGTCAGATGCAATCATGTACTCGTTTGTGCAGACACTCTCCGATTTTGCAGCTCAGTGGCTCATGCAAGTAGAAGGGCTGCCTGCAGCTCAGTTATTCAACCATGAGCATCTCAGCAGAGAAGAGAGGTCCCTCTCACATCTGCACTGCGGGCTCATTCCTCAAGTACACACAAGCACTGGCTGAGCTAAAGCCAGAAAAGAAAATGGAAGCAAATCCTCAGCCTGCAGAGTCTGTGACTCTCAAATCCATCCTTCAATCAGACATCAGCTCCTCCAGTTCTTTATAATATTTGGTTTTATGACCACTTAATTAGATTATTCCATTTAAATAGACTTGGTTCAGACTTTCAGACACTGTAACAGCATTGCTGCTTTCAGAGGAAGATTGATCTCTGCCTGGGGAGGTCCTGTGCCGCAGTCTCTGGATCCCACAGCTTCTGTGGAAATATGGGTTACTATTCAGCAGCCAGGTATTGTCTCCTAGTCCCACCACCTCTTCCTTATGATCCTTTGTAAGATGATATAACCAATAAAACAAACCTTCTCAGAAAATCCCTACAAGTCTTCCAAATCACGGAAAGAAAGTGAAATATAATGATTAGCAAAAATTTTGTTGCCAGAATCATAATTAGTCAGAGGTTAACTTTCTGTGTAGGACTAAAGAAGCAAGTCCCTACAGTTAGCTACTGCCCCATGTTACCAGATGTGACATTTCCATGTACACCTATGTCAGAGAGACCCTCCATGAACTTCAGCACTGCCCACTGCAAATGGAAGTTGCACTCAGCTCTCTAAACGTCTGTGAATCACAAATTTTACCCTTTTCTTGAAGACTGAAGAGGTTTTGCTGCCTTCCTTATCTGCAAGTACTTACTGATATGGCCCAACACAGAAAGCAAGTCTCCTACCCCTTCAAAACCTTTAAACAAAGACCTGCTATAATGTGTTTCCCTACTTTGTAACTGCTGGAAATGTTCATCTCTATAAGCACCGGAATGTTTGACAAAGGAAAAGTTTCCTTTCTTCTCTCTTAGCCACTAACATTCCTTTCCAAACATAAACAAACACCTGAGTCTCAGTCATTTAAAAAACTCTGTCTGCTTTTTAAAAATGCCATTTTCCCATGTGTTATTTTGGCTCTGTGGATAACTTTCTCACTTTGGGAGTGAAAGACTGTGAGTTCAGTCCCAGAGCGCTGTGTGATTACAATGCAAAATGCTGGCCAGTATTTACACTCCTAAATGAACACACATCAGAGACTAACCAGCAGTAATACAAATCCAAACACCTATGGAAGACATCATTGAGGAGATAACAACTAGGACACTACCTTGAATAAAATTCCTACAGCACAAATGAGCAATTCACTGCTGTATAAACACCTCTGAGATTCAGACAAAGGAAATTACTGGTTCACAAATTACCATGAGTCTCTTAATGTTAGAGAGCTAATACTGTGCTCTCCCACATCAGTTACAACTAAAGTTAGCAATGCGGTTCATTGGAAAACAACAACAAAGGTAGAGTCAACAAAATTTGACTATATTCAAAAAGACCAGTAACTTCTGCTTTACACTCAAAGAAGTTCTGATTGAGAGTATTTTGGGCTGATTAACTAGACATGTTACTGGGCAGACATAGAAGGAAGGAGTAATTGTAATCAAAAAACCCTTAATTGATCTAGGAGCTGTTTTTCTGAAGTTAATGGAACCTTATTTCAGTGAACATTGATGAAAATGTGGTTGTCTGATCTATTCAATGTTTTTATAAGTCCTATTTTTAAATGCTTTGTAAATTCATCTTTAAAGTTCTGAAGTCACAAACTTCAGAACGCATTAACCCAAGAATCTCCCCTTCCTTAATTCCATAGGACAAATTTTATTAGAATTTATTTTTAATTTTAAAAATTCTCTAAAATGATTGGAACAGAGTTATCATTTTGATGCATTTAACAGCAATACTCTTCCAAAAAACTTATTAACTAAGTGTTTCAGTAAAGATAGAGCCTGATTTTGAGAATGATTTTCAGTACACGGAAAATTGATCTGGTCCTTGGAATACAGCTTTTACGTTCTGTACTTTTCTGAATTTCTTTCTGATAATGATGGTACAATTTACCTATCATTTTATATTTTATGTGGTATGGTACTTTTAGAATGGATGCATAGAAATTCAAGGACACATATAACATTTTCCATGAGAAGTTATCATCAACTCAAACACTATTGAATGAATTTTGAAGTTATATGTTTTAGATGGTGTAAATCAAAACAGTTACTTGCATGAAGTAAAGCTCTTGTCCTAATTAATTTCATCTCTTCATGCAGATTTTTTGTTAACATATTTCCTGAGAGATAGCTACTTCCCTTCCATTTCCATCTGTCTGGGGACTTCAAGTCTTACCTTTTCTAGTCTCTATAGAAAAATCAATATAAGCAATTTGTTATAGCAGGTATGACATGCATCTTATATGAGGGAGGTGTTTGCTTTCTCAGTGTAATGGAGCTTGATAGTGAAAAAAATTTATTTGCAATTACTCCTAAAATTCATAATATAAAATATGACATTTTGCAGGATAGCCCAAGATATTTTTGGCAAAGCAACTCTGGTGTGTTAGTGCTAGATATGGTTTTAAGAAGTCAGACAGCCTCCACAATCTTGTCTTAGTCTGCAGAAATTATTCCATTGATGTCAGTGTTAAAATACGTATTGACTTCAGGGGGCCCAGGATTATTCCTCTTGTGTCCTTTCTATCAACACATCAATGACCTGCTGATATTAGATAGATGATTTGAATAGGCAGTCATGTCATAGGTAGAGCTGTGGAAGTTATTTATTATTAACTGGGAGTACAGTAGCATTTCATCTGACTTTAAAATCCTTAAGTTGCCCAGAAATCTTTGAAATAGGACACAGATTTTTAACCTTCACACCAGCCTTACTGAGAAACAGAAGGGAAATGCTAAAGCCAGCAAAGCTCCTCTGGGGAAAAAAAAAATCAAAGTAAATGTAATTTTATCTAAAATCTTATGAAGCCCCTCTCTTCTGGGTAACCACTCAGTTTGTTGAGCAGTGAAGCAGATTTAAATTGGAAAAAAGATACATTTTTCTCTAAAAACTTGCTTCTGAACTCTTGTTTCTCTTTTACATTCCAAGGGCACTCACGTTCCACTCAAATACTCTTCTCATACCTATTGTGCACCCTTTCCTATGTACTCATTTCTCACTTCAGTGCTGTCAGGAGGCAAAACTAATTTACTTCTATTTCTTTGTAATTATTCCTCCCTGATTGATATTACTTATTTTCACAATGCTCAGAATGACTTCTTTCTTCGTTTCAGCTGAGAGATGCAATCAGATGCAATTGATAGGAGAAATTATCTCTTTTCTTGATTGGCAAAATATTGGAAACCTGAAATTTAAATTTTGCCTGCCAACTAGAATTCATTCCACAATAGATAAAAGGTATATTTCTGAGTTTATTTGGCCCATAGCAATGGACTTTAGTGAGGGAGAAATGGAGACCATAAGGTCATCTAACTTAGGACAGAAAATATTGGTCAGGCAGGTACAATATTATCACTGAACCTCTTTAAAAATCTGTTTGTTAGGAGACTTATAGAAAATATGAAAAGAAAAATCCCCTAGAAATCACTGCCACGTTGTATTATTTTACTAAAAACAAATAGTATTGAATTGGCTGAGTACAAAACCTGTTCAAGTCAATGGAAATGTATCCATTTAGTACAGATCTTGGGTAAATCTTGAGTGTTATTTTGCATTTTTTCTTGTACAGCAATTTGTTAGGCAAGACAAAGTATCTTGGTTGTCCTCAGTAATCTTTGATACTACTTATTCAACTTGTGTAGTGTTATCACACCCATCCCTGAGATGGTCTCCTATACCATCAGTTAGAAATGAATGACTGTGGCTCTACCTGAAGAGAAAAAAAGCTGTATCTCTGTCTGTGTGGTCACTGATCAGAAACAGATTTCAGAAAAAGACTGTGAGGGTAGAATAATGACAATGCAACTTACTATCTTTGATTCTCTAAGCTTGCCTTACTTTCAGTGTGTTTTGAAACATTACCTACTTACTTCTCACACCTATTGTAAAAGAACACATGAGCTCCAAAAGTAATAGTGTAATTTGGCAAGAGGACAGCTTCAGGAATTGAAATACAACTGAAAGAGTGCTGGGAGACACATCTAGCACTGCTCACCATGGAGAGGAGACCTGGTCTGTCTTACATTTCTGTCTGAAGCTTATAACCACTACAGACAACTCAGAAAACCCTTGCTTTACGCTGCCAGGAAGAAAATCTGTCAGTAAAGATGTTCAACGTGAGCTACTCCCAGTCTAGGCAGACCCACTGCCTCTGTGTGGGACTTAGTACAAGAAGGGTTTTGGTCAGCCAGGAGTTAAGCAGCTCACCTTCTCCTGAGGATCATGTCTGCAGTGGTGAGTGATAAAGTTGGCTCTTACTTTCCTCCCTCCCCAGACTCTTCTCTGAGGATGTCAAGAAAGTACCTAAACTCACTTGGGAACTTTGTTTCAAGGAAAACTATCAGTTTCAAAATTTCAGTCTTAAAAGCATTGTGGTTTTTCTTTGTTTTTTTTCCAGAGGCATCTCATACATACTAGCTGATATGAGCTACTGGAAGGGAAACCCCCATCCCTTCTGTTGGAATAGTGCTGTAGAGCAGAAAAGTGCAGTGAGTAGAAAAATACCTGAAAAAAAAGGCTGATCAATTGCTTTAATTTTTTCCTCCATATGTTTTGAGATCTGAGCGGTGGAGAAATATTTCTGTGAGTACTTCTGTATTAGCAATTTTATTATATGCAGGTAGATGTTCATGGCTGAAAGGGACAATCATAAGGATCTATTTCACTCCCTCTCCAACACAGGTGGTAAAAATACTCCAGTGACTCCTGAATAAAATCTACTGGCTTAGATAAAGCAAGGAAACTTCATTTAGAAAATTGAATATTTGTGCTCTGACTATTTGTACCTATGAGCTAATTTTTTTTCACTGGCTCTCCCAGAGATCTATTGAACTTTGCACCACTGGAAAATATGGACATGAAAGTTTACCGTTTTATCAAACAGCACACTGAAGCACAGACAGGTATGACAGCATACAAATGTCTGTTTTCTGGGAGTTGGACAGAATTCTTTTCTTTTTAGAAAATGATTCCTAGAACACTTTCATTACCCCAGATCTAAGCAAATGCAGGTGTTAAAGTCAGTATCTCAAGCTTTATGTATCAATGTACAAAAAAGTGCTGTCAGGCTCAGACAGCTAGGAACATTAATAGCAAAGGAAAACATTTTGGCTGGATTTTCATAATGTCCCTACTAGAAAACTTAAGTAAAATATTGCTTTTAATTTGCTATTTTTAAAATCAAGTTATTTCAGCTAAGATTGTATTTATCTGTTATGCCTGAAAATAGCAAAAAGGATACCGAGTCTGTCCTTTTATGCCTCTCAAAAAATCAAGTTATTTTAGAGAACCACGAAAGGTTCAGGTTTTACTGCCTTGTTGTGAAGAAGCTGAAGAAGCAAGTTCACACAGCTTGACAATACTGTTGTGAAACCCCATCTCAGGTCAGAGATGGGATTAAGAAAAATATGATTCTCAATAAAAATGGTCACCTGAGCTCACCTCTGCTGCTCCTAGAATTTGAAAAATCATCTCTGCTGAGATGATTTTGCTCAAAGGACATATTAATGCAACCTGCATCATTATGCACAGTTTATTCTTCAGTCTATTATCTTCCAATCCCCCTTTATCTAAGAAAAAATCTAAACTTTGTTCGCCATCAGTGAATAAGACATACAGCTACAGAAGCACAGGGGAACAAAAGGGAATGAATAATAGCTTTCAAGCAGAGATGAGTGATACACCTTTCAAACTGAAAGAAGGTAAAAGAAATAGCATTTGGGAAACAATTTGGGACACCAGCAGGAGCCCCTGTTTCTAGGAAAAGATATTCAATCTTGTTAAAATACTTTACTTATGATTAGCATAGCTTTTAATTTAATTTTAATTTGTGGGAGTGTTACACTATGTTTGCTGTTGTACTTGGTTAAGAGAGAGGTAGTATCTTTATTAATAGGGTTTCAAAGAAATGAACTGCTTGCATTTTGTAGGAGTATGACATTGATTTCATGTGGCCAGTCTAATATATGAAAATAGCTGAGCTATACTAGAAAGCACTAGAAAGGCTATTGGTCTTAATTCAAGCTGTCAGTGTTGTAATTCAAAAAGTAGTTTGGCTGGTCTGTGGAGCTTTGGAGACTTTTCCACTCCTCAGTTGCAATGGTACAATAGGCAGGAAGACCAGAGCTGTCTCAGGTGACCTGTGTGTGACTGCTGCAGTGCTTCCCAGACGCTTCAGCCATCTCACCCATGCCAGGGCTCTGACTGAAAGGTACTGTGGCGTTCTGGCCCACCCACTGAAGTGTCCTCCATGCAAACAAGAGCGAGGGTGAGGCGTGACTGGAAGTCACCAGGGAGCGGTGGTGTTAAGTGCCATCCTCTCCCTTTCCATGTAACCTGTGAAATCTGGAGAAACCCGAAAAGCTGTCAGGCATGAGGAAAGGAGTGTTTGACTTCATGAATGACAGATAAACCTTCCCAGCTTTTTTCTGGTCAGTTTGTTTCCACTGCGCATAGACTCCTCCCCAGCTGGTATTTTCTTCTTTAACTCCCTCACTGAAGATGTGTACATTGGAACCTGATACCTGATGTGTATGCGAGGGAGAGCTCTGCTGCACCACAGGCACTATAAATAACTACTCACATCAGAGGTAAGGCGTATTGCTGGTGTGGCTCATAATGTTAATATTGAGTGTTAATGTCCTGCCCTTTATCTTAATTAGTGTTGCTTTCAATTAGAAGTAAGACATTCACTTTGGAATAAAAGAACTGACCCACACCTCTTCCCTAAATTTGAATTATCCCCACAATTAAGTGCTAAGTATCTGTCTTGACACATACAGACCTTTATCACCATCATGTCTGAGTGACTGGCAATGAACTGCAGCATTAATTCACCCACCCATTCCATAAATTTTTCATATCAGATATTAAAGATGTCTTCTGTGATGCATTTCAGGACAGCATTTTATGTGCTTTACAAAAGACTGACAAATTCCCCTTATAACCTAACACTGTCCTTTTACTCACTCTTGGATCTTTTAACAAGTTTCAGACATTGATAATTTTGTGATACTGAATTCTAAGCAAGTTATTTACATCCCCGTAGACTACCCTGTATTCATATCTTTTGTACTAATTCTGCTTGGGTTTACAATGAAAGGATCACAATAACTGGAGAAGAAAAAATGGACAGATATATGGAAACAAAATTTTTCGGGTTTATGTGTGTAATGAAACATACACTATATGTTTGGTCTTCTGTATGTCTGTGCATGTCATACATGCTAAAACAGCAGCTAGACTATTTGAACACCTTATCCAAAAGGACCTTTACTTTGAATCTGAATTTCTCTGTCCATTCCTGTTCCAATACTAGCATGTTGACTCTGTAATCTGAAGACTTTTGGTCTTTAATTTTCTCTATGCCATCTGACTGTATGATGCTTGGTTTGAGGTTCCTCAACAATTTACTGGCACATCTTTTAAATAAGTTCTTAATGCAACAATAATTTACTAAAAAGCAACTATTTTTAGAGTAGGAAAAATCTGTAGTGATCTGGGGTAACTATCCTCTTAGGCTGAGATAATGAGCTTCTGAGGCCCTCGGGAAACTTTCTGGTGAGTTTAGAAACCATAAGCACTTTACGGTAAAAATTAAGTTTTGTTTGTGCTTCCTGATTTTGATAACATGAGTGCTGAACAATTGCATCACATCACACAGTTTCAGAGGAGGTATGGACAATGATGCAGACTGTGAGATATTATTCAAACATCTGAGCATCTGGAAAACTATGGAAACTGTAGGGGAGCTATGAATCCACAGGCTGGATTACCTGGGTCTTAATCAACTCTTTCTAATGGACTCATGGCTGGGAAGAATGGAGATTATCTATTCAACAGCCTAGTTGACAAACCTTCCAGCAACTCCCGAGAAACTTTTCAGGAGTTCAGATATTTGGGCCAGAGCAGTGATGACAGGGGCACCACTATGGGACTGTGAGTTAAATCCCAGTCTGTTTGACTTCATTCTACAGCGTTGCGTTACTAGAGGACCCAATGAATTTCTGAAACCTTCAGAAATGCTGTTTACCTTTCCCTTGACATAGAGGAGAGAACTGTCAGTAACAGAAACTGACACAAACGAAACACTTCTGCACATGCCCATGCCATAATCCAAAGGAAGGATGTTTTCTGACCTCTTCCTGATGCTTTATGGTTATTGATATCTTTTGAACAACTGAAGGCAAAAGGGCTGGATGTACAAGTATGGTGCGAAAGTGTGTTATTTTCACAGTTTCAGGAACCTTTAGGTCAGACATGGCCAGAGGAGTTTGGTTTCTCATATGCTCCATGAATGTATAGGTGTCTTTACCTACAGAGATGAACATACATACACAGAACGGTGTGTGGGAATTGTGGAAGTTATTCTGTACAGGAATTCCCTCCTTGTGCTATAGGATGTATAATAAAACACATGGTAAGGAATGTAACGTGGTGCTATTTGAAGGTAACAAGGGAATACTGAAAAAAGTGTAACTGAGGGCTTACAGATGCTTTTCTTCATGCTTCTCAAAATGATCTCTACTTCTCAAGCAAACAGGTATTTACTGTGTTAATCACAGATTTCTTTGTACGGTCTGTATGAATTATGTTAGTGATTTGAAATTGTCTTTTAGTAATGCGACCTAATTTTTTTTTAATAAGACCAGTCCAGACTAATGCTATAGAGAATCTGAAAGTTATGTGATAGTCTATCTATGCCTGCAGTCATTTTCTTTTTGTAGAGCCTAACAAAAACTAAGTGGACAAACTTGCAGAACAGCAAAAAGAATATAACTGTTTCAAAACACTTTGAATTTGGCAAGTAAAAACAGAAGAAAACCCAGTAAAGTATGCCAAAAAAGTATTCACAACAAGCTGAGTTAGCAAAATGCTTCCTTTACTGCAGATGTTCCACTTCTGGGACAAGAGGGCAAAGTGAGTCTGAATTGATGAAACAGAAAATCTTCCAGCACAGTAAAAGCCTTTGGTGAAAGGGGGGTTTGTGCAGTCACAGGCAGTTGTATTTTACTGTATTGTTCACAGTTGAAAACTATCCAGCACTGATGTGGACCTGGCAGACTCATCTGGAAACTGCTTCTGCCAACAAGATGTCTTTGGAAGGCTGAAACAAATGAGAAACTAAATTCTTCACAGCTTGCTGAGATAAGAGGTTCCTGGGAATTGCTGAGTGTTAGATTGCTGCCCTAAACCCCTCAATTTCATGCTCTCTTTTCCTGTACTGCAAGTTTGTTCCAACTGGCTCCCTACCTTGAACTCTGTCGCATCCTGCTGGGTTAAATGTGATGGACAGTCTATATGAAAACCAATCAGTTATTTTGACAGGAGACTTAGAGAAGGTCAAGGCCACCTCTTCTCAAAAACCTGTCTGCCGAGTCTTCAGCTGTCAGAGATGAAATGTCTCTGAGGCTCTTCTTTGGACTGGGCTGTGTTTTCATTTTGTCCCAAACAATCAGGAATCCAGCTAGTGAAGGCCTTCCACTGCTTTCATCATAGTATTTATTTGATTGCTATTGTCCAGATTTAGAAGTGGGAAATTGTGGCTCAAGTGCGCTGGCTGTATGGTGTGCTGCAACACCTCGCATATGAAGGAAGGCAATTCAATTTGATATTCATGTGACGTACTCTCTCTTTCAGTGGTAAAGCTCTGCTGGCACACAAATGTGCTATTGTGAAACAATGCTTCCAGAGCTTGTCTAATATATGACTGATACATGGTTAAAGGATTATGTGGGAGCCAGTCTTGAAGGATACTTAATATATAATATTTCATTTAAAAACAGACCACAGGCTTGAAGTTAATTTCATTAAAATAAGGTTTATGCTTAATATGAAAAAAGATGAACTTTATATTTTTTAAAGAATATATTTTTCACCTTATCTATGTATTAAATTTAGAGCCCATAACAATATGTCCTAATCTCACATTAAAGCTTCTTCAAGCTTTATGAGTTTTAAAGGATCCATGTTCCAAGCACAGATGCTTAATTCTAGATCTGATGATCTAGATGCTTAATTCAGTGAAGCTACTTAAAAATATTTAATTGCAACTACGCTCTTTTCTTGAGGTTTCTAATTCAGCATTGCATTGTTCAGGAAGAGGCACAATTCAGATTACAGTTGCAGAGAAAGAGAAGGAGAGAAGGAGAAATAATTTCCATTTCTGTATTCTACAGAGATTTTGACAAGTGGCATATTCTGTACCTCTGATGAATTTTAATATTTCAAGGTTTCTGAGAAACGATTAATTCAGTTCAGTCTTGTGACCTAAGATTACATTAGGAAATATAAGGGAGATCTAATTTGGTAGTTTTCTAGCATTTCAGGTGATGAAGAGTTTCCAGAAAAGTTCAAATGCTTACAGATGTCAAATTATTTTCATTTTTGATATACCCATGTAGAGCATGTGAAAAAAACAGACCAAAGTTACTTCTGCAGACTTGTTCTAAATTGTGCTAGAGAAAATCAATGTCAAAATGAAACAGTAGGACAGAATAGACTACTATCATCTTATTAAAAGGTTGCATATATTTTACTAGAGCTTTGCTGATCTTTTTCTTTTGAAGGACGTGTGTTAGCAGCTATACATGATCATTTGAAATAGTCAAAGCTGGTATGTGAAGAATGATATATTTATTCAATGTTCTGTTGAAATACCCTGAGAGTTGCTTAGTCAGGATGGTTTGTCACCACAGCTACTAATTGGGCATGAGCCCAATTTTGTAGTTCATAAAGTCAACATTCTTAATACAATATTAATTGTGGTCATTATATCAGATCATTATCGAACCTATAGGCAACATTTCTTAATCAAGAAATTCAAACAAGGAACCTGAGAAAATGATCTAATCATGACTCCCTAATTTAATGTTGCCTTATTGGAACATAGATCATTCAAAGAACTTCCAGGCTTTTCTAATTTATTGAAACCATTAAAGAGTGACACAGGTGATGCAGTTGCAGCATATACATACGGGAAGAATGATAGTAGGTATCAACCCACTAGTTTAATTAGGAAAATTACACCTAACTTACAACTTGTTGGTGGGGCTAATTGAGTTTTGCCTAGGTAATACCTGTATAACACAGAGGACGCAGGGTATGCTTATGGTGGTGTTCAGGGGCAGACACATGAACCAAATGATGACAGCAGCTAAAATATATTTGCTCACCTGAAGAGCACTTGGGTGGCTTTCAGAATAGTATGGCTCTACACGATCTTGTGGGAAGAGCTCTAGGTCCTAATACTGGCCAGGAGACAAACCCACAGAGATAGAAAATAAGGAGGAACTATCATCAATACAGGTTTTCCTGTACCAGAGCCACGACTAGAGGCCTGAGTTACCTAAACAGGCCCCTGGTGCCATCCAATACACATTTAGGGATTGTGCCTGGCCTCTGGCTTCTTCCCTGAATGGCCTGGATCACTTGTAGGTGCCTGATCATATCCGCTAGCCCTGTGTGTGTGCCTCAGAAGCCCCAGAACACTTCAGGTGTTCCGGGTGCTTATGCATGGAATTGAGCCCCAAAGATCACTCAGTCCCATGGTCTATTTTTATGAAGACATTCGCATAGGTTGTAACTTTAAAAATCTCTTCTATGCCATTCATTAGGTGTTTGTATTTGATTTTCAGAGAAAAGCAAAGCTCAAATTTTTACTCTCTTCTGTGCCTAAGCCCCTGCAATTTTCTTCCTCCAAATCTTGTTTTTCTCATGTCTCATATTTAAGATGGGTTACCAGTAGTAATATATTAATCCAGACGAGCACGAATTGGGCAATAACATGTTCTCATTCAATTTTATTTCTATTGTACCCTTCTCTTTTCTAAGCCAAAGGAAATAAGACATTAGTGAAGTCAAAATATAAAAGAATGACAAGGATGAAATCTTCAGGATATTTCTGATCTGCCTTCCTATTTCTCAGAAAGGAGGACCTCTGTGATTTCAAGCCTAGCTTCTGTACACACACAGACATAGTGTAAGAGAAGATGAAAACTACTTCGAATAAGAACTTGAACTGAAATTCAGTAGTTGTGGCTTCCCCACCACTAATCCTGACAGAATTATGAAGCAACGTTGATAGTTCTGAGTTATCTACACACATAGAACAGCATAATATTTATCGTGTCAAATAACACCTAGGCTGTTTGCAAACCATTGGCAAAATTAACCCAAGTATCCGTTTCCAATCTGGTTTTTTTGTTTTGCTTGTTTATGGTGCTTAATAGCAGCACTCTTTCATCAGTTATTCGGAAGCAATTCCTGTTGAAGGCAACAGGAATGAGTTAAGTATCTTGGAGCAAAACTGAATCTTAAGTGCTTAATTTATGTTCTAATGCCTTCTTTTTCTTTTACAACAGTATTAATTAATTGTACAAATACTATTAAGTGTGAAAGGATTTCATGGAAGCACTATGTTGTTTACAACCTGAATCTATGTATTTAAATGGTGCTTCTGATATTTTTTCTTGCCTTGAGAGACTGCTAGTAGATGCTAGACTGCTAGCAAGGGAATAGGTGGTTGAAAACTAGTCTTTGTCTCAGAGGGGAAATTCTGACACTTCTGAACTTGTTTTCATTCTCAACTGGAACAAAGATAACAATAAAAATGTATGAGAAAAGAAAACTTTAAAATAATTCATATAGAAATATGTATGTACAATTTCATTTCCGTCAGATAAAACTAGATTCAGTGATGCAGAAGGTTGCAACAAATATCCTATATATGTGTATGTGTGTTGTGATGTAATGCTTACATTAAAATTTAAATGAAATTAAACAAAATGAGTAAATAAAGCTAAAACTTTATTACTTGATTGGACAAAAATTATTCTTCCATTATTGAAAGAAACTTAGAAAGCTGAAATAATTATTCCATCATTTCTTTGTGGAAAATTTCTTATCCCTCCTGAAACGAAAGTCATGAAGAAATTATCAAGTTTCTGATCTGTCCTGACACAGAGGTGAGTCACATTCCTTACAGCATAATTCTCTGACTGCTTCACCAGGCAGGACCATGTTGGACATTAGTCCTTTCCACAACAGGCCTTTCCTTAAATGCAAGCTGTGATTGCCTTCTTAAGTTTGTTTTATTTTCATATGTATTTCACTCTATCTATCAAAAACTAGCATATTTGGTTCAAATTTCTTTCTTTTAACCAGATGGGTGGGTGAGCAAACAGTAATTAATAAGATAATTTTTAAGATATCAGATAATTTTTGGTAATAATTTCAGTAAAAGGAAAGCCTTCTTGAAAGCTTTTAGAAACCATCATTGTGTTAAAAGGCCATCTCTGTTAGAATATTTAGCCTTTAAGAAGGATGTTTGGTGGTCTAAAATGGTCTGGATTGTATGGCTAGGTATTGCTCTATGTAATACTATAAAACAAGGAAAAGTTTTTCTGAGCAGCCAGGAAACATGCAGGGAAAATGAAGCATGGCAAAAAAGCTGAGTTAGATATTTCAAGGACATTGAACAAATAACAAAAGAAAGGAAGAGATATGGTATGGAGCAGCAGCCCAGTGTTGACAGATAGGGATGAAAATGCAGCGATGGGTTTACAATACACTGTAGCTTAGTTTCCAGCTGTTGAGCATTTGGAGGACTGTTGGGAAAAATATTTGTGGAAATGAAAACTATGCAATCAAAATGGAGACAAAATGAAAGGGTCTTTAATGCTCAATATGTCCACAGTTTAGAAAAGAAATGACACATGAAATCACAGGCCTGATAGCTGTAGCCAGTCAAATCAGGGGTATCGTCATTTAGCTTTAGGTACATAAGAGCCATCAATAAATTTAATATAGAAATTGAGATAAACTTTTTCCTCATTAGGGAAGTGGGGATTTGGGAGGGTCTCTCAATTGGCAGAGAATTTGCCTTGCTTTAAGATGAGTTTACTAAGATGTTCCCTTGACATAAATGACTAAGATGGAAGGGGAGTAATCCTGATGACGTAGGAAGTCCACACCAGTTGTATTGTGAACAATCACTTGTTTCTCTCCCAACAGTTTTCCAGCATCTAGTAACTGTTTATTTTCTTCTGTATGCCAGTTCTACACTAGTTTTCATGCTGAATTGTCCTCTTTAGGTATAAGTCCTTCCATTAAGCAATTAGAATCCCATAATCTTTCCTTGTAAGTCATTTCAAGTCTTGCATAATTTTCACTGCCCGACTTTGAAGATTTTCTGTGGAGCATAGTCTGAAGTTCAAATATAAACCAGATTATGCTGCTTAATAACTTATATATTTAGAAATTTTTAAGTTCAGTTTCTGGGGTCAGTATTATCAGGATGTTCAAGTGAACATACTTCACACCAAATAACTCCTTTGAAATTTGTATCCCATAAAACTCTTAGAGGAATGTTCTGATTCTTGATGTGAAAACCCTTTGCAGTTACTAGTGCAGTTTCTTCTATCTGTCCCAAGGAGGGGGGATTTGTTTCACTTTTTATAGCCATTGAGAGAAATTGGTGGGTTAGAGTGTGATTAATCTCATCTCTTTTAGTGTAGATGGATGGCCCAGGTTTCATGTTCTGCTATAAAGTGACGATAGAGGGAGACCCAAGTGACCAGCATAGATGAAAGTGTTTCACTTTTGATTTAGTCAATCTTCTCACAGGTTTTTACCAATCTTATTTTGTCCTTATCCCGATAGAATACAGTCTGTTTTCCTACAAGCTTCAAAAGCCTTGGAAAAGCAGCTGTAAGTCACCTGCTCAGCTGACCAACGCACTACAACCGTAGCTTGATAAGAGTTGTGATACACCTGTCCTTGCTGCCTATGGGTCACTCCACGCTCAGGAAATGCAGGGGCATGTTTAAAATATCTTCCTCTGGCCCATTTTAGATATCAGAATTAGGATGGGATGAAAGCTTTTCTAAAGGGTCTGATTCTCTCCTTTAACTATAAAAGGAGTCTGTAGTGGCTAAGTCAGAAGCAGAGAGCTTAAGCTCCAGACCTAACTCCTACCCCATTACCTACTAAATGCTAGGATTTGTTACAGTTAGGTGGCAGCACAACAGGAGTTTTGAAGAACAACATGTTAGGTATGAGCCTATATCTTTTTGTGTGTCTGGTCTTTACAGTGGTAGAGACTGGAGGCACATTTGGCTGAAATGCAGAGTTAGAGTGATAAGATCCAGTAATTGTAAAAAGTGCTGCAAATATTTTTTTTTGTATTTTTTTTGTTATTTTTTTCCTGGAGAAGAGCAAAAAGTTATGATGTTTCTTGCTTGAGGGAAGCTTGGAGAACCATCTGTCCCATCTCTGTATGTCCCTCTTCAATGAGACAGTTCAAGGCAGAAGGACCTGGGATTCTTGCATTCAAGCTTGAATCATCTGACTGTGAGCAATGACAGGACTCTTCTCTAAGGAATGTTGGAGAAGCAGAAGAGTGAATGCAGGAGGGAGTGAGCATGAAAGCAAAGAAAAAGATCTGATTACTCAGCCTCAGGAGAGAAACACATTTTAAGCTTACTTTGTATTTCATTGTTAATAAAACAATGCTGTTTTGACACATCATTTTTCTGTCTGTGCTTTTCAACATTTGTATATGTAAATGCATTTGTGTTATGTAGTCATATGTAAAGTTGTGTTTCCTGATAAAATATCTGTCATTCACAGGTTAGAAATTATTACTTTATCATCTTATGTACTTTTTAAAACAGATGTCTCTGACTTGTACATGGGGAAAGCATTTCAAAAAGCAGGGAAAGAATTTCAAAATCCTGTGTCTGCCAAAGACTCGGGCCCTGCAATAGCAAGTTTACAGTTGAAAGGTTCCTTTTCTGCAGTTGTTAACCAGAAATATTCTACTTTGGCTCAGAGCAACCAAGAGAAAATCACCTTAAAAACATAAAAATTGAAAAGAAAAAGCTAAGGTAGAATAATTTCATTAATCTTATTCAAATATATTTTTCATTATTTTGAGATGTCAGTGTTGCATCCAATGTTCCATCAATTTTCTGAGAGCAGGGTTGGGAGGTTTTCTCTCTTCTTCTGGGAAACCATTTTCTTCAGGTTTTATCTTTCAGGAGGTGCTTATCTTCCATTACAAGAAAAGCTGTCTGGGAACAGATTTCAGACAGGCAAGGGGGCAGTAGAGAGCTGCAGCCTTCTTCCTGCTAACACTGTGGATTATGAACACAGATGCATCTGCACATCTCATTTCCATCTCTATATTTATTTGGTATTTGGATCCAGCACTGAAGCATATTTTATTCTCTGCAGAGCGCTGTCAAGTATTATAAATAAAACTTGAGATGTAAGTTAAACAGCTGAGTTTTGGATTCAATGGTCAAGAAAAACACAAAAAAATACATGAGCCCACATAATCCGTCACCTCTGCCTCTACCTCCAGCTGCTTCTTAACTTACAGGCCTGAGGTGAGTATTGCGTGCTGAGCCATTTACCATTGGTTTTCAAACAGTGCTCCTTGAACCCTTGAGCTCTGTGAGTGATAATTAATAAAATGAAATCCACAGTCAGTGGATCTAAATTTGCTAGTAGGAGTTTTCTGCACTCCTAGGGAAGAAAGAATATTTAGGGATCTTCAAACTGAAAAATGGTCTAAAATATCACTGAAATATGTTTCAAGTGATACATTCTCAAGTCATTATATTTTATGTAATCCTTAACATTTTATCTTACAAAACAGATCAACATCTTCATAACAGTCAGTCTTTCACCCACGTATCACAGTGGCAGTTCCTCAAGTACTATCTACAAGATTAATATTTGCTCAAGTCACTACCTCCAAATAGGACTACTCATCCAGTAACTCAGGAAGGAAAGAAATAGCACACGTTATCTCTTCAGATCTGCGTTCAGCACTGGGACAGAGCAGCTTGCGTGATCTTTGGCTGTATGTTATAGCTGGGGAGCAGCTGAGCCCCGGCCAGCAGCGAGCCTTGGCAGCAGTGAAGGCCAGCAGCGCCCTGGGTTCCATCGGCAGGAGCACAGCCAGCACATCAAGGAAAGTGATTATTCCCTGTACTCAGCAGCTCTTAGACCACATCAAGAGCCCTGTGTCCAGTTTGGGGCTCCATGGTACAGGAAAGGCATTGACAAACTGGAGCGAGCCCAGGGCAGGGACATTGTGGTGGTCAGGGATGGAGCACAAAGGACTGGGTCTTGTTCACTTGAAGAGGGAATATCTTTGTGGGGACATGAAAGGGCTTACAACTTCACATCTACATCTTATGTCTAGAGTCACATGACAAGCTTCATAAAATATATCTCAATTTTTACTGACAGCAAGTTTGGCCAGCTGACCCTATTCAATGTGCTACAGCCAGCACACTGAAGACTACTTATCACTGCTGGCTACATATTTCCATCAACTGAATCTTATTGTCATGATCAGACACTTTTTGTGCTTTGACCTCTGAAAAATATTGCACTTGGAGAAGGTGGATAACCAGTCCTCTCTGGAGACACTTACTGAAACATCTTCAAAATCTTGCTCTATCATTAGAAGTTAAAATAACTTAATAATCTGAATTTTCCTTTGAATCTTTTCAGTAATTTTTATTCTTTTAACCAGATAAATATTTGACAGGTAAATTCTAAGTTTCCTCTGGCTGATAAAAGTAAGTATAGATTCTACTTTCCCGTTTTAGCAAAATGGTTTATCCCTCAGGGTAAAATTATACCAAAAGGAGAATACTTATTGTTTTTCTTGTTATTCATTGAATGTTGTACTTTCAAACTACCTAACATTGCTTTCACCAGGGAGCCTTATAGAAAGGGGTTTTTTGGCATTGTATTGAATTAATTTAATCTCTATTCACCTTATTTAATCTCTCTCTTCACTTTGCCTGGTTTAATTTCCTCACCTCATCAGGTGCTTCTTGGTAGAAGCAGGATAGAATTTTTAAAATCACTTCCTCTGGATGTCTTCTGCTGGGTGTTCTGAACTGTAATTTCAAGAAATATTCTAGGAATATGTGTTTTTTTGGTTTTTTTTTAATGGAAAGTTCATTAAAAATAAATATTTAAAAATGTGCAGGACTTTATTATGGAATAGCAGAAGTCAGGGGAGCTCAGATAATATTTTCATTAAATCTGAACATTTCCTAAGAGAATAGCATTGATATCAGGATGTGCTAGTGAACTGGTTTGTGTGTGGGCAGGCAAACATGCTGTGGTACAGCACGTACGGACAGACCCATAAGCATCTCCCTTTTCTTATATCTCCTGAAGCCAAAGATTTCTCTCCTCATTATTGTCCTCCCATAGGAATATATTTCTTGTCTTATTGTTCCAAGGGCCACTTTGCTAATGCAGCTGTACTGTTCATATGATTTCTTCTAGATTTTCGGCCTTCAGTCTCTTTCTGCTCTCCTCCAAGCCAGACTCTTTTCCCATGTTCTTGGGAAAATGGGGCAGTCTGACATTGGTATTTCTTAAAAGTATCTCCATTTCTGTGAGTGTACGTGCACAAGTTTGGACAGAAGGGGTAAATAGAAATAACTAATTACGAAGGGAGTTTTTTTATTTGAACAGAGCACTTAAGTACATGTTAAAATCTTATCAATTTCAATAACATTTACGAATATGATTGTGCATGTGCACTAAATTTAATACTAAAAGCTAGAGAGAAACTTAAGCACCCAATGAAGTGGGAAGGAAAGGAAACAACACATTACCAACCTATCCTTTAGAGTTCTCCTCTGTCCCACACTGCTGCTGTTATCAGCTAAGGGAAATGAGAGCAGCAGCAGCCACCTTCAGAACTACGAGAAGGGATAATAAACACAGTTTGACAAGATACAAGTGTAAAAGTAACCAGTATTAGATCTGATCTATCCCTGTTAAATGAGGTAGTTTAATGAGGTTGCTTTTGAGATGATTTTTGATCATCAGAGTCCCAACAGGTGACAGCAATTTGGGAAAAAAAATCCAATATAGTTTTCAAACATCATGAACACTTAAATTATGATGCCCTGAACAAAACCTGAACAGTTTAGAGTCTGGAACTGGTAGTCTGGCATCCAAGCGGTGGTGTTGATGCCTGGAAACAAAATGGAGATCTTGATTTATGATGTCCAGCTTCAGAACCTGGCCTATGGGTTAATATTTTTTGTCAGGACAACTTAATAAAAATTATTTTCCTAGGTGCCAGTCAGTTCAGATTACCACGGAGACTTACTGCTCATCGACAGAGAAAATGTGAATCACTTGTTTCCTTCAAGCACATTTGTTAGCTTTTCAAATGTTATTTTGGTGGTAATAAAAAAACTCCAACAAATCAACAACAGGCTATGCAACCATCTTAAAAGGTTGCTGCTAGTTATTTCTGTTTGGAACACTGGATTTGCTGGTGGTGAAACTCAAAGTTCTGCAATGCTTTTAGAAGGCTTGATCCTGGGCTTGCTTTTGCCAGTTGCTGTCACCTGCAACATGGGAAAAAGGGCCGTGTGACAGCTGGGAGCACCTACAGAGGACAGAGTTTTGTAGCACAGCAGGTATCACTGAAGACAGATCTCTGGACTGAGGTACCAACGTTGCTATGCTCAGCCTGATGATATCAGTTAAGGCCTCCCTGGACTCTTCTTTATAATATTTGGGGATATTTTATCAAAATGTTCGACTTGGTCAATACATGCAACCCCACACCTCTCAGAAGGATTTTTACCCCAACACTCAGCCAGAGTAAACAAAGGCTTTCTAGCACGAAGAGCTGGAGAATTAGCTCCTGCCTGGCAGAACTGGGATCTTGTCCTGGAAACAGTCTACCTTTTTCACAGGAGGCAGGAGAGCAAGCTTAGTGAGAGCAGCAGACTGTCCCAGCTCACCTCAGACCTGGTGGGCATGCCAGGAAGAAGATCTTGATGATGCTGTTTGTCAAAATCTCCCTGGCAGCTTCCTGGTCCAGCTGAATGTCCTCACCAGAGTGCACACATTGCCATCCTCCACGACTTTGGGAAGTGGACCTGAAGGCATTAGTGCTAAAGAAAATGACAACAGGTCCAAATTTTAGAGGGTGTCCATAGACAACACTTAACTAAGTGATTTTGCCAGAGAGTTGTAAACTTTAGAACACTCAGTGAAACCTAGTGTCTATAAAAATCACAGGTAAGTGGAATTTAGGGCTAGATATAGGTCCAGTTTCTGCTGACCTCAAACGTGGTGAAGCCATTTGACACCTTCTGGGGTGCTTTGTTTTGCATCAGCGCCACAATAATATTCAGTGCCTTCCTGTGCATGGATGTATGCACAAAATAATTCAAAGAACAGTTCAATATACTTGGTACTTTTGTACCAAGATTTCTAGGTTAAAAAAAGAGGTTATTTTTACATATATTTCTACTCAATAAGATTGTTTTTAATTCAAATTGCTTTAATTTCAGAAGTCTCCTCAACTTATATTAAAAGTATGAAATGTTGAAACAAAAAAATTTAAAAGAGCTAAATAAAAATTTCATTGAGCCAATCGGATGATTTCCTTCATTATAAATTATTGCAATTTTTAGGATGCTGTTATTTTTTACCAGTATGGTCAAGCCTGGGAAAAATAGAGCTGAGGAAAACCATTAAGAACTACATATACGGTTACAGATAGCAGAAATGATACAAATTAGATTTAGTTACACATGCTTTGGCAAAACAAAAGATTGATTATAAACTTTTATTTGAATGGAAGGAAAAAAATCCATCTTCAAATTAAAATTGTCATGTAGGCAAGAAAAAGAATAATGCAGCAAATGGCTCTTGCTAGCATGACCTAAACCATGGAGATGGAAAACATCAGCCCTGTTATAAAAGAATAATTTGGTCCTCTATATTTGTCAAAAATATTATTGAAGTATCTATTAGCTGGCTGATGAAACAAAACCTTATCTAAATCTTTTTTTTCCCATAAATTTTACCAAAAGAATATAAAGAATTAGACTGTTTTCCCCTTCTACATTTGGCTACTTGGAAATAAACAAATGAAATAAATAAATGCATTTGCATAACTAATTTAAAAGGTAGTGAAGAAAAGAAAGTATTTTTCAATTTTTTTCCTAATCTCTGCTGTCTTCTGTGCTCTACAGATTTGCTTTGCAGGGTCCTATTCCACTGCAGATAAAAAACATGAATGAATAGCACAACCAGCAGAGAGAGAAGGTTATTAAACCAGCAAATGAGGAAACAGCACAAAGAACAAGAACACCTTGCAAACAGATTTCTTTGCCTCTAGAGAGGAAATACAGCAGGGTTGTTTGGCTTAGGGGATATGCATATGCTCAGACATAAAAGGCAAGTGGCTTTAGCAATGAAAACTCGCACATAAAGAAAGTAAGAGGATCAAATGTCACGTGTACCCTCTAAGGAGCTTGCAAAGATACCGCTGCTACAACACGTGTAGCTGTCTTTGAACCAGTCATTTCAGGTCTGTATCCTTCAAAACATAATAACCACACTTAACAGTTTTGTTGTGACTATTTCATTACTTTCCAATAAAATGGGAGGAGGAGATGCTGTCAGGAGGGAGAAGGACTTGTTGATGAAGCTAGGTGTAGAGCAAGAGGTACTACAAGTGCAGCCTTTTGCTCTTTCTTTCTTTAAACTGAAATACTAATAGAGCAAAGCTGAAAGGAAAAAACAAACCACATGTAGATGAGATTTTAGTGTAAATGCTAATTTCAAGAGTTTGTTTTATTTTGTTGTTTGTTGTTATTTTTGGTTGTTCCAATACTTCAGTGCCCTGATTTTAAACGAGCTGTTTATTCTATCCTCTTGCTTAAATATCCTCCTGCCATATTGCTGAATAACCACACAGAGAATTTCTAGGGTATTCCTAGTAGTGAGAGTCCTTCTAGCTGCCCTACTAAGACAGTTTGAGAAGTGCACCACTCCCTGCCATGCTGCTATGGTTTATTCCTGGCACCCTGAGGGCATATCCATCCTGATGGATATTAGTGGAGACCAGCCTACAATAGGACACTGCGCAGCAATGAAGGCAAAACAAGACCTCTGCTGTCCCTGTGTGATGGGGCAGTTAGTGTCTGTTGAACCACAGGAAAAAAATTCGTGGAAACATAGAATGTCCTGAGCTGGAAAGGACCCAGAGGGATCATCAAAGTCCACTCCTGCTGCCTCTCTCCTCAGATCTACCCTATATCTTTGAAATGTTTCATGTGTCTTCCTTTCTTTTGTAGAAATGTTCTCTAAGCTGAAATATTTCTCTTTCTCGTTGATTCTGTGATTTATATGTGCCAGCTTATTTTTTTCAGATTTTTTTACATCTTTTGTTGATTTTATGCTCTGAATAAAAGCAGAGAGAAGATATTAGTATCTTTCTAATGCTGAAAATCCAGTATGCAGGAGTATTCTGTATTTTTAAAGATGGAAATACTTCACTTATGACCATCTCATTGGAGGATGTTCTTGCAAATGCATTCAAATAGTTTACAGGGATGAGGATATTTTAATTTTCAGAGGGCAGTTCAGACAAAATAACATTTGTCTCACTGGCAACCAGAGGAAGTAAAAAGCACTCTGACAGTTTGGGAAAGAAGCAGAGAGAGAAAAAAGCTATCAGTTTATGATCAGTAAATATAACACAATATGATGCCAATATACTGCAAAAGAATAAATTGTTTCAGTTTTTTTGGGGAGCAGCACAAGTGCCTATATATTATGAGGAGAACCATGAAGGTTTTTTTAAAGCCTTTTTTGACTTAGAGAAAACCTTTCATGCATTTATCTGTGCTAACTTCTGGAGCAGAAACTAGATAACAGTACTTTAAGGTAAGTTGGGTCAGATTTTTTTGCCATTACTAACATTCTGTCTGAGTTTAAACAGCCTTTGGGCATTTAGGGAGTGACATTTTCTGGCTAAAAATCAATTCTCATCAAGATCTCCTTGGCTTATATACTAGAATCTGTGCTTTGAAGCTCAGAGGAATTACTGAGAAGTTAAATGGGAGAACAGAGAAAAAGGGACCAGAGAAGAGGCTCAGAAGCCCAGTGGGGAAATAACTTCTTTTCCCTATCCACTATACATTACTGGACTGTGAGAGAAATAATGAAACCAAAGGAGACCTGAGAGGAAGCTTATGATTAAGCAAGGTGTATGACTTTGGTCCTTTGAGAGCCAATTTAGGTGCATCTTCAGGCTGAATCTTTGAGACATTTTGTTTACTCAATGCTCTCCAATTGTCTGATAAGAAGGTAAATCAAAACCTCTCATTTGGAGATGCTATGAGAGCTCTTTCAAGCTCAGTATCACAAAAAGAAAGTATAGAAACAGCAGATGGAATAGTTGAAATGGTGCAGCATAGCTCACATCCTAGCAGGTGCAAGTTCAAGGAGAGGCCCTGTCCCCATTCCCAGGAATTTCTCATCAGCAGACCAGGCCCTTTCTTCACCATGAGGTAAAGTGACAGCAGCTTTGCAAAGATAGACATATATAGAAAGCAGGATTGGATTGGGTGCTGAAGTTTGCTGTCTCCTGTGCGAGGAGGATTCATCATCTTCCATTAAAAAAAAAAATAATTCTTGAACCCACTTGCAGTTTCATGTATCACAATCACTAGTGGAAGAAAAGGTCACTGGTTTAATTCTTCATTCAGGCATAGGGAATATTAAAATGTAAGAGGTAATGTGAGATATCATATAGGATAATTAGGACATAACTATGTTCATATATTTTCCTATAGATGAAATTATTTTGTCTGCCCTTCCCCTTTAAGAAATTACAGTGGACATTGTTCCTATGGTTACTGGGAGGCAGCATTTACAGAGATTGTGAATTTCTGTAAAAGCAGCAAAATATCACAACAACTGAAATGGTCTGCTGTGTTAAAAGTCACTTTGCACTCCAATTTTTATAGGTTAAGAGGATGCTAAAGATTTTGTTTCTAATCAGGTACGATGTGACTAATTAAACATTTAAGATGAGTAATACAGTGTAATTAATTTTGTCAGCTTTTATTGGTTTACCCCTCCTCCAACCCCCCTCCCCAAAGGTTTGAGATTTAGAATGTCAAAAAACATCAAGAAGATTTTAGAACAGCAAAGGACAGACTGATCTTAAACATGGTCAGAAGAGAATATCTAAGAATAAAAATCACTGCATATTGCTGTATGTAGCATTACCATCTGATCTGCATTTGAGGTGTGTTTGGAAATACTGACCTCTTATAAAACACATTCATTGACCACATGTTAATAACAACCTAGATGATACATTTTTTTCCTTCTTTTTCTCCCTGTCCATATATGACCTGAAGGAAATTTGGAATAGCTTATATTGGGAAAGGAATTGCTGTTCTTTTGAAAACTTAGAATAAAATAATATTCAATGTAATTTTATTCTTTTAGGGGCGGACAAATTAAAAGGCTGTGAAATGTTTTACCCGTCTGAGGAAAATGTTTTGTCAAACTGATATAACCTGTTTCAGAGAGCCAGATGAGAAACAGACTTCAAAAGGTTTTCAAAATTTTCAACTCTTTTTGACAGTGTCAGAGATAAGTCAAATAGAAGTGAAAAGACCTTGTTTATTTGACTGAAATCTGTTACGCTGCCCTCATGGCAATTCTGTTTCAAAGAAGTTTACATTCATAGAAGAATGCCTTTGTTATTATTTTGGAGTAGAAGTACCCCAAGAGTCAAGCTGGAGCAAATGTCAGCTTTTATGTACTTTCTGTGGGGTCACAGATAAAAAGCATGATATTGTCCTAAAGTTTGGTTCTCGTTACACAATATAAAGCTCTAAGAATATTGTCTTTTTAATGCTGCATCATATTTATAATTTCTGTTGGAGCTTCAGTTTATATTTTAGAAGAATATTCAGTCTTGATTTAGGAAAAAAAACACATGATAGATAAAAGAGCACCCTTTATACTCAAATTTGTTCTTCATATCACCTCTTTCTATTGGTTTTTCCATTCTGATTTTCACCCACACTGGATTATTTGATTTTCACTCTCTATTCACTAGCCTAGCAGTGGTAAAACACGAAGTGAAGAAACACAAATCACTCCTCAATAGTCTGAAAAGACAAAACATTACCATTCAAGACAAAACGTCAAAACTATGATATTTGAGTATATTTCAAAATTAGACAAAAGTTACTTTGGTTGCTCTTATAGCTCTGCATGGCTATGATTTCAAAATTTATTTATTGGCCCAACCAGCATACCGATGACTAGCTGAACACATTGTTCATCCCTGAATGTACAAGGCTGACTGTTTTTGGAGAATGCAGTGATTTAATTTTGTTTTAGCTGGGGCTACAACACTTCTTTCTTCATTCTGGGCTGTTGGTTTTGGTTCATATGCGGATTTGCACTGTCATTCAAAACAGACACCTGGATGACATTTACTGTGAATATTGACCATGGACACCCACTACAATGTTTAAAGGATGATGCACCAAATCTCATGTCTAAGGCATGTATTCTCATAAAACGTGAATGTCAGAGCACAGCAGCCCTCATCGGTACAACAAAGCTCACTCTCCAGGCTCTCACAGCTGACAAGAAAAAAACAAACAAAAACAGTCTATGGAGAGCCCACATGGTGACAAACTTATGCAAATACAGTAATTAAAGCTTGGTAATTCAAAGAAATTCACTTGAAGTCTCTTATGAATTTCCTGGCTCTTTTCTTCTGGTCTGAAGGATGTGAAATTTTTTGTCTTTCAGAAAATGTCTTAGGGCATGTCTGGCAGCAAAATATTGTCTATTAATGAACAGGCAGGATCATTTTTACTTTGGAGAACACTGAATTAATCACTGGGACAGCTTCTGTCATCTTCCTTAAATCTCTTTTGGACTGTTCAGACGGCAGTTGCTACTGCATAGGACTTTAAGAACCCCAAGGTGATAACAGATTATGCCACCAGTGCTTACCTTAATTAATTCCTCCCTCTAATAGCGAGTTAATGGGTTAACTATTTTAACTGGTGTAAACCAGAATAGTTCCACCGGTTCCACTGAAAAAGTATAGGTGCATAATAACAGCAGATACGTCCCACAGAGGAAATGTGAAGTGTAAAATATTCAAGACAAAATCTCTTTCTGTGCTAATGACTTAGGATCAGAGTTTTTCCTGATAGAAACATTTGAAGAAAACAGGAAAGGGAGCCATCAAGATTTAAAATGTGTACTGGGCATAGCAATTACGCTACAGTAATAATAACAGCATAGGTGAAATTTCACACTTCATAGAATCATGGAATATGCTGAGTGGGAAGGGATGCACAAGGATCATGAAGTCCAACTCCTGGCTCTGCACAGGACATCCCAAGAGTCACACCACGTGCCTGAGAGCTTGCCCAAATGCTTCTGGAGCTGTGTCAGGGTGGTGCTGTGACCACTTCCCTAGGTAGTCGGTTCCAGTGCCCAACCATGCTCGGGGTGAAAAACTTTCTCCTGATATCCAACTCAAACCTCCCTTGGCTCAGTTTCATGCCATTTCCTTGAGTCCTGTCATTGGTCATGAGAGAGAAGAGATCAGTGCCTGCCCCTCTGCTTCCCCTCACGAGGATGTTGAAGGCCACAGTGAGGTGTCCCCTCAGGCTCCTCTCCTCCAGGCTGAACAGAACAAGTGACCTCATCTGGTCCTCATATGACGCTCCCTTCAGACCCTTCAGCATCCTTGTTGCCCTCCTTTGGACATTGTCTAATAGTTTCATGTCTTTTTGATACTGTGCCACCCAAAACTGCACACAGGGCTCCAGATGAGGCTGCTCCAGTGCAGAGCAGAGCGGGATAATCCCCTCCCTTGACTGGTTAGTGATTCTGTGCCTGGTGCACCCCATATGCACTTCCCATAGCCTTTCTCTAAGTGCAATACTTTGGAAGAGAAAGGGGGAGCAGAATAGCCATAACTGCATGGTATTCAGCAGAGAAGATGTGGTGGGAGGACTCTCAAACTCCTTACGTATCCTTCCAGCAAAGAGTGGCAAGAACATGTCACCATTCAAAATCACCTATCCACAACACACATTATCCATTAAAATTACTTTAAAAAGTTCAGCTGCCTAAATGTAAGCTCAGCCTGAGCTTAGTGAGGTTTCTTGGTAAAAGCTGGCAGCATTTTTTTAGATAATGTATGTTCTGGGTATGAATTATCATATAAAGATCTTGTACAAAGAGAGATGGCAAACTGCTCTTTGCCGCTTGTATCCACAAGAATTGTGCTTTCTAAAGGTGATTTGCTGTCTTTTCATGAATTCTGAGAAGCACGAAGAGAGAAGAAAATAACCCCTAAACCCCGATAGTGTTGAAAATACTCCAAAACCAAAACTAGCTATTGCACTTGTTTACCTGCTATTCATTAATATTTAATCTTTACATGGATAAAATGTCAGCTGAGCTGTCCAGAAACATCTGGATGTTATGATACCTAACAAATCTAATAGGCATAGCTAATGAGCCCAAAGACGGGGAATACATTATGTGGTTGCTGGTACAGCCTTCACCCAATGAATATAAATAGGCTTTCGTTGATCTTTTGTCCTACTAAAATGTAATCCAGTTTATTGAACTGGTGAATTGCATTAACCATTTTGACATTATTTCCTTATAAATCTAACATAGTGTCCTTGTTCTGTTCTTTGTCAGTACATAATACTAACCAAAAGGAAAGGACAAAATCCCGCAGCAGACAGAGGTTCCAAACCACTGATGGATGTTGATTTAAATGGGAAATGTTTTTTAAAGCTCAAAGAGAATATCACATATCTGCAGAAGAGGTCTGGGGAGGAGGTTGGGAGAATGCATTAAAGAGGACGTATTTCATACTTGGAAGGCAATGTGTTATAGACCTGGAGAGCGAGTAAATGAAGGTTTGTAAGTAGAACTCAGAAAAGTCTTACATGTCTGAAAGATTGCCTACTTTTCACTACTGTAGTAGTTTATCACGTATTTACAAGCCTCATGTCACAAATTGAAACCAACATGACTACAGCGACATAAAATAAACAAGGGGGCTTAATTAGCAGTGGCTCTTTTACCATTCCGTTTAAAAATACCTAAAAACCTTTAATAAGCTGGCGGCCAGAATACAGCAATAAAAAATTGCTGAAGTTGGGGTTGTATGTCTAACACAGTCTCTGCTGTTTCTGTGGAAGTGACTGAAAGGGTTGAAAACACAGTTGTGCCTCAGAGACAAAACATAAACTTTCTCTTACCTTATCTAACTTTCTCATTTAGCTCACAAAGGACACTGTTTCGTGAAATGCCATATTAACTCCATTTGTGATGTCAACAGTTTATTGCACGTATGCTAATATAAATACAAAATAAATGCTTCCAGTACTTTGGTTTGTAATGGCTATAGACACTATCTAGGGTGGGTTTTTTTAAATTCACAGTTTATGAGTCTGAAGAGTTTGACATAAAACCTTCCTTCAGATAAACAATTAGAACAGTTCAAAGACAGATTTTATTCCTTCTACTGTATTTACTACCATACTGATGTATGACTCCCTTTCATTTTAAAAACACATATTGGTTTCCAGGTGATAGCAGTAAAAACGCTGAGATAAAGACAGGTTACAGAATTCTTGCCGAGCATCTCTGAAGAAGGTACGCGCATACCCAGGAATCAGACTGCAAAGCCAGGAAGCCTTCCTACAGCTCCTCTGAAAGAATAGGGAGGTGGATCATCCCAAACACCCGAGTCCAGTTAAGTCCTTTCATCTGTAAATTTGTTTTTGTCAGTATTCTGTGTCTTTCTTTCCCACAGTCATTGCTCCTGCAGCTCTGCAGATTATTCAGCTAGCTGAATACCAAGGGTAAAACTTCCATGATTTCCTCAGCTTACCAGCCACATTCAGACCTTGTTTATATGAGCCTCTCAAAGAATGTCAGACTACAGTTAAGAGCAAAGGTTGGATGAAATATTTATCAAGGAAATGAGAGACAAGAAATGAATCCAAAACCTTGATTAGGCTTATCAAAGAGAAAAAAAAAATGGACAGGGAAAACAGAAACAGTTACATATTTCTTTGCTTTTGGGTCTTCAAATTTTAAGAAAAAGATATAATTTATTCTAAAACCTGAGTCTTCATCAAGCCACACTTTTGATTAAAAAAAAAACCAAAATTGCTTGAATATGGCATTATTGCAGTTTTCCATGTAAACATAACTACTGATGGCAAAAATAATTTATTACGATTTTGCCCCTATAAACATGGAGTAGAGCTTTCCAAATGTGCGGAGAGGATCACAGAAAGATAAGCAGCAACTTGCTGTATCTGGCAAATTTTTGTGTTTATGTAACGCTGCAGGATATCTTAAGGTCTTGCCGTTGTTACAGTACAGCAGGAGAGAGAGCGGTAGATCTAAGCATCAGAGAGGGGACACAAAATAGGACATAGGAAATGAATAAGCAGCAAACTGCTGCAGTTAGGAAAGCAGCGTGGCTCAGAGGAACAGCAGAAATCGCTGCCTGCTTTTCTGATACACTGAGAAGAGGAATCTGGTATTAGAATATAAGAAAATATCCTTGCAATCCGTTTCTGACAATGAGAAAACAGTTTCTCTACTATTTTTAATGATTCATATGTTTTGAAATCATGATGACTGTTGGTGGATCTGACAGCATCACGTCTGTTGTATAGGAAAAAAAAATTGAGTTGGTAAAAAAGTTAAAAAATGAAAATAATGAATGGCTAAAATATGAAAGGAAATCAAATAGAAAATTGTTGATATCCCTCCAAATACTAAAACCTTTAAATGATCAACCCTTTCTTTAAGATTTATTTTGAAAAAAATTAAAAATTAAGAGGAAACTCGGTCTCCTACATTAAATAAATACTGCACTAGTAAGAGCTTACACTGAAGTGGAAAATAAATGAGAAAATGTTAAAAATTACTGATGAGCTTTTATGTATGTTCACATGGGTAAATGCAATTATTTTGGCCTTTATAACTTTGCATATGTAGTATAAAGAGAAGGGTAAATATTTTTAATCATTTTTCCCCCCAGATCTCTGTGGCATGTTAGCATTGCTAAGGAATTTGATAAAAAAAAGGAGATATTAGATATTTGCTATACACTTCTTTTAACAATACAATAGATAGATTGAGAAAAGAAATTCAAGCCCAGTGTTTACCACTGAACAATTTGGTGGAATTGGAATATGTTTTGCTCTTTGAAAACATAGATATGACAAATGTGTGTCTGTTTCAGATGGCTTTGGAGTCAACAAGAGATGACAGCAGAACTGGCCATCTTCTGTCAACATTATCCTTGCCAGATTCAGTCAGTAAATGAAGTTCACAACTTAATAGTGGCTACTGTGGCTTAAAATGAGGACTGAGAAATTTGTATTCCAGTATGTATGGCAGAAACTGTTGATGGGATATGAGAAAGCAAACATGTAAGAGCTCAGCTCTTTGCTGCCTTTATTAAATGAGCATTTCAAATTCTTGGCATTGTAGATCACAACCATAACCAAGGGAGGCTTTTTCACCTAGCAAGATAATTCATATTAGGGAAAATTTGTTCTCTTTCTTTATTTCACAGTGCAGCAGAAGCTTGAATAAGTGGGATGTGACAGGAAAATCAGGTCTTTTGGTTGCAAGTTGTGATTTTTAAAGAACCAAACTTCACAAGTACTATTAAGAATAAGAATAGTAAACTACTGCAGAGCAATGATTTTGAAAACCTTTCTAAAATAATCGGCCATGTCTCTACTTATGTCTGGGTATTTCTTTCCTTTTCAGAATGATCTGTACAATACTGCAAATGGCACATATTTATTTTCTCAGCAGATTTTTGGTAGTTGAAAATTAACTTTGAGATAGCTCAAAGATGCAATGTCGTCTTCAGATGTTTAAATTACAGTAATTACAACACCTCCTCATTGCTTGTTACTGTTGGGTCTTTTTTCTCCTTTTATTTCAACATTGTTTACTTGACACCAAATTTGCTCATAACAGTAAAAAGTACACCTTAAATAGGATAATATACATGACTTTTTCAGCTTTTGCTTGACAATTAGCATTTTGGATGCAATACTCTTGTTAATTTCTGCTGTGCAGCATATGGATAATTTCTTTCTATTTCCATTGCATTTAGTATTGCAATAACTGCTGATAGTTCTGCCAGTGTTTCCACTTGTCCCTTGAAATGCAGGAATCTTCTCTGCATCCCTAGTGTAACATGGTTGCTCTCTGCAGCATAGCTGATGAACTCTTTGATTGGATTTTAAATATATAAATTATGTCATATTATTTCAAGAGTTAATTACATCTTTAAAAAAGTTCTACAGTTTCTAATTACAACTAGCTTTCAGTTTTGGATAATTCCTGCTTACATACAATTCCCACTATGATCATACCCTGCACAGTCAAAAAAATCCTGCAGGCTACCCTACAATACTGTGGAATCCAAAACAGTCCAGTGGTGATATTCCCTCTAACCACCATCATTAGAGGTGGTGGATGAGTTTGCTGCTGAAGGTATTTGGGCTAACGGGATTTAACAGGGAGGTGTGAACAACTATGTAAGTTCTGAGAATACATGGAAACTTCTGGTGAAACTTGGTCCACAATTTTATATGGGCCCAAGTAACAGTGGTCAAACCTCTAAGAAGGATGAACTGAACAATGTCATGGGACAAACAAACACAGTCCCCAGCCCCAAAGTCCAGAGCTGGTTGCAGGTGCCCATCTGCACAACATTTTTAAGCAGCCTGTGCTTTTTCCAGCTGTTCTGAAGGAAACAAATGTATATGTTGCAACAACCAAATCAGATCCCTCAAAGGAAAACTCCTGGAAAACTGCCCCAGCATAGCTACGTGGTTCTGGGACTGGAAACCATACTGCGTGTACAAAGAGGTCTGCTGCTTGGAAGAGCAGACACGGCTGCTATAGACAAATTTTGCCAGTGGCAGCAGGAAAACCAAGCCATCCACAACCTTCAATATAAGAGGGATATGGCTTCAGGATCTGGTTCACCTGCTTTGTCTGGTTATTAGACTGTGGGTCATATGGGTTGCAAAGCCTGTGTTGCACCCCCAGCAGGCCCAAAAGCTGCCACCAGAACTCAGAAGTGAGCTAGGTGTCTCCATTCATCTCCACACAGCCCAAGGCAGCTCATGGCACTGAAAGACATTTGCAAAACCACGTGTGTGGTCCAAGGGGCTGGGGACAACCTCTTTGTTCTAGTGGAACAAAAGCAGCCAACTTGTAAGCATGTTCACCTCAGCAAGCACAGTTCCATGGCCCTGGAATGCAGGCAGGTCCACAATTAAATCCATTATTATTATCCATTAATGTGCCATGGCTATGCAGGAGCTAATATGGGTTGGGATAGACCCTGTAGGCTTTGTGTTGCTCTCTTGCCCCAGACATTGACACTGCAAGCCTGAGCATAGCTTGTGCCATTTGCACAGACCAGAGGCCATCAGGACATGGGTAGGACTCCATGCAGAGTCTTCTCTCTCTTGGACTTCTCTCATGCAGTGTCTCACAGACAGCCACTGTGCCCCACCCTCAGCACATCGCAGCAGCACTGAAGGACCTGTGTTCCCAGTGGGGATGTACAGCCGTTCACTGCCTCATGGAATACCACTCTTCTCCTTCAGGCATTGCAAAGTATGTCCTCACCAAAACTGTGTGGCCAAAGGATGGATCTCAATACGCACAGAACTTTAAAAGTCATTGGTTTGCATAGCTGCAACAAAATGTTGCACAGAGAAAAAAATTACAGGGGTGTGGATCTGCTTCTATGACATGCTCAAAAGGAGAGAAAAATACATGAGTCACAGGATCTAGCAGACAATAGCTGAGAGAGATTGACAAGCAGTAGAAGGAAGAGGTAGAGCTCACCTGCCAGTCAGTTTTATAAGCGCACCTGAAAACCCACCGAGTGCATTCATTGACATAATATTTGTAACACATTTTCTCTGAACAGACAGTCCACAACGCTGACAGGAACACCACCTGTCCCAAACTTCCAAACCTCCCTCTGCATAGCTTTCAAAGCAAATCCCCACAAAGAAAAAAGATGTTTGGTCAAGAATATTCTCACACAAAGCATGGATAAGAGGCATAAAAATGTCAAGGAGAAAGAGATGCATCAAAGCTAGAAGGGCATCTCCAGAAAGACTCTGGCAGATGTAATGAAGAATAAAATTCTATGGAAATGGGCCAAAAAACCTTCCCATATGTTATGATGGAAACTGCAGCATTTCTCCCCAGGGGAAGGGCTCAGCCAAGGCATCTCTTAGGCAGAGAGCTATATAAACATGAACTTTGTGAAATGGTCTCCTTTCACAGATGTAGCTTACCCATGTGTGCTTATTATAATTCTCATCTAAGCATTCATATTTTCCTACGAACTAATAGTAAATATCTTATCTTTTCTTTTCTCCTACTTATGTTACTTTTCAGTTGTCACCATGCCTATCTCCTTTGGAGGGAAGTGAGCTTTTTAAAATTCTAGTCATAGTTTTTGTAACATTCATGATTTAGCTTAACTTTCCAGGGCTAAAACTTTTTTATTTTAAGCTTTTTTTTTTTCCCCTATTGTAATTTGTCCAGCTCTGCTTGTACGGCAGCAATTTCATGGACGAAAGCCTTCCACTGGGGGTAACAGAATATATGTAACAATTTATATTGAGTTTCCATCATGTTGTACCAGTTGCCACATAGGAATGAATTTAGGTTTGCAACACCCTTGTGAGGTAGAGACATATTGATTTTCCTTTATTATAGATTGGAAAACAAAGACTTTATGCAACAAAGCCTCAGTCAATCACAGAGCCAAGAGCAGATCCCAGCTTTCTCCAAAGTGGACTTGTGTTGGCTATTGCAAGACTATTTTCCTTCTTTCAAGATGCTGTTATTTTTCAGACAAAAAGGGACAATAATGTTAATATCACACAGCTCACAGCAATATAGTAGTGAATGTACATGTGGACATCCTTTTAAAGGAGTTTCTATAACTAAAAAATGTTAGTGGAAGTTTTGAAATATTTACCACTGGGCTCTATGAACTGTTACATTGGTTTTTTGTTTTTTGCTTGGTTTATCTTTCAAAGTAGCAACTATTTCTGAAGCTTTCCCTTCCATTCTCATTTTTCTACTGAAAAGGAAGGTCTGGTTACCCTGAGCCCTTTTATTAAGAGCACTCCTGAGCTCCCCACATCTGAGAGAATTAAAGAATGACAAGTTGTTAGCAATAGCACAATTACACTTTTTTTCAACAGTATAAAACCTAGCTGTACCTGTAGTGGAGCATATAAATAAAGTCAATTTTAAAGGATTTTTAATAATTTTTTAAAAATTTATTGTAATCATTAAGATCCTAAAGTTCCAAAGTCTTTATACTTTTTCATTTAATAGAATCCTTTGTACCTGAAAATTTGTCCTGCAAACATTTTCTAGGAAGTGTTTCTAGACATAAGTGAAAAGTCAGAAGTATTTCTGTTCATTTCAAAATTCCTTGGGTTTTCTTCTCTTATGTAGCTTTCCTCTTAAGAGTTAATCACATCCTCTCGAAATATCTGCAGCTGAAAAAATGATAGTTCAGTAGTAGGTTTACATATGCCCTTAAATACATCAGAGGTGTTCTGAAATGTTGCACATATATTGACTGTATTTAAACAAACAGTGTTCAAACAAATCCTTGATTTTCAAATGTTGCATGTGGAATGTTACAAAACCAAATTGTATTTGATCTGATCTCTGCATGCAAGCCTGTGCTGAACTTCTGTATGAAAATGTAGGTTTATAATAAAACAGGGAAATAGAGACAAAAGTGAGAGCAATGGTTTGCATTTATCCATCGAGGAATTCCTGATCCTTGTAGCACTAAGTTCAGTGCTTTGACTACAAGCAGTTTCACCTTAGGGACCAGAATGATTAGAAAAACAGGGGAAAACAAAAAGCAGAAAATAAGAGGCAGAGGGGAATTAGTCAAATACTGTTTCATATTTTTTGATTAAGTAAACTACAGAACAGCAGCTTTCTTTCATTAGTGCAGCAGAAAAAGGTGAAATGAATGCCATAGAATGTTTGAAATATAGAGGATTAATTAAATACACCTGTTTCAATAGATTTTTTAATGGAATGAATCTGTGGGCCAACCTGCCATGGTCAAACTGTCACTCAAACAGGACAAGAGTTCTGGGTTGTGATGGTTATACATTGTCATCAGGACATCATAATACTATGTATGGAACCATGCAACATGTAGAACTCATTCAAGTATGGATATATGTACCCAGCCATAGCCTGAAACACAGAGCAAATAGCATCCACGTGGATGGATTTATGTGTATTTTATTTAGAAGATAAAAACATCCAGAACAGAGCACAGTTGTACAATACATTAAGAGTTCCTTCTACGGTGGGAGTTAAACTAATTTAATGGTTACAAATAACATCTCTTATCAAAATTGCCCTCAAAAAAGGTCCTGCACAATAAGACTTCTCACTACAATAAATCACACTACTATGGTTGTAGTTTCTCAGCCTGTTGAGAAATTAATGAGAAAATGGGTCACTGAGTTAAGTACTTGCTATAAGCAGATACTCATTAGCACAGTAGTGTTTCACACATTCCCATGTTTTATTATCACACAACACTACTATGAACAATTACATTCTAAGAATATCATTAAGTTTCCAAACCCAATCTCCCCAAAGAAAAAAATGTCAGAAATCTGCTTTTGCAGCTGTAGTATAACCTCATTTTCACTGCCTCTGCTGATAGTCTTCAGCTGCATGCCAATGCTTTTATCTACATGATCAAATACATGCTTTGGTCTACAGCACAACTCTCACTTGCCCAGTCCATAGAAGGGTTAGTACTTGGCTTTTATCTCAGTATTTTCTTTTGGGGTTGTCAGTCTTTAGGTTAGTTTAGGTTTTTCCTTTTTTTTCTTTTAGTGCTTCATCCACATTCCTGAGTCAGAATTTTAAATTTCTTTTTGGTGGGATTATGGTGCTCACCAATATGCTCTCTGAATATCACTGAGACCTCTTTGCATCATTGTCAGTTGTTGATTGAAGTGATCAGAGCTGACTCAGGCTGCCTCTGTACACCAAATTATCTGGCTCGCAGTGCTGCCACACAACCCTCATTTAAGAGATCAGTGACAATTCGAGAGGCAGTGTCAAGTACTCTAATTTCCTGTCAACAGTGGCATCATGTCCCTTTTCCCACCTCTCCTCTCTGCTATCAGCAATGGTTTGCATCAGCAGATATCTTGCATCCTTCAGCAAGATGTGAAAAGTCAGCCTTAAAGTACTGGGAGAAGTGGAGCCCATGCCACCAGCCCGCAGAACAGCAGTGCTGTGTCCTGCTCCCCTTTTCCTTTCCCAGGAGAGATGCTGCCTCATACTCTCTCACACATTCTGAACAGCATATTCTTCCTCCTCTGCTGGAGGTCCATGTTTCATTGCTTCTGTACCTTTGAGTCCTCATTCAAAACAGCAGGGGTGGCTACAAGTATTTACATGCTTCACAGCTGGAGTAGCAGCTCATTGAAAAAAAGGGTGCGCACAGTTTAAAATGCAGGGGAAGAAAAAAGGAAGGGCAAAATGAATAAACTTGTAGATGGGGTGAATTATTGACCACCACACATGCACCACTGAATATCCCTTCCTATCATTTCCGTTTTATCCTTGAAGGGGACTAGATGGAGTGCAGAGTACCTTAGGAGACCTAGACCTGGAAGGGGACATTTGGTGCCTCCACTGCTAGATCCCCAGTCCTGCCTCCTATGCCAGCTATGGACAAAGAAGTTAGGCCACTCTTCTGCTACCATCGTATTGTCCCCATCATTCTGCACCATGTAACAATTAATTGCTTCTGTTGCTATGATTGTGAATCCAAAGATAGTGAGAGAGATGGCATGGAATATGAGACAAATGGAAGCAGTGGTTACTTGTGCAAAACTCCAGAGCCTGGAGTCCACTCCTCAGGACAGAGAAGGTTTTTGATAAAACCAAAGATTGAGAACAGTTCTCCAAGACTGCCTTTGCCTATAAAGACAGATCTTTATCATCTTTAAGTGACTTGCTTCTTGCACTGTTTACCAACCTGTGCAAAAATTGAGCGGGGAACATGCAGTGACCTATATTCCCTTGGTTTTTGGCCACCTCTTCAGGTCAAGTCGATTGTGGGCAGTGGCTGGTTCTGAAAATGTTGAAAGAATTACTATCCCTGATAGAGGCTCATCCTTCTTTCGACTAGGCTTCCAATGAAAACAGCCAGGAATTAAAATAAGGATATTTGTATTTTGAAAATGGTCTTCTTTTGTTTGTATGACTCACTCAGCTGCTAACTCTACATTTAAGAACCTACAGTGAATGTCAACACAAACCCCAGAATATTTTATGAGCCTCAAAATTACCAGAAAACTGCTTTTTCTAGAATGAGAATATAGAAATGTTCACAGAATTCTACTGGAAATTCTCATGCAGTTTTATCAAAGCTAAAATTAAGGCCAGGGATGATTTTAGCATCCCACAAATTTACTCCAAAATTCTGGAGAAGTTGAATATTATTATTTGTGAATTTCTGCCACATGAACTGTGAAATGGACATAAGAACCCTTAGGAAGTATCAAGGTTGGTTTACTTTGCTTTTCTCCCCTAGTTTGATTAACTTCAATTTAATACAGCACAAATCCCAGCTGTATGGTGAAAAATGGTTATTAACATAACCATTCCTTACTTTTAAAACTTTATGAACTTCTCCTTGAAATAACTGGCAGTTAGGATTGCGGAGCCCTAAATCTGTTTTATCTTGGCGCTGAGAAACAGATTCAAACAAGGAAATCAAGGAGATTTGTTTCTCTAAACTTTATTGCAATTCCATAGTTAAAAAAAAAAGAAAAAGAAAAATGGTTTTTATCTCTCTTTATAAAGCATATATGTACATGAGGTGATAGAGCAGAATTGACAGTCTCACAGGGTAGAGTTTGTCACCCAGATTCTCTTCAAAAATATATATGGGCAAGTGTTATGAAATACAGTCTGTGAGAGTAATTGTAGTCTTCTCCTTTTCATTTAGGACCAGTCTTTCAGTCTGGAAAATAGTTTTCTAAAATGAAAATGGATAGGTTCTCATATTTAGGGTTATTTATAAAAAAGCTTTTTACGTACTGTAGCTTTGCAGTGTTCTGAATACAGCTGGCAGCACTGTAAGTTCTGAGGAGATGTCTGAGACACTTAAAAATACATTGTTATGTGTTTGAATTAAATATCTTAAAGCACTGACTGCTGCATAAAACTATCTCCATGTATATAATCTCTTCCTTACTTCATTGTTTTTAATAGAAAGTTTGGTTTTTCGGGGCTATCACCATGTGGTGTGTAAAGCATCAACGTATTCCATCGTCTACCCCTCATTTTATATAATGATCCCTTTATGTTTATAGAGTATTGGACTTCTGTGCAAGATGTAGAGAACATAAAGCTAAAACCATCATTCTAGTCAAATGAAGAGCTATGCTTGCAGCAGTCTTTAGCACTATCAAGTGGCAGTAGATAATCTGCTGCCACTTTGCCTTATCTTCAGTAGGACGAATTATGTATCACAATTTGTCCTTTAATGTTTGCATACACTTAAAATGTTCATCTATCAGACAGATAGCACAATTTATTTGAGAATGCACATTTCTGAATGGGCTTTTGACTCACAACACATTTGACTGTAAATAAAATGAAATAGGAACCTTTAGCCATTACTCATGTGGGGATAACTTGTAGATGCACATGCACATGCTGTGTAAATGGCATTCATCTCCTATGAGAGTATGTGACTCATGGATTTTAAATTTTCAGATTCTCAGTCTGGAAAGCACCAATTCATCATCTAGTCAGACATTTGCTCTGTTGCTAGCCCTGGAGTTTAATCCAGTCACCCCAGTGCTGAAATCAGTAAGTTGGATTTATGCTGCATTGCAAAGAGAGTTTCTGAAACTACTTTCACTCTTGACCCACTCAAAAGAGAAACTGTCCTATTGCATGGGAGATTTCATTCAGTGATTCATCATCTCCACTGCTAAAAGCATACTCATTTCTTAATTCTTAGCTATGTTACTAAAATGTATGGTGCCCTTTTTCCCACAAAGCAAATGTAACTATGTCTTGGTTTACAACAATTTAAGAGGTGGACACTCTAAAATCAGTTACTTCCCTTAATTTTAACCAATCCATTTCCACCAATAGGGAGGAAAAAAACAGGAGCTGATATAAGAGAAAAAAATAACAGTTTACTAACAAGCTAAACAGTAACAGGCAGAAAAATACCTGAATAATCACTATATACATCACACCCATTTCTGTTTTCTGGCTGCACAGACAGTAACAATTTGGGGCACACATGTGGAATTCAGTAACATTGTGGGTTACTCATGAAAAACTAATTCTGATTTCTTGTAGTATAGACATGGAACATTTGATGACTTTCAATAACTTACATAGTTGTTACATTCTGATCTTACCCTAACCAGTAGAACTTATGAATGTTAGTTCAATTCATAGTCCTACTTAGTGCCTGTGTTAATAATAAGTTGCCAAAAAACTAACTTCTT
Organism: Oriolus oriolus; assembly: GCA_013400235.1. NCBI lineage: Eukaryota > Metazoa > Chordata > Aves > Passeriformes > Corvidae > Oriolus > Oriolus oriolus. The sequence continues at coordinate 696,201 of VXBT01005026.1, forward strand.
AGCTATTGACAAAGATATTTACCCTTATTTTATTTAATCAGTCACTACCTGAATGATTTCAGTGTTAAACTAGTGTGCTTTCTCAGCCATATGAAAGCAGATCAGATATTCCCAAAACAAAATCCTGGCTTCTCTGAAGACAAAAAACTTTTGAATTCTAAACTTGAAACTTGCTTCCTTTCTGAGCATCAAAATCCAAGAAATTTATGAATGCATCCTGAAATGTAATTGAGGCACTGCTATCAACCTACAATCCAAGCATTTCTCCTAATCTTTCCTCTTTTACAAAGGTCCGATCTTGGGATGTGCAAGACCCATTGGTCATCCTCTGTCTTGAGGGATTATGATTTAGCCAAACCTTGGTATTTTAAGTACATTTCACTTCTCCTTGGGAAAATGGAAAAAAAAAAAGAGAAGCAGATATAGAAGTAATTTGCTGAGTTTAATTTATGCCACGCATTTAGGGGAAATGTGTTGTTCTGAGCCAACCCCTGCAGCTATGCAGTCAACAGGGAGTTTTCTTGCTATAACACATGTGGTTGTACACTTTTCCAGCTACTCCAAATATCCAAATGCAAAATCCAGCATTCAGAGACATCATGTGGAGTTTTGACATTCCCAGCATACTCAGGGTCTTGAAGCTGATGAATGGATTATAATGAGATATAAATATAGCATCTTTAACCCTGACAGATATGAACTAGTGCCAATAATATTTTTAATTTCACGTGAGATAAAACTGTATGCACACTGATCTACTGAAGAGGCTAAAATTTGGCAAGTATAAGTGGCATGTCTTAGGATTTATTAAAGAGCTTTTATTGTCACTTTCACTAAGACAATGGGAAAATTAAATGTTCAAAACACAGTCAAATTGAGGAAGTTTTTAACATGTTCTAAAATTTCAGATTGATAGGTGGAGTAAAACAGGGATAGTTTTCACTGTTTCAGAATTTGAACACCATGTTGGGAAGCACGTTAACAGTAATGAAATTGCTTTTATAAAATACAGCCGTGGGTTGCAGCTCCCTGTGGCCTGTGCCATCCCTCTTTGTGAACTGAAAGGTGTTATATAATGGCTCTGCAGAACCAGCGCTCTGTAGAGGAGGTCACATGCTGCAAACACAGAGCTGTCACATGGAAGGCCTATCAACACAAAGTGCTACAATCTTTACAAAATGTTATATAGTGAGTTACACTACTGGATTACTCATGTATTGCTTGCCCTAGCTGTCACAGCAGGATTATTTGGAGCGGCGTGAGGGTGGCAGTGGTGGTATGAAACCAAAGCATTTTAATTTGGGTTTTTATCTTCTGGAAGCACATGAGGGCTAAAAAGCACCTAGCTAGACTGCCTCATTGTAACAATACTCACAATTACCACAGCAATTTGGGGGTGATACCCTATAAATAATGGCAAGAAATCCAGCTGTGATCTGAAAACCTGTTAAAATGTGAACAGGCATTTAATATCCTATGCCACTCAGTGGTAGGGAAGCATCCTTTCTAGCCATATTTATGAGGTTTGGAAGCACACCACCATGAAAATTGGTCTCACTAGATAGAGAGGCAGAGGTATGCTGAGTGCTTGGACAGAGCTCTTCAAAAAAGCCATTCACCCCTTTCACTGCTGTGATGAGGAAACTTTTCTGGGAAGAAAAACTGCAGTAGCTATTTCTTTGCAAAAGCTGGAACTAATGGTCTTGTTAATAGATAAGAAAACTGCTAGTGAATTAATTCAAAGTCTAACAGAGAATCTTTGCATCAGTCTAGCTTCTATAGACAACAGAAGTGTTTCAGAATGAGACATATTTTACACTTTTCCACTCATCCAACTCTTTTAACAAGCTTGTTCTTATGTTCACATAGTTTAAGATGCAGTGAGAAAACGATAATTAAAAAATACAAGCTGAAGTCTCAATTCTTTTCAGTAACATAAGTGTTCCATAAAAAAGAGTTCATAATTAGCATTCAATAATATCAGTACATAAGAAATAGATGGAGATTTATATTAAGCAGTGAGATTACCTGGTGCAAATTGAGCCATGTGTCAAACCCAAAGTCCATTAGACTTTTTGAATTCTGTATAACCACATCTGACTCACTGAATTTGGGTCATCCTTTATGCAAAGTCTTTTTTTGGCACAGAATTTCTGCAGTCCTAAACTTTGATTGAGCAATATATCTAACTTCTAATGATGATAAAAATTGAAAATATTATTATTACTTAAATTATCATTTCACTAGTTCTGATTCCCAGCTGGTTCCATTTTAGGCTCTATTGTGCTGTATGAACAGAGATAAAAAGCCTTTTCTTCAGAGAAGTGCCTTCAACTTAGTTTATAATAAGTTTCAATAAACTGTTGTGAATATCAGGGATTGAAGGAAGAGAAAGCAAAAACACCCCCTGCACTTATACTGGTCTGGTAGCTGCACTGCTTCATGCTTCTGCATAAGCTGAATGTGTTTTTAAAATTATATATCCACAATTTTCAGTGGCCTTCTATCTACCTATTGTCAAAAATGATTGATTTACTGTAAGAAATATGGAGTGAGACAAAAATACTGGTGAGAATGTCATGTCTGATATATCCATTTGTTTCATTTTTATTTATTCTTTTGGTACACAACATTGCTTTTTATGATATGTAGTGTCATTTATGATTTTCTGTTTGAAATGGATATGTGGAATGAAAACAAACTCAAAATAAAAGTACTTTAAAGGAATAACTCCTAACAAAAACCCTGAAATATTCGCTTACTTTTATCTGGTATGCTCATGATAAAATTGATCATGAACCAGAAAACCAAGAAAACTCTGTTCCAGGGTTGGCTATCTTTGAATTTTTTAGTTTTCCAGATGACAGATTTCCCTGTCTTTCTCTGTGCAAATAACATGTTGTGAACTAAAATATGAAAAAAGGCACTGTCTAAATGCAGAATTTGACTGACTGTATTTATTGAGCACTAAATTCTATTGGTGTCATGCAGAAAATAAATTAATGAGTCTATAAATTTTTCTTTTTACATTATTGCTAATGATTATATTATACTAGCACCCATGAGGTTATTGGTACAATGGGAAAAATATCATTTAAGAAAAAGCAACACATAAAAATGGAACAAAAAATTTGATACCCTGGCAGGATATTAAGCATGAATTTTAGAAGGGATTTTCTACCTTTTTAGAAACATTTTCTCATTCTCTTGACTTTGACACCCTTTTTTACAAATAAATAACCACCACTGTGATCAACTCTTATGTCTGGAGTTCATGCCTTTATCTCACTTACAAGCTAAATTTTATCAATTGGAAAGAATACTGAGGAGGTTCCACTGACTGAAAAATTCAAGGATTTTACAGCCATGATAAAAGTGAAAAGGAATATGTCCTAGTGAAGATGTGCTGTGGTTCATCCAGACAGGAACGTTAGGAAAGCAAGGACAACCATCTGAAACAGAGCAGGCAACAGGTAAAAGGGGAAAGGTAAACATCCAGATAACTGTTTGGAAAAACGTGGTTAAAGAGTCATGTCAATGCTGTGCTTCCAAACTGAACCAATCTTTCCAGGGCCATTAGTGTTCAGAACTTAAATTAATGACTTTGTAAAGTGGAGTAGAGAACAAAAACCACAGCTTTTAAAACTTGCGGATCACTCCATGTTGGGAAGAGTTGCAAACACTTTGAAGGACAAGACTAGAAGTCAAAATAATTTTGACAAATTGGAGAAGTGGCCTGGAAAAGTAGATGTAATTTAATAAAGATAAATGTAAAATTTTATACTATGTGGAAATAATCATCTTTACAGACAGAGGATGGGGAACACCTCTGGATAAAATCTGAGATGTGTGGTTGGTGGCAGAGTGAACACATATAAAGATAAAATGATTTTGTAAAACAAAAGAAATCACAACAAAGCAAAATAGAACTAACCTGTGAATATCACACTGATATGTACAAATACCTATACTTTAAGATTTAGGATAATGCTGTTATTTGGATCTGATATGAATGTAGCAGAAAGAATTTGTAGCACAAGATACAGTCGGAGAAAAACAACAAGAACGATCAGAGGTCTAAATAATATGATTTCTGAAGAAAATCTGAAGTAGGTGGGTTATCTAGTTTAGAGTAAAGAAGTCATGACAATAGATTTTAGATATAGGGAAGGTTGGTTTCCAAGATTACAATGATAAACTGTCTTGTCATATTCACTTTAGCCAGAACAAGAAGCAATAAGGTTAATTTGCAAAATGATCAGGGGTTAGGAAATGAGTTACAGCAGGCAGAATTGTTGAATAGTAAAATGCTGTATATAGTAGTTTGTGGGGATTTTGTTTGGTTGGTTTGTTTGTTTTTTGGGGGGGATTCGGGGTTTTTTTGTGTTTGTTTTGTTTTCATCCTTGAAAGATGGCTAGAATAAGTCAGGTGGCTTTCTAAGGTCCAGAGATAGGTAGAATGCTCTAGTCTTTCTGTAGGGTAGATGATCTCTTGGCCTCTTTTCTAAATCTGTTTTCCATTATTCTACCTTCAGTCCATCTACTCATAAATCCTATACTTCTGTGTCATACATGACTGCTTGCAAAATTTATGGATAGAGACTATTTTCCAAAGAGAGGAGATAGAGGAAGTAGAATGGAGGCTGTCTTCGAAGTGGTGAAGTGAACACTTTCCAGTGGAGCCAGGGATGCACAACCAGAGCATGGCTCTAGCTTCCACCATGGTGGTAGCTGGAGACCAATGGAAAGTGCAGAGAGGAAAACAGATCAGAAAAGTGTGATAACTGTGCAGGTGGATTAGGTGCCTTTAGGGAGGAAACCTGATAAAATCAGGAGTCATAAATCTTTTATATGAAAAAACCTGTTTTCCTATGAATAGATAGTAGGCATGCAGGCTAAAATATGTATCTCTCTTTAGATTAATAGACAAAAAAATGTGCGTGGTGGGAGGAGGGTGTACATGTGTGTTTGTTTGCTCAGACATAGGAATAAGGAGCAACAAGACATCTCTCTATGGGGGATGATATGATTCCCCATTTGTGTCTTCTTACATGAGCAATTAGCAGCAAATCTACTGAACAAAACTTGACTCTTGCTCTCACCTGATTAATCTGTTCAAGTCTTTACTCACAAGTTCCAGGAAGAAGATTTTTCTGTTGGAGCTGCCACTGGCCAGAAATTTTCCAGTAGGAACTTTTTCTCACTGTAAAATTAAAGTCCACCAAAGAACAGCCTGAAACAACTTAGTGCAAAATCTGAGGTCCAGGATTAGAGTGTTTTGGGGTTTTTTGAGTCAGAGAGAGACAGGAAGGACAGCAAACATTATACTGGTAATTTGAACATGGTGTTTCTATGACATATCACTTGCTTTCAGTTCTTGCTTTCTGTTCTTTCACGTTGCACAGCTCTGCCCTGACTGCAGCCCTTGGCACACCCTGATGCTGGTCTTTCTTGCTCTGTTCTGCTCAGGGGACAGTGGAACAACCTTCCCCTTTGTCTGTGCAATGGACCATTCATTAGAGAAGGGCTTGAGCCTGGTTTACCAAGTGACATTATGTTTTTTTCTCAAACTTTCAGGCTATAACACAATAAAAGACCCAGACAAACAAACCAACAAAAGTAAACTCTACAAAAATCCCTCAGAAAAACAAACTAAACAGACAACCTAAAAAGAAAGAAAAGAAATTACCTAAAATGGATGAGATCTTGCCCTTCAGCACTCTGTTCAGAGCCTTCAGTCTTGTTATTGATTTGAGGAAAGGGGAATTTCCTTAGATTTTTAAACTTACTGCTTCATTCCTTTCTGACCAAAGATTTTCAAAAGAAAACTATTGATACCTCAGATATGTAATAAATACACATGTACTATATATATGTATTTTTAATTCAAAATAAAATCCATGGTTTTCCTCTTTTTTTCTTAACTTGTGTTAATTCTGTTCTCACAATTCATGTTTCTCTAGGCTCTCTCTTGTCTACCTTTCTTTGTGTTTTGGTTTAATGATTTATCTTGAGTTTAATTAACCTTATGCTAATCTCTCTTTCTACCAAAGCCCCAAATGACCAGAGACCACTCTTGATTTAAGTACATGGCAGCAGTCATATTAACTTCAGTGGGACAGGGTATGGTTTCTTATGGCTTCAGAGCACCTGAGTTACATTTTGATCAATTTCATACTAGTAATACTTTAATTTTCTTTAGAAAAATTAGAGATAAACTAATGTACATGGATAATAGTAAGATGTCATTTGAAATTGAGTTCTTATGTGTCACAGCTGAGTGTAAAAATAACCATGGTAAAAAATAAGTGCATTCGTTGCATTGTAGCCATGAGACTGAACCGATGCAGAAAAGTGGTGACTTTTTATATGACACAAACACTACATGCATATTCCCACTTCATTTCATTAACTGACCTGGAAAAGAAAAATCTCAGTTTTTCATTCCATCCATACACTGAAAAAAGGAAGTTAAAAATTGGAGAAAAATACAGGCAATATGAATCTAAATTGCTCATCATGGGATTAATTTTTCATTGTCTTATTTTTTCCCCAGCTTTTCAGAGATACAGAGCATTCTACTGTGTTTGTAAAACTGCTGTTTGGAGAGCTACATTTAGCCGTGCAAGTATATAAGGTTATTTGAAAGCACAAACCAGACCCAGATTTAAACAGGATTGATTGGCATGACTCACTGAGACCCTGCATTCAAGGGGACCTGCTGGGATTGCCACTCATGTTATTTCCTGAGAAATAGCAGGGATACAGCTCTGTGCATGGCCAATATGCACCCCAGATATGAAAGTGTGGAAGGTAGCTGTGCACACTGAAACTAGTCACCTTGGACTTTTACAAGAATTAGATCCTAATTTTTTTAATATTCATCTAATGCTGTGAAAGATGAAAAAGTTAGGACAGAGGTGCTCCTGGAGCTACTTCCTTGACTTTAAAGTAACAATTAGATGCCTACATGAGATAGGGCAACACTGAGAGCTGAGGTGCCTCTTTAACTCTCCTCTCTTTGCTTGCTTGCCCCAGGCCAAGGCAAGGAAGCTGTGTACAGCTATGCCACCTCTGCTCTACTCCTGCCCTGCCTTCTTCTGCAATTTTTCCTCTCACACCTCTGCACCTGGCCATGCCAGTTGGGTATCATACATTTTTATATCCAGCATAAGACATATATTTTGGTGCCAGCCTTCTGCTCTTTCACTGTGCAGACTGTCTTCCATGCATTCAGTGAGTAATATTTGGCATCTTTTCTGCTCTGAGACCGGCAGTGCCAGTAGCAGACAGAGGGCTGCAGGGCAGTAAAGAGGCTACAGACCTTTGGGTCATTGGGAGTGTACTTTTGAGGGGGATTGGTGCTTGGAAACATTTCCCCTAAGGGTCACATTAGCACCCACTGGTCTTTGTGCTGCAGTTGCTGCGCCTGTAGCCAGAAATGGCTGGTCTGACATGCTTGGAAAGAAGGTTCAGCTTAGAAGTGTTAGGGCATTTCTGCAATTGCCGCTGAATTGTCTTTTTTAAACATAAGAACATGTTTTGGTGGTTGCATTAAATACAAAAAGCATGCAGCCATACACTGTAGAGAAAAATCACTTTTCGAGAACATACTTTAAAACATCAGTGGCTGATTTGCTACATAATTATGGCAGGATAGAGGCAAGGTACTTCCTGACTCCAAGAAAACATACAACAACAAAACCCCTAGATTTCCTTCAGAAAGTACATTTGTCACTGTCACAACTTGTCTATGTGCTGAACAATGCCAATAAATCTATTTCAGGCTTGTGTTTCTGACACAACAAATCATATTTGTCCCTTTTTCCTGCAGCTTTTTTTCTCTGTTTCTTGGGTAGGAACCAAATGGCAGATAATATTAATCTGACCTGTCTCTTGTCCTGGTTTGTAAAGTTTTTTCTCTTCTTTTGTTATCACTCTTTATATATACAACTAGAATAAATGTCAGGAACTGATGAGCAGTAAAACAATTTTTTCGCTTCCAGCTCTTGTGTAAGTCAGCCAACAGAAAAAAAGACATCTTACAGTAAGATATTTTAAAGACGAATATTTTATTCAATGTTTGTGAAACAGTGAGTGACACTGCTGCTCATACCATCCTTTTCTAAAATGAAACAAAAAAACAAGGAACACTCTCCTGAAGTGCAGAAATGAAGCAGTGCTGTCTCAATGCCATCCAGCAAGTCGTGTTCATCCCACCCCTTTTAGACAGGTCTTCCAGAGCCACCCAGCTCTCCTTAAAAGCCAAATCTCTTTAGAATGTTCCTCCCATTTCAAAGACTAGTTTAAAAGTACTCTTTTATTTAAAGTAAGAGGATTTTGTAAATGTTGTACTCTGGTCAACAAAACAGAAGAATTTCTCCCTTGCCTCTCCCTCCCATTAAAACAAAACAACTTTAATTTTTATTAGTATTACTTAAATAAGGTCCTTTTTTAAGGTAAGTGCTGAATTTGTTTTTCTATCGTAAGTTTCTTCTATCAGACTTTTAATCTAAGAGTACCTATAACAAAACTGTTATATAAGTTAATAAATTGTATTAAATAACTGTATAAAGTTAATAAATGAATAATAGATCTTTCAATACATTTTTAATCAGCTGTTAAAAATCGCAGCAGTCTGTTAGGTTAGTTACCACTCTAGCTTACAACCTTGAAGTGGTGGGCATGTATAGCAATAAAGCAAGGATTTTTCATACCTGCAACTCCTAATTACCTATTAACACTTCATTATTACAAAGGACTACATGAGTTTTTTGTGCTCCATTCCCGACCTGTTGAGTTTCTTTGCCAGTGAAGGGCATTGAGTACCTCTTGTCCCCAAGGAACCCATAATTTTGATAATGCCTTACAGCAATTGTAGGGATTTTGCCACAAATCTTTTCTTCTAAGTGAGAGCTTTGTGTATGATGACTGGGACAGAGAAGGACTCAGAGCAGGGGCAGGGAATGAAAGCAGCTCTCAGCTTTGGTTTGTAGGGCTCTACTGACAGCCTCTTGACATTTCTAAAATATTCCCCCACTGTAATTTCCTTTCTCACTTCCCACCAGTCACTTGATTCAGAAAGACTAAAAAAAAAGTGGAAAGTTACTCAGAGGGTATGCTGAGTCTTTCTTCTACAATGTTGGTGAATATCAGACTTTAAAACCAACTGGTTGAAATAATGTTAAACTCCTCAGAGTACAACATTAATGCAGCCACTGGAAATACTTCCTGGAACAAGCCCTTACACCTACACCTCCTCTTCTGCTTTACTAGCTCAGTGGTTTTGGGTAGGATATTTTGAGCAGAATGAACCAACCTTCCAAATTTAAGAAAAATCAAGATCAGAATCAAATCTGAAAGCAAACCTCCTCTCCAGTTTGGGCTGATAGGGTGAGGTCCCATGTATTTTCCTCAGATTCAACTGTGGATAATAAACTACTTGCACAATGTGATACAGCAGGTTCTATATTCTTTTGCTAGCTTTTCCTTCTCTACTTATGAATGCATAAATTCATGTATTTAATTGTTCTGTAACAGATAGGCTGATGGGGTGCAGATCTGCCTAAGCTTAACTTAAACTTTTTTTTCTTTCATCATCCTTCCCATCCAATACTCCAAATCTCTACTTTGCTATGCAGCCAGTGTCACGTAAGTGCTTGGGGTGTGTGAGAGTCCTTATTATGGAATAGAGACTTGTTTGGCAGGGGAAAGGATGAATAACTAGCTGAGAAACTGGAATATAAGAGAAGGAACAAGAGTTGTTTGACGAGATTGAGCAACTTGCCTGAAGAAATAATGAGAAGAGAGGGGAAAATGGGGTTGAAGGGCCATTGACACTTGGGCTATCCACTGCATGGAAGTGACTGGGGAGGTCAAGTACTCCAGTACCATGGAAAGATCCCACCTCAGAGGCAGAGCTGTTTTTCAAAATAAAGGTAATTCCATTGTTGTAGAGTTGAAAAAAAGGTGGAGGAAAGACTTCGTCACTTAAAAATCCTGTCCAAATTTTGTGTACATGGAGATGTATAATATATTTATGTGTTTTTCTTTTAAGAGATTTTTTTTGTTTATTATTTTTTCCCCATAAGACAAAACTATTTGCACTTTTTTTTAAGGCAGCTGCCTTAACTTTGAAGGTATAAATTGAGAAAGGGAGCTTTGGCTGCCAAATTACTTTGTTGTAACATACCCAAGTAACATATAACTTGATGAAGCATATAAAGGATAGGACAACTGGAGGGCAAAAATAGCCAATCTTAGAAGTCCAGTAGTCTGACACCACAAAATCTGCCACTGCAGTAACTCCATCACCTATTGATATCTGTTCATCTTCAGAGCCAGCAGCTAAGAGCAATCCTCTCCTGAACCCAGGGAATTTAAAAGCCCATAGGTTCCTGCAGCTAACTCTGCTCACAGCCAAGCAGCATTCAGCCAGCAGATGAAACCTGCCAGTCCTAACTGAGCTTATTCCATCCATGTCATATTGGTGAAATACTGACCACCTGAAGATACTGCAGTAAATGAAACTTCACTCCAGGTCTTTGTTCTAATTTTCCACTATGTTTTCTGTATGTATTTACAACAAATGTGGATTATAAATAACAGTACTAGCATAATCATATTGATAAATAAACTCAGCAGATCACAATGAGATTGCTAACCTCTTGCAATGAATTTGTTAAAACTATAAAATATTGCCATGTTCAACAGTTTTAATTTGAGCACAAAATATTCAGGGAGGTAGCAAGTTCCCAAACTGACATAAACTGAGAAAGGGATTAATGGAATCAATGTATCAATGGAATACATGAACTCTAATATGACTTAAATTTATATGTAAATGAGCTGAAAGCTATTTATAAGACATTCAGACACACTAGGAAGGAAAACTATGCCAAAGAACTGCTGATCAAATAGCAGTCTCTTCAAGTAGTTATCCAGCATTTTGTCACCTATTACAGAAGACTAAATAAAATTAAACTGCTTCTTTCTGGAAATGAGAACACATTAGATGAGCTAATGTCATGCAGAAAGGTCATGATAACTCGATTGTCACATATATTGGGGGTATAACATTTGATTTGAGAGTTTGACAGCCACAGCTCTAGTATCCTCACTTCATGTCTCACATTCATCTCTAATGTCACCTAGCTGATATCTGACACAACTTAGATTTCATAATCTTTATGTCACTTCCATCTATAAGTCTGTTAGCAATCATGCCCAAAAGACTACCAGAATTCTCAGTGATTCCTCTGCCAAAACTCTTGTTCATGCTCCAACTGCATTTCAGCTTCATTGCTGTAGTTCCTAGTCTGCCTAATCATAGTTACCCAGAAGACAACATATAATTTACCCTACGCCTATGTAGAATGAATGTTTCTCCTCCAACTTCATTAATTTCATGAAAGCTTTGGATTAATTTTCACATTGCATCTCTTGTAGTGAGATATCAAGCCTGTGAAGCTCAATCTGCTCCAGCAGAACCATCTGTTAAAACCCCATTAAAGCCAGCTCTGGCTTACTGCTGCCTCCAGGTTGTCTGGGGGATTTGCTGTTGATGCTTTGCATGACAGGCAGCCTTCCCTGATCCTTCAGGCTTGAACCATGAAATGCTAGCTACAGGTTCTTTCTCTTACCTTTACTCCCTTATTCTCCTTTTCTTTCACTGGGGAAAAAAGTTAGCTTGGTGCCATCTCAATGTGGGCATGTGAACGTATACAGGACTTTTGTCACTGGTGGTTGAGGGGTGCTACTCAAAATAGATGTGGCTCTTGGAAGGGATGGGTTGAAGGGCTAGAGGAAGAGAATGATGCCCAGTTTGCATAACCCAGAAAATATTTAATAGAGGTATTTTTTCCCCACTTTTAAAATAATAATTCTGTCTCCAGAACTTTGATTGCCAGGATAAAGCAGCATCTTGTGTATGTTGGTGCTCATCATCTCTCTATAGTATACCATTTTTCTGTAGTTTGATGTTCTCACATGACCTAGGGGTAACAAGGAGATTTAAGGATCATACATATGGGAATATTTTACAGTCATTTGCAGACTATTTATAAGCTGAGAGCAGCAAACCTTTTAATGTACTTTTCAAAAAATCTTGTTGCAGGAAATACAGAGGAAAACAAGAGGACCCTATCTAGTCTCTACTTACACCTGTCATGGACAAAGTGAGGAACTTACACATTCTGTACGCAGAAAAGTCCTTGATCCTGTGTAAGCACTATTCACCAATAGCTAAAGTGTCCCTGTGTTGTCAACACTGTTATGGACACAAATCCTAAACATAGTCTCATATAAGCTACTATAAAGAACATTAGCTCTCTCCCAGCCATAGCCAGTACTCTGATACAACCAGCTTTGTAGTCTTCTAGGGACTACTGAAAAAGCCCTTTGGCTGCTGCTGAGAAGGCAGCCTGCCTCACCTGTGCGTGTCCCAGATGATGGACAGTGAAAAAAACAGCTTCTTTGTCCTGGGAGATGTTACAGCATCAGCAGCCCTGCAGGGACACCTCTGTGTCCTGTTCTGATTTCCAAGTAGACAAAGTTTTTGAAGGATGTACAGCTGGGATACTGACAGAGTTTGTTATGGTTTGATTTGGACTTCAAACTTTTTATGTTACTCCTGGTGTGAATGAATGCAGTGAGGATTGCTCTCCGGGCAGACACTTCAGAACTCAACCTCTTCTTCTGAGAATAGTGGTCTTCCTATTCAATTCTATTTGATCTGGTTTGATTTGATCTGATTTCATTTTGTTCTATTATGTAAAATATCAGAGCATCTGGAAACATGCGCTTCATTTACCAGGTAAAACTGGGCTTGCTCAGTGTGACAGGATTGCATTGAATGATACAGTTTATATAACCACAATAGAAATATTAGTTTCAGTTTACAGAAAGCTGAGGCAAAACTAGAAGCAGACAAAAATAGTGCTTGAAAAACAATGATCTGGTTGTAAATCCTTAGGAAAATAACACTGGACGACTGAATTGATGACCTGGCAAATAAGTTCAAATTAAGAAACATAATACTATAAGAATATTGGAGGCACAGCAACAAAAGAAAAAATATAATGCATCATAAAAATGAGGAGACTGAGTCATTCTGAACTCCTTCTAGATGATACAGCAGTGTGTTGTAATCATGAGAAACCTAATCAGGTAATGCCTTGCCAGTGCTTCCAAAATGCCTGTCTGTTGGAATGAGGCATCATGTTTCTAAACTGCCACATAAATTTGAGTCTAATTTTCAGGGTTCAGTACTTTTACTGAGATTGCAGTTTTTCTCTGTCAATGTCAGAAATGTATGAAAGCATTTATGAACATTAAAAGAGGAATGAAAAATGTATGACCTTAGAAGGGGCACTGCTGTATCCTGCCAGCCTGGGAGTCTATGATGGCAGACTAATGGATGCTGAATTCTGTGTCACATACAAATGTCATTGCATTTCTGGCAAAGGTAAAGTGTAGGAAGCCAAATGGAAGGGCCCTGCTGTATGCTACATAGTGAACTCTACCCCAGCATTGACTCAGCTGTGTCATATTGTCATCACTCCAGTTTTAATGTACCCTCAGCAAAGGACATTGTGTTCTGGCCCATGGGGCTGCTGCCCAATCTAATAGTTGTGTGCATCTTGCTGGTGCTGTCCTGACTAGGGGAACTTTTACTGTGTGCTGTTCTACACAATACTTTTATCTTTCTCCTGGTGTTAGTCCCTTCCATATTTTTTCCTTAACTTTTACCTTTGCCATTTTTCATTATCATGTGAGTTATTCTCCAAAAATTACAGGCAGGCACTTCTGGATCATAGCCATTGTCATTTTAACTGTTGGACTGAAAGAAAAGCTGGATATTTCAAAGGGTTTAATCCTGGGTGCTTTGGTTTAAAGATTTATATCTTTTAATGCTGGGCACTTACTTGCTTTTCATTTGTATTAATTCATAGCAACAAAATGTTTTGTAAGTTGAAAACTAAATAATTGATAATGTGGGAAATCTTGTCCGACAAATCACGTATACTTCTCTTTATTTGCTGTGTTACTGGGCTTAGATAACGAAATTTTTTTATAGATTTTCTGGGATGCTCTGGAAATTTTAGAATGTTTTTTTTAAATTTTAACAGAGCTAGTTATGTTCTGCAACTGCTTTCTTGCACCCTAAAATGCAAGTTTCCATCAGACAATAAAATGATTCCTCATCATTCAATTACATTAAATAGATTATATGGAAAAAAACCATAGAGAAACTAGTACTAATTTCTGTCTTTTTCTGATATATGATTCATTAGGAAATAAGGTACTGTATTCCTTAGAAGAACAAGGAGATAATGCCATTTGTGCAAAAAAAGATATGCTGTTTTTGAAATTGTATACAGCTGCAGTAACGGTATCAGTCAGTAATGCAAGTGTGCAATAAAAACCAACCACTGAAATGACCAAGCTTACTTTTCATATCCAGGCTTATGTCATATAAAAGCTGTATAAGAAACAATGAAAGCCAAACTGAGGCAGAGATCCCACATGAAAAAACAATCTCCCTGTATTAAAATTGTTGCTGGATATAGACTTCTGCACAAATCAGGTCTATTTGGTAGGTTCCCAATGCTTATCCTGTTAACTGGCTTTGATCTGAAATTCCTGCAATGAGTATTAATGGTTTACTTCACGGATACAATTTGCAAATACCAGAATGTATGCCCTGCTGCTGCTACTGCAGTCTGGGGAGATGTTGCTGAGGCAGTCCACAGCAAGGCTGAACACCTGGATTTGAGTCTAACTGTTCTTTAGAAGGATCCTTCATAATTCTAGGCAATACTGGACTTACCATGTGCACAAGCATAGTAAAATCAGTGGTTCAGTACCAATTAAAAATGAGAAGTAATGATATAAATGAATGATGTCAAAAAAAAAGAAGTCTCAGAAAGCGAAACATGAAACGGTATAGTGAAACAGCTTCTAGATCTTGATTTTAAATTCTGATGCATTTAATTTTCCTCCTTGCTAATCAATGCTGCTTTTAAACTTGAGTTAGTAAAAAAGCATAAAACTTTTTCTTCTGCTTCTTTGCTTGCTTTAGTTTTTGTCTTGGTTTTGTTGTTGTTTACTTTTTTTCTGTTTCTGTTGTTGTCATTTTTGTTTTAATGACAAGAGTGTAATATTATTCTCCTGCATTGCCTGGCAATGCGATACATAAGAAGCTCTTGCCTAGGTTTTTAGTCTGTTCTAGTGGCTTATTTAAAGGAAATGTATTTGAATAAATATTTTGAGGTTTATTTCTGTGATTTCACAAGAAGAAAACCAGTAAAGAAATAAAAGATTTTCGAGCTTTTTTTAAAGTCACTTTCAAGATGTACCTTATTATCCAGGCTGAGTTTTATTATCTCTGTGTCCCTATAATGATAGCAAATAATAAAATTATTAACATTTCTTTTATTATTAATAACAATGATTAATTTTTATCTTCATATTTGCAGACAGATTAAGGCTGACACAGGTGCTTGCAGATCCAGCAAGATCGTGGCTGGAGATGTCAATAGACCCACAGATTGTGATATGCCCATGGACTCACAAATTCATGTGATGGGTGAACAATTTTCTCTTGGTTTGGGTGCAAAGGGTTCTAGTAAATGGGGTTACATCAGGCTCATGACTTGTTACTACTGGGGTTCCACAGAGCTCCATCTTAGGTCCAGTTCTCTTCAACATCTTCATTAACGACTTGGACACACTACTCAAAGGTACACTAAATAAGTTTGTGGATGATACTAAATGGGAGGAGCTGTTTGACTCCTGTGAAGGCAGGGAGGCCCTGCAGAGAGACCTTGACAAATTAGAGGGCTGAGCTATCAGCAATCATACGAAGTTTAACAAAGAGAAGTGACAGATTCTTGCACCTGGGACAGGACAGTTCTGGATGTCCAAACAGACTGGGGAATGACAGGCTGGAGAGTGGCCCCATGGAAAAGCATCTGGGGGCCCTGGTCCATGGCAGGTTGACCATGAGCCAGCAGTGCCCTGGCAGCCAGGAGGGCCAACCCTGTCCTGGGGGGCATCAGGCACAGCATCACCAGCTGGGCAAGAGAGGGGATTGTCCTGCTCTGCTCGGAGCTGGGGTGGTCTCACCTCGAGTGCTGGAGGCAGTTTTGGGTGGCACAATAGAAGAAAGATATAAAACTATTAGACACCATCCAAAGGAGGGCCAAAAAGATGGTGAAGGATCCGGAGGAGAAGCTATGAAGGGTGGCTGATGTCACTTGGTCTGTTCAGACTGGAGAAGAGAGGGAACCTCACTGTGGTTTTCAACATCCTCCTGAGGAGAGGCAGAGGGGCAGAGGGTACTCTGATCTCTTTTCTCTGGTAGCCAGAGACAGGACCTGAGGGAACAATATGAATCTGGGACAGGGGAGGTTTATGTTGGCTTTTAGGAAAAGGTTCTTCCCCCAGAGGGTGGTTGGGCAGTGGAACAGGTTCTCCAGAGAAGTGGTCACGGAACAAAGCCTGTCTGAGTACAAGAAGCCTTTGGACAACTCTCTCAAACACACTTTTTGACTTTTGGGGTGTCCTCTGCAGGGCCAGGAGATAGACTCGATGATCCTGATTGGCCCCTTACAACTGAGCTTATCCTATGATTCTATGAATCTGGATTTAGGATGCTAGAGATAGGCACTCTTTAAAAAAGGAACTTAGACCCCTTCAGTTAATTAAAATAGTTTTCATGGCTACTATGGCTATCTAACTGAAAAAAGAGGTGAGTATCTGCTGTTATTCAGAACCACTATTCTTTAGGACTCCTGAGCCCCATATTATCAGTTAAGAAACATAATTGCAGTGCCTCATCCTGAAAAAAAGGTTACTGAGAAAGGAAGTTATTTATTTCTTGTGTGGGATAGAAAGAAGTGTTTTGCAGTTGTTGGACATATACATATAAATAAATAAATAAATATCAGCTGAGCCCTGATACAGTAGCAATGTATCATCCCTTCCTGTACTTTCCTTTGCAAAGTATCTCTGGCGCATTGCCTGAAAGATGACCAGCATCTCTTAACACTTCCCCTGATTTTCTACCTCCAGAATAGACAGCTTCAGGAAGAAATTAGCCTGGCAGGAATCCGAGTTCTGTATGAAGCCTGACATGTTGTGATGTATGTGTTTGGAGAGAACAAGGGCAGGATATTGATCTGAGCATATTAAGTGCCATTTACTCTTAATCCACCCACTGGTAACTTGATCTTACTTTAATTTATAATGTATACTCCAATCATACACTGAACTCAGGTGTGTGCTTGGCGTGGACAAAACATAAACAGGAGTTTCAAATTGTTGTCACTAGCACCAAGTGGATTTTGTGGCTATGGTAATATGAGTGGAAAACCAGTGCACTGTATTTTACCCAGATTTCCTGCAGCAAAAAGAATCCCATTATGCTCACTCCAGTGAATCATTTTTCAGATTCTTCTATTTTGGGTTTTCTCCCCGTAAGCAATGTGATACAATTCATATGTGTAAAGCAAAATTTTCTTCACTTAGCCCAAGCATTTTTATTTATTATCTGCTCCTTTAACCACCTTAT
Source organism: Oriolus oriolus (assembly GCA_013400235.1). Lineage (NCBI taxonomy): Eukaryota > Metazoa > Chordata > Aves > Passeriformes > Corvidae > Oriolus > Oriolus oriolus. Next base: position 713,776 of record VXBT01005026.1, read on the forward strand.
AACTCTCTCTTTGCAGTTAAATCTGTGTCTCTCTATAAATGATTCTTTTGGAAAAACAAGTCTATTTCTGCAGGCTCTTTATCTGCAGTGACCAATGACTGGGTGACTTTCTGAATATAATTCCCACATTTGGCATTATTTCGCAACTGAACTTCTGAAAATGGGAAGACCTCAACACAGAAAGAACACGGTTGCATTTATTCTGATAGATTCTGCCAGTGAAGGCCTCTGCCAGACTTCATCCCCCTGTTTTCCTTCTCTTGTGCCTCTTTTAAGCTGAAACTTGCATCAAGCTGAATATTGAAGGGTGCAGTGTTTGAAAGGACTTGGGGAGATGCTTGAAACTACAGAAATAGAATAGAAATAGATGTGAGAACCACCCACTCCTGCAGATGTAGAGCATCCTGCTTCTTTCTCGGCAATAGCAAGGGAATGGATGTACCCACCTCTTATCAGAAGGTGTCAGTGTTGCCCCTGGCCTCCCCTGTGCAGCAAGGCTGAACAAAAACCCCATGGGTCCTTCACGAAGTTTACTTTTGCCCTGCTAAAATGCCTTTCAACACCTGCACCTATGGCTGTAATATTTCAGACAGTATTTCTGGATACCAAGTGGTCTCTGGGTGATGTACAGTATTGCTGGTAGGATAAGGTGGGGGTGTCAGCAGTGGGGGTGAGAAGGCTCAATTTAAGAGGGCTGAATATGCTTTTAATACTGCTAACTTTTGAGCTTGCCAGAGCATAAAAATATTTTAAGTTTAGTTCAGGTGCCTTTTACTTATCAAGTACTAATGGTGCATATATGCAATTTTTAAATTACCAGGTGCTGAGAATAAGTTATAGCTGCCCAAAAACAATTAATGCAACCTAAAATTTCTGTTCCTTATGTTCTCATCCAAATCCTTCTTACATTGTTACTTCCAGCTCAGGAAAAGGGAAGGAAAGAGATAAATTAGATTGCTCCAAAATCCACAAAGTATAGAAAAGGCACAGGAATGCAATCCAGAAAACTCATAGGTGCTTGGTTCAAAGACGTAAGGGTCTGGGAACTCAGCAACACCTCACTGAAGCCTCCGAGACAGAAAGGAGTTCTGTTATCTATTGTTTTCATGCTTTGATTCTCATTGTAAACATTACATTTATGTCTATTATACTTTATCGTTTACCCCCCCACACACATACCATTTAATTTTTTTTCAAATTATATTAATTAGGCAAAAGGCAAAAAGGCTTTGTGTGGGCTTAATTTGACTTCAGCCCTAAACTAGGAAAATTTGCAGTGTTTGACTGGGATTTTTAATGAATAGACAAGATATTTAAATTAATCCTTGTATTCACTTATGCTGAATAATGCTTTTGCACTGAATTAATTTTTTGAGGAAACAAATAAAGCAGAAGGAGCTTTTTATGCAGACATTTTGACTTTGGATAGCTTCTTCACTTCCACTTCTTGATCAGATTATTTCTAAAACCTAAGAGAATTTTCAGTGAATTGCATTTTAACATTGGTATAATCTTATCACGGTTTGCATGTTTCCAATTAAGTGTCTTATTCTGTTGCCACTGGAGTAATTGGCAAATATTCCATCAGCTTCAGTGACTGTAAAGTGAAGCTCAAATATTTCTACTCTGCTAGATTAATAAAGTTATTTTGACAGTTTTGACCTCCTCATATAAATAACAGCCAAAGAAAACTGCCAAACCCAAGTGCCAAAACCCAAAAAGTTTAGGCACATGATAGTAGATTTTTGTTTTATTCTCTGTCTCTTGAAGAAACTACAATGCTGCTTCAAAAACTTCATTAATTATATTTAGCTAATGGAATTATGCAACTCATGGATTTAGACATAGAAGTCTTTCCTTCGTTCTTTCAATAATCAGTTTATGCCTTGAAGCAAAATTTATGATTATATTTAAGGTTAGTTAATGAAAAAAACATCAAATCATGTTTATCTATAATGCCATTTAGCACATCAAAAATGAGAGGATGGATGATTGGATTCTGGCCTCCTGCAACATAGAATCTCAGCAGAAGACTTCGAACAAAGACCTATGTCTTCCTTTGGTTTTGTTCCAGTCCTGCAGAGGGAACTCTGTTCTCTCTATTCACTGACAAGACCATATGCTTAAGTAGCTCTAATGTTAGTAGAGATGGTCATCCTCCCACTTCTGGCAGGCAGTTCCCTAAGAAAAGGAAAGAACATCTGAAGTAGTTTTTGTCTGAATAATATTCTGCTCAGCTGGAGGAACTCTGATGTAAAAGCTCTTTCCAGGAGGCAGGTTTCAGAGATACAAGGAGAAAAAGGGGAAACAGATTATTTTCATGTCACCCCTACGTAATCTTGGGCATCCAACACCAAGCTACTGCCCCTAAGATGTCATAGGGCACTTTGACCATACTGTCTAGCAGCTCTTCTGGCCAGGATAAGCTCCAAGCAAAGCACTTGAATGGATTTTCAATGACAGTGGTAAAAGTGGATTTTGCTGTCTGTCAGCTGGTACCAGCTTGCCGCTGCTGTCATTAGGGGGCCTTGGAGGGAAGTCATTGTTGAGAGAGAGAGAGGAGTAATGGCTTCTGTTTCAGGAAAGAGATAAAAGGTTCGGTGTCTCTGGTTCAGGGTCAACTTTTGGTCTGGTACACCTGAGTGTCTGTAATCCACTGGCTCTGTGGCCCCCTTTTAACCACCCCCCCTTCCCCATGGCTCAGCTCAGGTCTAATATGTCCCAGCTGAACAACCTTGGCTTAGGCTGATGAAGAAATTATGTACTGAGGAAGAGCTGTGAGATAGTCTGTAGAGCAAAGCCACATGAGATAAGAAAGGTAAAATTGAAGAGCCTGGGTTGTTGAGACAGGGCTTTTAAAGATTAAAGAGGAAAAATATGAACATGAAAAGCAGAAAATACTACAAAGGTTTGGACTATGGCAAGACAGCCACACTGAAGATCAGCTCCAGGGAGCAGCAAAGGCCAGCCCTTTGCCTCCTGAGAGACCTTTGCCTGGTCTCCAGAGAACTCATGGTAAGCATGCTACTGCTGAGATTACCAATGGTTTCTTAATCCTAGCTCTACTGGGTGTAGTACTGATAAACAATAGATTCATAAATAATTGCTTTGTACTTTAAATTAGCGTATACCTTGCTTACAAAGTCTGTTTGTGCAATGCTCAAGGTGCCCAAACAAAAGGCTCAAAGGAGGGATGGTTATAAGAGAGACTTTCCTGCTGCAGATTCCTGCATGCCACACACCCCATCTTTTCTCCTGGCATCAGCAGCAGTCAGCTCAGCTTTCCAGGGGGCTGCTGTGGGCAAGACAGAGCACAGGACCATGTGTTGCTATCATCAGCTGTCTGCTGCCCTTGACAGCGTCTGGCTCTGAGTACACTTTGCATGAGCATTGCCTTCAAGCTAGCTAGTTTGCATGCTGCTGGCAATGCAGGAGCTGGTTATCACAGGCTAGCAGGGTTCCTTTGCATCTGTCACCAGAGCTGTCCACTGGGCAGTATCAGCATGGTTGCGTTACACAAAGTGGAGCTCAAGTGCAAATTAGCATATAGTCCCTGCTCCAGGCTCTGGACTTTATTTGGATTGATTAGATAATTTTAAATTGATAACACTTGGTATTGAAAAACGGCAAGGATACCTGGGCAAGCAAATGGGAATAATAAATGTATGTACTGTTCAAGTAACTTGGTGAGGAACATCTGACCTCAGGAAGCTGAATTGCAACCTAAATAAACCAGCGGCTCCTCTCCTCTCTACCTAGGTCCTAAACCTGCTGTCTGATTCTTATCTCATTCCCATCTCAAATATTTCAGGTACATATTTAGCATAACTATCCTTTGGCAATAGACTTAAAAGACTCCTGATATTTGAGAAGGCTTGTCATCTTATTGTGATCCTAATTATCACATATATGTGTAAACAGTCTATTTTTTGCTTAACATCTGTGTGAAGGGTTGCTTCCCACACTACCTGCGTATTAACTGACTAGTTCCACCGTATTGGGGATGTTGTTACATATTTTCCACCCTTAGCAGATGGTAGTTCAGGGAATATTAGCTCACTACCTTATAATAAATATCTACAAATTGTTGAAAATCAAGCTAAATCAAGCATTCTCTTATGCTAAATGGCTAATAATTTGCACTGTCCACTTTGGTGGACTCTTTACTATTTTCCTGTCAAAATGGGAAATAGACTTATGTAGAAAGGGAGAATTGCTTGCTACTGCTTAAGCAGCACATAAATCGATTGACAGCAGACTAAATTTCACACATTCCTCTTATTTTAACTCTACTGGACTACAAGAGTAGAGGACAAGTAGGACAATGCCGTTGTCTAGAAATCAGGTGCCTGCTGTGTTTGGAATTGACTATGTCTCTGCAAATTTAATCAATTTACTTCAAAAGAGGTACCACTAGAAAGGATGAATACAGCAACACATTTGTGCAAGAAAACATTTCCTTTCCACTCACAGACTTGAGCTTTATAATAAGAAACACCCAAAAAAGTATCGAAAGTGTAAAACTAAACCAACACCATCAAAATCCAAACTAGGGACAGCGGTGAAAATGACAGGTTTGAAGAAAGATAGAATGTGGCTGATTTGTGGGTTTTTTCCTTAGGACCTTTATACTGCTGATTACTGTGATGGAAAAATACTTGAAACAAAAAAAAATCAGGCCATGGTTTCCTCCCTTTAATTCCCACACTCTCACTGCTGAGCAGATCTTTAATTGCACTTTATTGAATGTGTGGTCAGGCTAATCAGGAATAAAAGAGTCCTGAGTGAGACTTTGCCCTTTGAAAACTAGTCTACAAATTGTTTTAGTGCAGCTTTCTAATATATCAGGGAAGGGGAAAGGCAAAGGAGAACTATTTGAAGGTAATTTGGTTTTAATATGCATTAACTACCAGCACAAATACTTAAGGGAGGATATGTTCTCTTTTCTGAAAAAGCATTTCTACTTCATCAGCAATGAGAAGCCAGATGAAAAGGTGAGAGAGAAGATGGGGCAGAATGGAAAACAGAAAAGAGAACTTCTGTTCTGACATTGTCCCAGATACTCTGAGCTTCCTCATGTTCCAAAGCAGCTAACTAATGCTGTCAGTTGTGGTGATTATGAAGGCTTCGTGGAGGCCTAGTTGCAGTCAAGCTTTCTGGATGTCAGGAAAACCAAAGAGGAATGATATCAGAATTTGAGAGGGTACATACGAAAGAAGAGTGTAGTTATACAGAAAAAGAGCTAACTGAAATGACACAAAATAGAAAGCAAGTGAAGAGAGGATGCTGGGAATGAACAAAACTCAGAGAATTCTACTAGATAAATGACACTCAAGTTCTTCCCACAGGAGTTTCAAAAGCTGAAATTTTAACCTGTAAAAGATGAACTATTGTAGTTATCAATAATTAATTTTTAAAAAATTGTTACAATGGAATGGAAAGTTTGGCTCAGATTTTTTAATGACATTTTCGCCTTTCTGAATCATTGCTAGTTTCAGTTTGTTTCTTTTTCTCTCCTTGGTAGGAGTATTTAGAAATTGTAATGACCTTCTGTCATCTCTCTCCTATGGGAAGGTATGGTAGCCTGCTCCTGATACCTGGTGGTAATGGTAGGAAATTTGCAGCAGTGAAGCTTGCATACTATTTTTCAGTTCACTAATTTTTCAAATCCAGTGCTGCTGAAATCCGGAGTGGTGTTATAAATGGAGATACAGAGGAACATTTCTGACTGTGTGTTCTGTGCAGTGACCATCTCCTCCACAGTGATTATAGTCACCATCCTGGAGGTCTTATTCTAGAAAACAATTTTTACTGACTGACAGAAGGAGGATTAAGGAATTTCAGTAGGCTGTTCAGACAGCTGTAGGTTTCAGACATGTTTATGGGTATATTCTAACCTTCAGTTGCAAAACCTATGCAATTACTTTTATTACACATTGACATAAAGTCTTTTTAATCTCCTTTGTAGCCACATGGCAAAGCATTTTTTCTACTTCATTATTTTTTCAAAGAACATCCCCTCTCTTCATGGGTTCATGGACAAACATCCTTGTCAGAGATAGGTTCATTACAGTTTTAATTATTTTTTAATTGTATGATATTTCCTCTCATTTTTTCCCCTAACCGATGAGTTTCACATTTCCTCTTGACCTGCTCTTAAATCCACTATAATTATTTCTATAATGGTACATTGTATTAAAGTATCTACCAAAGGACATTATAAGAGAACGTGTCTGTGTGCAAGAGTGTGTTACATACTCAAGGGTAACCTTGGTTGTAAAGGAACTATTTCAAGGTCTATTGAAAAGGTGTATTTTTTTTCTGGGTAACATTTTACAATTGCGAAATAGGCTGCATGTCTTCACATGTACACTCACTTCCATTCAGCATGTCTGCAGGGGAAGATAATCACTTTGCATGCCCAATCACAACACTTCCATCTGCCAGAGAGCGTGTATATGCACTCATTTGAACAACAAACTTTGACTCTCAAAGGTAGTAAAATATACCATATGAATTCACGCTTATGATGCTGTCAGACACAGGGATTTTAGAAAACAAGGGCTGGCATTTTAATCTGTTCTTTTACATTCACCATGTCACTGCTAGTTATTTTGTGTTTGGAAAGGACTGTGCACATTTGAAGTATATCTTATTCAATCTTAAATATAAATTTTCCCATACCTTCCTTGTTTTTTCTTGTGTTTTCTATTGTTTTGTCCCTGTGAATGCAAAAGTACATGCTTCTTTTCTATTAGACTGTGTGGCCTGTGTCATTTTAAACTGAAACTACAAAACCTGTATTTTGTTATCTGAGTAGGTTCCTGATTCCTGCTGCTATTTATGAAAAATATTGCTATTGGAATTCACTAATTTGCCTGAGACCAGAATTTCGTTTTCAGGTGAACACTTCTTCCCTGGGATAAGATTTGAAAAGTTGTCTGCTTTTGCAGAGTCTTTAAGGATTTGAATTAGTCGTTTTGAAACTCAGCATTGTGTCAATCCCAGATGAATATTGCTCCTGCGGAAAAAAAAAATCCTCCCCATGAATTGTGTGCTACTCTGGAAAGCTGTCAGCTCCCATTCAACATCAACCAGGACTCGGGCGACCTTTGATTAGCCTCATGTCACCTTCCAGTTAAATGAGTTAGTAGCTATTAAAGCTGAAACACACAACCTATCCTGCATTTTAAAAGAGTATTTAGTATTTATTCAGCTATAGACAGCTTCTAAAACTAGTGTACAAAGACATCCAACCTATAATGATTTTTCCACTTACATAAAGCTCCTTCTTTCATCTGATTACTTCTGGCAGTGGTGAAAAAACAACATTTATTTTAATTACAACTTTAAAAATAAAGATTCCATTGACCCTACTGCATGTCACAAACTGCCTTTCATTCACAATTCAGGCAATACTTAAAACACTATTAATATGGAATTTAGAAGTGTAGCAGAGCATACACTGTGGGCAGAAATTTCAGTTTGTGTGTATACTGTTTTCTCAGTTTTCAATATGGTTTTCTGTCTTATGTCCTCCATAACATCTTCTTCCTTTTAGCCTGCAGGTAGAAGCAGTGTGCAAAGCACTAAAAGGAGAGTACAAATGCATAGACCAGTTAATGAAGGAAGGCTAATGTTCTGTTATGTCTAACTTAGGACAAGACACCGAAAGTGCTTTCCTACTGAGAAGAATAATAGGCAGATACAAATGTGTGTAAAAACAAAGGTAATGCTGCAATTAAACCATGGGCATTAGAGCATCTGTCCAAGATTACATGAGGGGTCTGTGTAGCTCAACATCTTGTCTCTGATGGTGGCCAACTGCATATGTCCAAGGGGTAGTACGAACCAGCACAAGCATGCAGGGAGAGATGTTTTCTCTGAACAGTGGAAACAGTCCAGCTTCAGCAGTCTGTGATTCTGGACATCCTCAGAGCCTGGTACCAATGATGTCTCAGAGAAGGAGATATTCTTGAGGCACAGAGATGCTCTATACACACCTCTTTCTCGGCACTGGTCAGCACATCCTTCTCTTTTGTCACTAGCCACATTACTTTCCTTCGTTAGTCAGGGTGCCCTCTGGTCCTCCTTCCTCCTTGTCCCAAACTTCTGGATCTCCTCCTTTGAACAGAGCTGGCTGGACACACTGACACTCTGTGCTGGGATTCCATGCTGTACTGCAGTCCCCTAGCAGTTTCCCCCCAGAAATGGGGTACCTGAAAACTGGGCACTCACCACAGCAGTCACTGTGTAAAAAAGTGTAGATATACAATATTTTTACTCAGCTACTGATTAGGTCTGGAGGCAACTGAAACAATGCTTCCCTAATGTTCCCTAAATGCTTCTCTAGGAAGGTCAAAATCTCGAGGTGCTACATACTCTACTTGCACTGGATCTATTATGAGACTTGAAAATGGGGTTGGAGTCCTGTTTATTTTTATCTCTAGAAGTCCCTTCTTTCAGGAAGCCCAGAACATACTTTTCAGGTCTGGCATTATGCTGTACCTAACCTAAACCTAGCAGTCCAGCTTTAAGGCCACTGTCTGTGAGTGTAGTCATTTCAGTCTCAGCTCTAAAAATATTCTGAACTGCATCACCTGCCTCAGAGATAAACATAGCTTCTCTCACTCCTTCCAGCCAAAGCTATTCTCTTTTGTAGGCATTCATAAAATACTTACTCTGCCAGAAAGAAAACATGATCATAGTGTTTTATGGTTAGGGTGCCACAAGAGAGAAAGTAAGCACAGCTCACAGGAATGACTGCTGAAAATATTGAATCTCCATTCAGTCTTTTGCTGCCACTAAATATATTTACTAAGCAGTTTGACTGTTCTGCTAAGCATTTTTCCTAATATTTTCCCGTGAGCACTTAATTTTCACTTAGCTTCATCTGGGCATCTACATGTCAAAATCCAGGACACAAGTTTATGTCACACATTCCCTTCTGATTCAGCTGAAGCTGGACTGCAGCTAATGATGTCTTCATTTTTTCATATTGGTCTTTCTCTTGAAAACCAGAAGAACTTAATACTTCCAACCAAATTATTGATTTTTAGTTCTCCCAGCTATGTATTAGCTCTGCTATTAGAGGTAAAACAATTCAGCTTTCTTCCGCTGTTGTACATTTCCTATTTCTGTGCCAATGTAGCAGGATAAAATTCTGCAAAGATTTGGGTTTAGAGATGGTAATAACAGTGTGAAAGGAAAAAGAGACAATAATTACCATTAGCCAAGAAAACTTTCCAATGAATGAAAAAAGTGGAGAATACTCCCAAAGGTCCTTCTTTGTGACACCTGGATTGAATAAGACACTTGAGCCCTGAATCTAATCTGCTGTTTTGCACTATCTTCTTCTGCTCTTCATAGTTACGTTTCAAATGACCTTCACTTCCCCGGAGTATAGTGTTACTTCTGGATTCTCTGATAGTTTTGTGGTTTCAGTTAACAGGAGAAATCTTGTATTCTCCAGACTATACTGGTCAACTCTTGTTTTCATTAGGCACCTCTGTTTCTAGTTAGTTGGCTCTTGTTTGTTTTTTTCACCTTCTGATTTCTACCTGTACTTCAAACACTGAAGTTTGTCCAATAGAAATGTCAAACTGTTTGAATTTATGTGTCAGCATGAAATGTTGAAGTGGGACCTTGTGAACACCTGCATAAACTGTTCTGTCTCTTAGCTTTTTGTTCTGAAATTTCCCTGTGGAGTTTTAGCCACTTTGGGAAATTATATGTAGACATCTGCAGTCTAGATATTTTCATCTGAGCTAGTCGCTTTACACTCTTCTTTTAGCTGACAAAGAGACACAAGAACTTTTAAGCTGCCACCAGTCTGATTTACTTTAGAAGACTTGTAGAAGATAGGGTGAGATGCCCTTTAAAAGTGCTTATTCCTCTGAATTGCCTAGAGAGGAAACTAGGTGAGATTAGGTTAGATTAATCCCAATTTTTATTACTTTTCCCTTTTCCTTCCATAAAAGCAGAAACTCCCACCGAATATTCAAGAAACCTGTGATTATTTTTTTCTTGCAGGGATTTTCTTTTATTTCATGCTCCTTTACTTCTCCTTTCAGTATTTTACTGAAATTAGCATTTAAGGAAATGTCCTTCCTGGGGTCTTCTTTATTTCCTTGAGGCATGATATTTCTTCTGCAGTCCTGCAGTTTTGCTCCTTTTCTGCTGATATACAGTTGTGTAACTTCAAACACACTGCCTCCAAAGGTGACTAGTTTTTATTCAGTTCCAATTTCTAGTTCATATTTCCATGTCTTTCTCACTCCCTAATCTGTCCCTCCATTCAAAATAGAATTTTGTAGAGTACAGTTCTGGCTGAGATTTGCACTGTGCATTTTCTTTTCCAGCTCCTCTTTACACCCTATATTTATATTCATTTCAGCATGGAAGGGCTGTGACAGCTGCTGTTTCTTGCTTCCCAATGTGATCTTGAGTCTTTGACAGAGGATCTGAATTTTATGTTCACACAAATGCTATTTATCCAATTTTTTTACTGTGACATTTGAAGAGTTCTATGTGTTCCTGTGTTGGAATGAGAACAAGAAAAAAAGCATTTTTGGCCAATAATATCCAAGACCCAATACTCCTTCCATATTCTTATATGTTTCTTTGACATGGTACTTGCGTGTTACAACCCTCTATGACACCTGTCACAAAATGTTAAATGGCTGGTATTCAGCTAGTTGTTTTTTGAATGAAAAACATTTTTGTCCTGCTTTCCTCACTGGGGCAATGACTGACTGACTCAAACTATTTTGAGATCAGGAATATGATGCCTTGATCCCTACATGAATAGTATGTATTCTGTAGAGTGTGATACCATGAGAATCACCTCCCCTAACTGCTTATCTCGACTTCTGCCTGAGGAGCTGAGATAATTATTTTTTGTAAGCACTTCTTATCTGCAGCTACTCCCTCTGATGTCAAGGGTTTCAGATTTATAGTTTTCTCTTTTGGCATTATTTATGACCTCTTTACCAGGTTTGATTTTCTTTTTCAAAGACATCAAGCTCAGATCTGGCAACCATGAAGTAGATGAACAGGACATAATTGGAGGGAATGTGAGTGTCCTACCCCACATCTACAGGAGACAGGTGATGGCACAGGGACTTTTTGTGCCAGGACAGGTAAGGAGATAATGGAGGAGCTGTCTGTTAGCAGCTGACTCTGAAAGCTGATCATGGGAGAAGAAGAAATTCCATCTAGAAAAAAAGAACACAGTTAAAGCATGGCTATACTTTACAGTAGAACTCTCAGGCATGTGGGAAACAGAAGTTCATGTTACTCCAAACAGATGAGAAATCAAATTTGCATAGCCCAGGCCCTGTGTGAGGGAAAGAGTTATTGAGTTATCAGGCTCAGTCCCTCCTCTGACAAAATTTTGAGAAAGAGTTCGAATTGGTGATTAACTTTGACAATGGATTCATAATTTAAGCCTAAGCAATGATAAAAATAGTCCAGAATTACAAAACTTAGGCTTTAATTCTGAAGTGCAAGTTCCGTCAGCAATATCGCAAGCAGCTTCTCCTAGATGCTGCATGGATGAGGCAGAGATGGTTCAACAGGGATTTCCCAAGAGATTTCTCTAGCAAGGCACTTCCCTTCCTCACCTCCCAAGAAAGATGGAGGGGCCATCACTGATGAAAGATTTTGGCTTGTAATTGTCTGTTATATTTCTTTTCTCACAGTTTTTTGTATGTGAGTTAATGGGACATCTTAAAAAGTGATTTCTAAAGGGTTAGTAAGAATATATTAATTTAAAGAAAAACTCTCAGGATTTTTAGATATTATGAAATGTCCTTGAAATAAAAGATGATGCATCTGCTAGGTGTATGTCATTGGATAATAATTAATGGACCTCAATGTAAAAATATAAGGGAGGAAAAGAAGAGAAATCTGGGGAAAAATAGTATGTTTCAAGTGTAGGCAATGGCACTGATATTTTTTCAAATTTCTGTGTCTGGTAATGACCACTCTTGAAAGGAATCTCTGTTCCCTGTGTTCACTTGCATTTAGAACTGCTGAGGCCTATTACAGTCTCAGCTTTTGTGAAAAACATAAGGAAAAACTGTTGGAAAATGGAAACATTTGTCATTAAAATTTTCACAAAAATTTGTCCCTTCCATCAACTACATTTTTAATTTCAAATTGTATGGCTGACTCTGACATAAACAGTTAAGTCATTCATTGTGCAAATGTCTTCCCCTCTGCCTTGTTTCTTTTTCCATTGAAATAAATCTTACATTGAATCATTTGAAAGGATGAAGTTTAACATTTTTTGACAATTTGAGTACTTCAGGCTCCTTTCTCTAACAACTGAAAGAATGGAGCTTTTGGGCTGACAGACAAAAATATCATTACTACATATTAACACACTTAAATACGTAAGAAAGAAAATAACTGCCTCTTTGCAGTAACACTCCTCTGCTGATGAGTGGTGAATATGAGCCATGTAATCTTCAGAGACAGTCTTCCAGACAGCTCCCTCCTGGCTAGCTAAATTTTGGCATGTTACAAGCTGAAGATTCACAGAAGGCAGGAACAGCAAGACAGAGACACTTGGAACTCTAAAATATAAAGCAGAGTTGCACTTCTGTGTGAAAGTCGAAAAGGTTAGAACATGTAAGGGTCCTACCTACCCAATGCTGGAAGAAAACTTTGGGAGTGGAAAAAAACACTTTTTAACCCATGCTTTAACCTTTTGAAGCATGGAGGGCATTCATCCAGCATTTGCACTTTCTTTGTTATTCCTTCCTTTTCAATTATATTGAATTTCCATAATGCTTCACTGTGACATTTCCTTAGCCTCAGCTTTCTTATAAGCATCTCATTCTTCCAGAAAAGAAATCACAGATAAAGTGGAAAACTACCAGCAAGGCTTTATACCAGCAGCTCTGAGTATGGGAAGGAGTTCAGTGGAAAAACACAGCATTTGGCTGTAGAAACACAAAACAGGTGGTTATAGGTCAGTTCATGTTCTTGTCAGCCCAGATTACCTTAACAAGCAATTCCACAGTGCTTAGTTTCTCAGCACGTTCCACCTATAATTTCACCAACTGGACTTTGGGCTCCAAGCAGTTCAGCTTCAGGTTATTGACATCAGCTAGAGTGATCTTGCTGGTGCCACCTGGCCAGATTTTAAGCAGCTTACAATTCTCTTTTAAGCACTAAGGCTACTCCGAAATGAAACTCAAGCTCTTTCTTCTTCCACAAACTATCATAAGCACTGTTGCCTTTTCTGTCGATGCAAGCACATCTTTGGTATAGGACAAGAATAGTAATCAAGTGTGTTATGAAAGCACTTTAAGAGATACACCCCTGAACACTATTCTTCAGAAGGAATCATAAGCTTATCTGTCTAAAGGAAATCATTATCACATTTGGATGCTGCAATTTAAAACTCAGAAATTATAACATCTATAGCCATTCTCCTACTGTTTTCCTCATCACCTTCCTACCTCCCCTTCCCTACTGTGAATTGGGACCAATACAAAAGGTAAAAGGATAAAAAACATGACAAGTATTCCTGTCATGAAATTGTGAAAATGCATGCAGGGCAACCTCTGGCCACAATGTCATCTCTTTCAACTTGCTTTACTCTAAGTGCAGTCATTAAAGTCCACTTCCATACATTTAAATTTAGAGCAAAAAACAGTCTTCATAAGTATTAACCTCAACTTCTTTCAGATTGTGCTCATTTTCCTGAGTGGAGCATGTGATTGGTAAAGCAGCCCTTCAGTGCTGTGTAGTACAAGCCGTGTTGCAATATATAATGTAGTTTGACTTGCTATTGTGGCATAACTTAGGGTTAGATCCTTAAAGAGCTACCTTGTCCTAGGGTATCTAACTGCCAGCGTGTGCTTAATGGAAACCAGCGACTTAGGGCGAAGGAGACCTACTCATCATCCTTCCCCTTCTTGCCCACCCTTTCACACAGTGGTTTGCCCCCCATTCTTTGCCAGTAGTTCAGGGAAAAGGGTGGATTTAGGCATTGTTTGCACACAACCATCTGAGTTTTCTTGGTTTTTATAGAGGGCAAACTCTTCCTGAGCTGATCTACAAATACAGTTATTTCTGATCTGGTTCTACCAAAATATTCTACTTTGTCCTTTGCACCCACAAAAATAATCATTTCAGTTTTTCAGGTCCACTTTGTGTGTTGGTTCCCTGCCAGTCTATCAGAGAAAGGTAAGGAAAAATACTGAAAATACACTGCAGATTGTCTGAGAGGAAAACTCCAGGCTCTTTGAGAAAGACTGGCAGTATTAATGTTCTTAATCTAAAACAAAACTTGTTAGGGGTTGCTGATAACATGTTAACCTATGGCTGATCAGCTAACTTCCTGTAGTTTCTCCCACCTTTCTGTCTCTAGCACATAACCCCTTGTTCCACTAATATTTAAATTTCTCTTTTCTCTTTGTTCTTTCATCTGTCTTATTTTCTCAGGGTATTGTTTGCTTGTTTTTAAGATTATGAGATCCTGGACCACAAGCAAGAAGTTCTCTTGTGTGCAAAGAATTCAGTGCTGCTAGCAACAGTGATGAGAGCTGGTGGGAACACTTTGAACTGATCATTTTATGTCAGGAAAAGCTTTTTTTCTAAAAACAAAGACTGTTCTATGCTGTTGGTTTTAACAGCTTTCCCCATAGCCTTGTTTGTGAGGATTGGGATGAAGTGTGCAGTAAAAGACTGAGACAGGAACCTCGTCTTTCCTATCTAAAAATGGAGATTTTTCAATGCAGCTCCATTTTGTGATTTTTAAGAGTTTACAAATAACCTTCTTCAAAGAAATATTCAAAGTTTTCACAAAATTTATATTCTTTTGTTATATCTGAATAATATTTATAAGTAAGCAAACAAGTGTCTTTGATGTGTAGTTCTCATCTATTTTTTTTCTGATTTTTTTTTATTATTGTCTAATATTTAGGTCATAAGTTCATTTTCAGTTCATGTATTTTTTAAGTACCATGATGAGACATCTGTGACTAGTTCTTTGAAATTATTCACATTTTCTCTCACATTGGCTTTGCTCTGTTCTAGAAGAGGTAAGAGGCCTTTTGATTTCTTCGCTGAAATCCTGGGTCCTTTGAACATAATAGCATGCCTGTGCTCAGTTTCAGTTCAGAAACAGCTTCACCCTTTATCTCTCCTCTTAGGAAAGTGGTGATCATTCCTACTTATTTACTTGTGCCCGTTTACTGCATGATGAAAACTCTTTCCAGGGCCAAAGTAGAAGCCATTCTACGCAATCTGGTCTAGCAGAGATACTCGTGTACTGTGACAATAATGAACCAGCAGTGCCCTGGCAGCCAGGAGGGCCAACCCTGTTCTGGGGGGCATCAGGCACAGCATCGCCAGCCGGGCAAGGGAGGGGATTGTCCTGCTCTGCTCTGCACTGGGGTGGCCTCACCTCGAGTGCTGGGGGCAGGTTTGGGGTCCACAATACAAGGCAGACATTAAACTATTAGAGAATGTCCAAAGCAGATCCATGAGGATGATGCAGAGCCTTGAGGGGAACCTGTATGGGTAGCGGCTGAAGTCACTTGGTCTGTTCAGCCTGGAGGAGGCAGACGGGAGGCGTCATCGCAGCAACAACTTCCTCAAAAGGGGAAACGGAAGGGCAGAGGGGCAGACACTGATCTCTTCTCTGTGTTGCCCAGTGACAGGGACTGAGGGAATGGAATAAAGCTGAGTCAGAAGAGGTTTAGGTTAGGTGTTAGGAAAAGGTTCTTCACCCAGAGGGTGGTTGGCCACTGAAGCAGGCTCCCCTGGGAAGTGGTCACAGGAGCAAGTCTGACAGAGTTCAAGAAGTGTTTGACCACCCTCAGGCACACGGTGTGATTCTTGTGCAGTGTATTTACATTGGGAGACCAGTTATTTTCCTGGCTGTGAGAGAAATATAACATTAGAGCTCATTTAAGTTTCCCTATTCACTGGAATTCATTGGATTTACATGCATAAAACATAGGCAGTCATGTAAACCTCCACTCCCCCCAAAGTCCAGGATTGGCACAGGTTTTAGTTGCATACTTGTGCCTTTTAGGAAAGCAAACTAGTTGAAAGCAATGGTATGCCATCCCATATGGCTTGTTAGAGGGGTCCCCTCTGACAGGCAGATGCCTATTCCTGTCCCTTCTCTGTGGTTCACTTCCCCTTCATTTGCATTAGCATCACCACAGGACAACTGTGCTAGGAAATGGGCTAGGGATATAAACCATGGTAAGATAACAATTTAGGGAGAGAACAGGTTTCAGGACTCCTTTCAAATTCAGATAATTTCACCATCCCAATTTTGCAGTGCATTCTCATTAAGAATCGCACAAGTATAGCCAAGGACACTAGTTTGTGTATTGGCAGGATGAGAAGCAGAAACCCCTGGGACAGCTTCATCACCAAGCAAAGGACCGTGGGAATATAATAAGGTTTTTTAAAGAAAAATGCCACATAATTTGAGACATGAAAAATTCATGAGAGCAAACAAAGTTGTCCCTTTTGTTTTGGTTTCCATCAACCATATGATGCTTTTTCTGCTTTCCTACCTTACAGTACTGTTACAAGGTTTTTTTTCCAAAAATTGTTTGCAATGCACTTTGGGATGTTGAGATAGAAGGCAAAATCTGTATTGTTATAAAGAATGAGTGATTATAAAAGTTTAAATTCAAGAAATTATGCATGCAAACTTCCATGAAGCTTTTTAATAGAGTACTTAATAGTTTCATTCTTTATGCCTGAATGTGAGCTATGTAGCTTTTTATGACATCATTTATTTCACCTGCACACACACTCTTCTACTCTTTACATAAAATGTACATGTTCTTAAAATAAACCTGGCCTCTCAGTGTTAAAACTGGAAAGTTTGAAAACATGTTGATATGTTCAACTCTTTGAAAAAAACCAAAGAAATAAGCAAGAAGGAAAAGTTGTGTGGTTTGCAGACTGATCAGTTTGAAAAAGCTGCTCATTTGCCCTCAGCATTGCTATGTAGCCTTGTGTTGCCCTCTGGCCAACAATCAGAGCAAACAGATTCTTCTAACTTCTGCTTCGCTGCACCTGTTCCAAGTGCTGCCATGCAAAGAAAATTAGTACTCTTCAAATAAAAGAAGTAAAAAAATAAGAAAAAAGTGGAACAGGTGTTCAGGTCAATAGTTTAATTTTAAATATTGATGCTGAAAGTTTCCTTCCCTCCAGAAAATAAAAATTAACCAGTGTTCCACCAGACTCTTAGACTTTCTCTGAGCAACCATTTAGATCACTAAATGAATATGCAGAGATGTATTTCCATGCATCCAATTTTTCAAAAGTAGATGGCTATTTTTTTTAAATCTTTGTTTGTTTAAATAAACATATAAATAAATCATGTTATTTAGAGGTGAACAATAGAACTATTTTAATTAGCTATGACTCAATAGAAGCAAAGCTACACAGACCTGGAAATTAAAAATAGACCTACCATATGCTCATATTATGCTTAATACTTTTTACAGATACAGACTTAAATTAAGATTAAGCCTGCACTATTCAGATGCCTCGTTTAAAACCTGTTTTAACAAAACTTGCATCCCTGCATACCCAGTGACAGATCTTATTAACATCCCACATTGACCACCCTTGTTTTCTGCATAAAGCAGGCTCCTCTGTAGGCCTAAGGTAGAAATTCCTGCTTTGAGGGACCTCTTTGGGTCCTTTCCTATTTTGGGTGAAGTGTATCTTTGCAGGAGTACAGGGCATTTAAATCAGGAACCTGTCTTCCACTGGGAGCTTACAGAATGAATAGAAATTCATAGAAATGGAAATAGATCCCATCTGAAGAAAGACATTCGGTGAACAGAGTGATGCTGCATTTTCAATACTGGACTTGTGCATTAGAGGACTTCCCAGAGTTCAGGGCACCCTCTCAGAGTGGTGAGCAAGCATCTGCCATGCCCTGGCATGAGCAGCAGGCAGCTTTAGTCTCCAGCACGAGCACGTGCTTTCCCCACAGCTCTCCTCACAGACAACTCGGCACTGTGTGTAGCCTTATGAGGCCTGTCAAGCAACACCAACACGAGGTACAAATGACCCTCACTCCTATATGGCAGCTAGGCCACTTGCTTGGGAGCAACAGGAAGCTAAGGGTCCTGGCACGTATGCCTAGCACATGGCCATTTTTGTTTTGCAGTCCATTGTGTGCTAAGACAAAACTTATTGCATTGCAGGGTGCTTTTACTGCCTGCAGGGCCAACAACCACTTGTCTTAAACCCAGGAAAGCTTTGACTTCAGCAGGGGCGAAGCTGTGGGTGTGACGTAGGTTAGTTGAACCTGGATCATAGCAGAGTTTTAGAGGGTTACAAGCGAACACATGGCCAGTCCAAGTTGCGGTGGTTCTGGCTCAGCTAAAGACCGTCGAGATGTGGGTGGTGGAGGTACAGGCATTGGAAAACAGGCACCCTTGACTGTCCTCAAGGGCTTGCCCATTTTAACATTTCTAAATCCTAAATTTTGCCCAGCTGTAAATCAACTCAGTGGCTACAACATACTAGAAAGCAACTCACAGGAAAAAATTCACTGCTGGGTAGAGGCCTCACAGATGAGTTTGACAGATCACATCAAGGCAAGGTACTTTTTCCCAAAGGCAATGCTGTTGGGTTGGCTGGGTTCATTATCCCTACTGAAGAATCGCTTTGTACAATATCACTTTTGGTTGTAGTCTTTGGTTGGACAGATTTAGGGCAAAGCATCTTTACACAATTTCATACTGGGCTGTGTGGGTGAAAGAAGATCCTGACTCAAAGGAAAAGTAATTTTTAATCTTCACAGTGAAGCACTGATTTTAACAATGACAGCTGCTGTGTGCACTTTGTCAGCCTGAAGTCACACTGCAAAACCACTGTGACATTCAATATTGCAACTCAGATTCTGGCTACCGCAAGACACAACCCTAATGTACAGGGTTGAAAATTTTGCCCCCATATGCTTCTCTGTTAGGAGACTAAATTTTATCCTTGTGAAACTGTTGACAAAAGAAAACTGTTAAATCTTCAGTGCTAAAGGTAATTGTCCAGCACCAGAGTGGAAGGATGTGTAAAACTCAAGTTAAACTCACTTATCTCAAACAAGATATCTTTCTGATATCTTTCTGAGTCTTGTGCCTAAATAACCAATTAGCAAGGTTCAGGGCAAAATGCCTGTATTCCTTAATTTGAGGAAGAACCTGAAAGTGCTGTCTCCCTGTTCTATGCAGATATCTCAGCCATTAGATTTGGGGATATTCATATTGCTAAGTAAAATAATATTTAAATGCAACGACTGTTTAATATTTAAATAAAAGGGCTACTGAAATCAGAATAATGCATAACGCAGATATATCTGAATTTCAGCTTTTGTTTCAAGCCAGCCATGTTAACAAATAAATCCATACATTAAACTATTCTGGTATACACCTGGGAGGAGAGTACACATCACATAGCAACCAGGAATTCTGTGTTTTGTAAAAGGCTCGGTCTGATTGTGCTGGTTTGGAAACTGCATTGAATACAACTCCACCAGTGCAATGATCAAGAGAATATTGAGTCTGGAGATCCAACTGGGTTTACGTTACAACTGAGTACTGCCAGAGTTTGTGCAGTACATGATATAATGAGTGGAAAATCCAGATCTGCCATTAGGAAAGGGTCAACATTTAAGTGCCAAAGTGTTTTAATCCAGTCCAGGGTTATGTAGTAGCTGAAAATATATACAACTATTTTATTTATTAAATTGTTTATCTCATCTATTTATGATCCTTATTCTAGGAAATTTAAGAGAAGCAAATTTCTTAACATAGCAAAGCCTGACTCTGTTCTAATAATGCCCAAGACTGTGCCAAAATTTACAGCTGTGGAGGTTCTCTTCTGCCAGTTCCCATTATCGTTTTATCATCAGCCTTGTCTTTTTCCTTGCCATGCTACCCTTTGACGATAGCCTTTGTCTTCTTAGATTAATTTCTTTTTGGTGCTAATTACATACAGTTTTTTCAACCTGACAAAGTAATCAGTACAACTGAAAGGAAGCACCAAGATCATTGGCATTCTGAAAATTATGGCCTCAGAAAGCTGCATCCCATCTGTAAATTTACCTGAAAACTACCCTTTCCCCTGTTCCAGACCTGAATGTGTGCTGAGTGTTACAGATCTCCTTCTCCTGATATTCAGAAACTTTCTGGTTCTAACCCTATTTTTATTCTTGGGCAGATTATAACTGTCATTTTCTGTTGAATCTTAAATATGGATGACTTCACATTTTATCATCCTGATTTATTCACTACCAATGCAAACTCAACAGAGTTAAAAAAAAAGAGTTTCTTATTTTCCACATGCATATTCATTAGCAGGTGGAAAGGATCATACACAATCACAGTGCTTACTGAGGCAATTTGGCTGCATCTGCCCAATTTTTATTGTTTCAGGTCACCCGTCCTTTAGAATTATTTCTGTCCCTGCTGTAGCACAGAACACCCTGCTTCCCTAAATACCATCCGTACATATGATGAAAGAGTAAGTCCTTCAGAGCAAGGAAGATGCCCAAAGGAAGGAAATAATTTAGGAAAAAAAAAAAAAAAAAAAATCCACACTAGAGATCAGAGGGGAACTTGTGACAAATGACTGACAGTGATTCTGCCATGCCTGATCTATTCCACATGGCCAGCATTGGAGGCAGTTCTGCCATCTGTATTTCCAGGTGGGAATAAAGGACATCAGAGAGAAAAATCTATGGTGTTGAAGAGCAGAAAGTGTGTTGTGGGCAAGAATGATAAAAAATTGCTTGGGTAGCTGGAATAAGCTCTTCTCAGGGAAGAAAAGAGAGGGTGCAGTTTTATTGTTTAGCACAGAAGAGAACCCATTATATCAAATTGCTTTGGGCATTTATTTAACATCTGATTGCCTAAGGCCAGGCATCTACAGCCCTTTACAAGCAGACATTAAAGACTCTGTTACGTTGCACATGCACTATGGGGCCTCTAATCCCTTCTTCCTGTTTATTTTGTTGGGTTTAAGTCTGCTGGTTTTAGTGGAACTACACTGGCACAGAAATGGAACAACACAGGACTTGATGGTGTCATAAAAGCTATCCACCATACACTGTACCCTGTGAACTTGCATGTACACTACTTTGGTACTTTCATGCTGAATAGTAATTGGTGTACACCTTTTCTCTAATTATTTTCCAAACTTCAACTGAAATAATCTATCATTCAGAATACAAGCAAGCACCAAAAATAAAGCCTCAGAGAAAAAACATCCTTAGTTTTTCTCTCATTCAGAAGGGATTTTCTGACTTCCTTGTAATGAGGAAAAATGCACTTTCTCAGCTGTAATGGGAACAAATTTACTAGACTATTTACAGCACACCTGTTAACTTTCTGTGCCAGGAAATCTTTTTGAGAAAGGAATTTTTTTCTGAGGCCCAAATTTTAACTCCCTCGTGTTTCTCTCTGGACTTCTGTGCTGCACAGGAGAGATATTCTTCATAATCACATTTCTAATTATTTTTTTTATGGGCAGGGAGATGTCACCACATTTTTGACTGGATGAACAAAATTTAATATTAGTTAATCCACCTTATTTCCTGCTTCAGGGAGCCATTAGATTTAATGGAGCAGTAATTCTGGCATTCCTGACTCAGACTGGCAATCAGTTTCTTACAGTTAGATTAGCAGCATATTCTGGGCTAGAAGATCCTCTGACAATCTGCACAGTTATACATACGTTGTCTCACTCTGATTTACATTCTGAGTATTTATATTTACAGAGTTGGCTTGAGTTTTTGTAATGAGATGTCACCCCAGTTTCACTACTTAATGTTTATACTACTCCAACTTTTTGTCACTTGTCACCACATGGTTAAGAGATCAGTGAAGGGATTTGCACAAGGAGTCACTGGACATGGCAGACTTCAGATGCCACCCCACAGGGTCTCTTTGCTGTTATCGACTAACTACTTCATAATTCATAAGATAAGCTACTTTGGAGTCATAAGGTTGTTTTTTTTCTTCAGAACACAAAGATACCATCTCTAGATGAACAATAACCTATAGCGCTTCTTCTTAGGCCTTTTCTGAACGTAGCTTTTGTTTTCCTATTGGTAGTGAACTGCAGATATTTGGGGAACTGCTTTCTTTTTCTGAAAGTTTTCAAGGATTACTTCCATCTTTAAGCACTAAATTCCACAAGACAACTTTTGGAGATGACTTTCTTCACATTTATTTCATGTACCTGAACAGATACCATAGAACATGCTGTACTGCACTGGTTTACACCATGGTAGCTCTCTAGCTGCACCTGTTATTCTTACAAATTAATTTTTTCTGTACATTTCTGAGGATTATTTTGTCTTCATATAATTATCTATTTGGTACTGACCTATTTCAAAAGAAGTTTCTCCTCACCTTGGGGTGAAAACACTGTTGCAAACCCAATAAAAAAGGATATTCTGAAATCTACTTTCTTAGCTTGAATAATGTTTTTCTACTGACAAGTGGACCTCTGTAGAGGTTTATTATAGGGCTAACTTACCTGCAACAGATTCGTTAGAATATTAACCACTTGACCTATGTTATATAGCCACTACCCAAGAGAGCAGGAAATTGACGTAGAAACACCTAGAAGAATTACAAATGGAGCTGGGTCACAGATTATGGTAAGTGACCTTGGACTTTGCAAAACACTTTGTAATATTAGCTAATGCATTATGCTCATTGTTTTACTAAAAACTAGGATCAGCATAGGCTGGTGATATTTTGCAGCTGCAGTAGTCATAAAAGATTAACCATGACAGACAACGTTGCAGTCTTTTCTAATATGCAGCAGGTTTTGAATAGAACAAGTTCCCAACACTGATGAAACCAGACAAGAGTTAAAGATTGCCCCAATGGGAGAAATATTGCTATCTATATTTTGGCAAAGGGCAGAGGCCTGAATCTGGACTGAAATTCATTTATTTTGGGAGCTGTATATAAGTGGAGAAAGAAACTTTCAGTCTCAAGAATCTAACCTTGCAGCCTAGATTGCAGGTTGTGGCAGCAACCACAATTTCCTAACTTAATTGTTTTGTTACTGGAACAAAATCTGCCTCTCTTACACATCTCTGACAGTCTTCCACAGCTCTGTATAAGACTGACAGAGCTGGTGACTCTATTATATAGGCTGTTTATGTTTGAACCCCATCCTCCTTTCAGTGTTTCATTTCTCTGAGTGCGTCATTGATCTTTCTTTACTCAATTTAGGATTTAAAATACCTCTGAGACAGTTATTTTAGATATTGAGCTACATTTTGATTTAGCTTTGTAAAATATGTGTAATAAGAACAAAAAACAGTTATGCCAAAAAGGGATGACATCGCTTTTGGAAGTACAGTTCCTTCCTAAACTAATAGAGGCCAACTGCTATCACCTCTCACGGAGAGACATTTCACTGAGTGTCTTACAAGACGCAGACCTGACATGTCTAAAGTCCATCAATGGATTTGTCTGCTTCCTGTGGGGAGACTGAGTGTAGGTGGCCATGGAAGGAAGTGGGTTGAGGGCTTTCAGAGGGGTTGGGCTGCAATGTGCTATCACCCAGGCAGGGAAGGTGCAATTCTCTCAATTAATTTGTGTTAAGGACCTGTGGTTTGGATATTAACCTATACTAACTCTGTTCTTTGTTGCTTGGCTGTCCAGATTGCAGTTCAGCTTTGGACAGTCATTAAAACCTAGAGAGAAAAGACTGAAAGTATCATATTTTATTTTTTTTTAAAGTGTGGGGATAAGACTTACTATTTTAAAGCCTCCACAGAGAAAGTGGAAGGCTATTTACAAGGTGTATTAGAGGTCAAACTCTCACTTTAAAGATTATTGCACAGGCACATCAATCTACGTTTTGGAGGAAGAATATTACTTTCAAGAGTCTCAGAATGTGCCTTCTACTGCTCCTATGACAAGTGAGTGTATGTAAATATAAAAGAAATTAGCATTACATGAAAAGGAGGGAACTGGATGGCACATCTTCTTCATGGCTTACTTCATGGCTTACCTCACTTGCTATCAACTCACCTGCCTTCAAGCTGCTTAGGTCACCACACACCAAATAAAAAATTCTCATATTCGGGCTAGGTGTGCTGACATCAACAGCATTATTTCAGATCAAAGTCTTCACAGCCAAGTTTATTCAAACAAATCTGCCTGGTAGTCATCTACAGACTGACCACAATTACTGGCTGGTAAAGAGAGGAAAGCTTTCACAAGTGAGTTTCAGCTCTAGCACACCTAGCAGTGACCTGCACGCTAAAATTTGCTCTATATTTTTGCCTGAAGATAATAAGCTCTTTAAGCAAACAGCAGCATCTTTTATCCCTCATGAAGAGCATAATACTGACACAGTGCTTTCTTAAAAGTCTTTGGCTTCTTTTTAGTACCTGATGCAATGTCTCTTCGTCACACAGGTCCTTCTCCCCCATTAACAGCAGCAGCCCAACCTGTCATACTATTTTTAAATCACAGATTTGCCACTTTCAAAGAAAAGAAAAAAATCTGATAGCAATGAATAAAATGGTTATCTGCTTTGATGTAAATGCCCTGCTTTATTTGAAGTCTATTTATAAAAATGTATAAAACAAACTTAAAATTTATATGTGACATTCTGGCTTTCAACTCTGAGACAATGATTTCTAGCTTCCTCCTGAAAATGAGACTCTTTTTCTGCTGCCCCTTCTTTGTCTTCACCTGAAAATCAGCTTTTATAAAATACCATTCTGCATATTTTAATGGCTGATGCAATCAAGAAAATGCATAAAGTTGTAATTGAGCTCACCCACTTAAGGCTCTGCATTTGCAATTGCCATCTAGATCCCAAATGCTGTCACAGCAAAAACACTGCATCAGTGACAGTTTTCTCATTTTATCTGTCCACAATGGGTAATTGTAATTCTGTCCTGGTGGGTTTACTAAAAATGTCTTCGTGAAAGCCTCCTCCTCCATATGGTGACAGATAAGAGAATATGCTGTAATCCCCATTCTTTGTACGGGGAGCTGCTTGCCACTTTGACAGAGAGAATGAACGCCAAGCTCTCAAGCCCACTTTTTTATTGTTTAGCTGGTCATTGCTCTGGATTCATTTTCTGAACTATCAATATCTTGTCCCTTTCGTTTTCAGCACTCATCTACTGAAAATGTTTTGTTGTTCGTAACAAAAAGTTCTTAGAGGAGTAAAATATGTTTTTTCTATCTGCTCTCTGTGACTTGACAGCAATCTTCTCAGAAACCTTAAGCAGTGTTGGGCTCCCATTCAATTCAAGATAGTGCCTGTAGAAAAGGCTCAATGGGCTATGTCCAAAATACTATTATTGACCTAAACTGGGAACTAACTGTCTAAGTCTTAAACACTAATCCTGAATATGAGTGTTCACTGTCGAAAATGCCCTGGGGGAATTTATGTCCCCTATGCACCTTTTCCCAGTATTTGTTTTCCCTGGTACATCTTTATCTTGCCAGGTCAAAAAATCAGCACTAAATTGAATCAGGTCAATCAGGCCAATCAGCCCAGGACCTAGGTTTATTATAGAGATTATCACCAGAGTAGTGCAAAACCATGATCTTTACTAAATGAAGTGGGAGCTTCCTCTTCAAAAGAGAAAAAGAAATCTGAGTAAGCTCTTCATACAACAGCAGAGTGCCTGTAACACTTTCGTTGTTTAATTCTGTCGCCTGCCGAGGGGATTCAGACCGAGCACCTTGTCAGTCCCTCTCAAAGGTGCCCTACCTTCAGGAATGGGGGTTAATCTCTGCTGGGTGGCAGTGTTGGTATGCAGCTGTGCAGCTCTGGGTGTGCTTTGGAGCAAAGGAGGAGGAGAAGCACTGGTTGTCACACTTTAAAGAAATACTGGTATAACTTTTCTCTTGCTGATCAGGGTACCTTTGCAGGATGGTGTGGCAGGGCATGTCACCCCCCTCCCACCACAGACGGCCAGTGCAGATAGGAGGGATAACACAGGTGGGCAAGGCCCATCAGGTGTCATCTGCTGGCACCAAACGTCTGCCAGCTTAACAGGTATGGGAAGAGTTAAACAAACACAGGTGACCAAAAAGCCTGTTTTTACACTATAAAAGTACTACGGTTTATCACAGAGGCAAGAAGTCTCTCACACACCTTTTTAAGAACGTGTGAGAAGATTTCTCCCCAAAGCTGGACTCAGTTTTGAGGTTACTTTTCCGGGAATTGAGAGAAAGGACTTAGATGTGTACTCCATCAAGAATTAAATGCTAGGAAACATTGGATCCTATGTTATGCTATTTCTTAGCCAGCTGTAATTTTAATGGTACCTTTAATTCCATGTGTATATCCCCTTTTTGTCTTATCTCTGTGTAGTAATAGTCTGTTTTAAGTCTTATGTCTGTTAGTTTTGTGTCTATAAGTAAATAATCCATTTTATAATAGACCTAATCAGCCATTATTACAGAACTTGCAAATAAAAGTGGATTTTGGGGTGCTGGACACCTCAATACAGCTACTGCCTGCTGCCAGAGGTCTGGACAACAGACAAGAGCTGATTTAAACTTACAACATCCATTCATAACAAATGGGCAGGCTAGTTTCCAGCCCCTGGACACAGGAATACATTCTTCTTTTTGGTCATATAATTAAAAAAAGTATTCAATGACTCTGATACTTTATCATGTGGAAAATAATATATCCTCCTGCTGCTGGATTTCAGAGGGTAAGACAGGTTCCCCCTCCATTTGTGAAAGGAGTTTTAAAAGGTGCTGAAGTCCTTGTTTTGGAGGAGGGTTCAAAGTTACAAATACCAGTGAGGTTGTGGTAAATCTAAACTGTTATGAAAGTCTATATTTAGGCCATATGCTTGGTAATTCTTATTAAAAAACTTTAAATATTGCCTCACATCTAAGTTTCTCTTTCCTAAACGAGTGTGATTTTTTTTGGAACTTTCTTCAAGGTGTCTGGACGTATCTAAGTGTAATAATTCAAACAAAGAACCTCAAATAGTTCCAAGTCAAAGCCAGGCATTTTCAATCTAGTGATTGCAATGCTTAGCATCAGAGCATTATTCAATTTGATTTTATTTTAGTTAGCACGTGGTCTGACTCATAGGTCCATGAGTTGAACTGGTTCTGTATTGAATTTTCAGATTGACAGTGACATTACTGAGACAAGATATTCAGTCTCAGAATAGCACATGTGTGGGGAAAATACTGGTTTAGAAAGCTATTTTTTATATAAAAAATCTTTTCTTTCAGTCATTTCTGAAACAAAAAATCACTAAAAAAGAAAAAAATTTTCTTATTTCATCATAACAGAGAAATATTAAATGATTTTACGGTTTTGCTTTATCTATTCTTTCCTATAGAAAAAAAAAGTAAATATTCACAGAGGAAAAAAAAAGGTAGTAATCTAGGGGGTTTTTTGCCAATTATTTCTCACACACACAAAATTTTTGTTCCAAAATTCCTTAAATATATTTTCTCTAGACTAAATATTCAGCTGATTGGTATGTTGCTTAAAATCTTTGTTAATCTCCTGTCCTGGTATCTTCCATGCGTTCATAACATTAGCAAGTCAGATAAAAGAAGAAAAGAAGTCTGACTGTATCTCAGTTGTTCTTTTTGCTAGAAGAAGCCAGGTCCAGGATTCAGGAGCCTGCTGCATTAAAATAGGTTACATTACCATTTTTCTGAAAAAAAGTCATCTAAGGAGTTTCACTTTGGGACCAGGGACAGAAGCCCTTGCTGTCAAATCTGCATAACTGCAACCTCTCATCACTGGCAGGTAAAGCCAATTATGTTTCTGCTCAGGTCTAATTTTTCTGCTTTCTCAGGGAATAAACAGAGAGTTTAAGTGCCTGCCTACCTAAAAATTATCACAACAGATCATGAGGGTGACCTGCCAATGGAAGCACTTCTAACTTTCAGGGCATTTAGGAAAATGCATAGTAAATATAAATCTCTATCAGATCCTGGACAGAAGGTGAACTCAACTGCAATCTGCATTTAGATAGTATTTAAGAGGATCAGACACCAACCAGACTCCTGAAGAAAACTACATATTTGATCTAGTGCATTTGAAAAACTCTGATGTGTTATTAGACCCTTAGATTAGAACTGATATGAGTTACACAGCAAAGGAATAAGAATCTGCAGCAAGAAACAATTTACCACAAATAGGTAGCAGTCATTCTGTACCACATTTGATGTCCCAAAATAGAAATGAAATATTATCCAGAAGGTGATAAGTGAACAAACACAATTGATTCTCAGGAAGAGGAGGAGGGAGATGGGTAGGAACATTGCAATTGACTTTGTTGTGTTATACCAGGGAATGGAGGCTGAATGAAATATGTTTAGCTTGAATCTGAACTGCCAGTGCAACTGTTTGATTAAAAATAAAAACTTGCATCATGACAAGCAGCATTCTCAATCTACTCTTCCCAATGAAAAAGCATTTTATGTAGCTGCACTGCATTGCAGTGCAGATATAATAGAGTATGTCTAGTTTTAGGTTGTGTAAATACGCATGATAAACAACTAGTTACAGAGGACCTGATACCTGATATTACAGAAAAGGAAATAAAAGATAGGAGGAAAATATTCCTGCAATGGGTTATCTAATATCAGATATGAAACTTGCTAATGACAAAGTGCTAAATCATTTCTGGGATCTGATATTATTTGTAATTTGTAAGTCCCAGCATTTCCTACTAACCATCTACCACAAAAGTATCTGATTCCTACAGTGAAGTACCACAGCAGCACAGAAGGAAGATGCTTTCTCTACTCAAAGGCATAAAATAAATTGATAGGTGTAAAACTGTATTTTTAAGAAACTGAGTTTCCTCAAATTACTAAGTGCTACAGAACTGTTGTGAAGATTATTTATTTCTATCATGTTGATAATACATTCAAATCTGTTAGATTTTTACTGAAGATGTTATAAATTAACATCTCAGGGTTATGATATTTAATTAGGTGAACATCAATATTAATAACCATCTGTGGCTGTTATCTACACTTTTTCTGGTGTAATACTATATACCATATTGCACTGAAAAATGCATGTATACAATTGAAAAGGAACGAAAGAAATCAACGGACTTTGAAGAAAATATACTAGAAACATCATCTAATTGCTAATTAGACTCACTAAAAATCCAGTATCTACAATGATTAATGTGCTCTTATCAATAGAAAGGAATGAGTCATTTTGACATATTTTTGTGTCAAGTTTTCCTTAACAGTACAATTAATCTTTCAACTTAAGGGGGAAATTGTTTAGTACACATATCCCCCTTTCTTCCCTGACTGAGATGGAGCATTCTTTTTATCATACTTTTTATTCTTACTTGATTTTTATTAGCCTGGCCTAAACTTTTGGTAATATATTTAACTTCAGTATATAACTGTTCAATTACTCCAAGCAGCTGGAGATTTATCTATCATCATTTTCACTAGGGACTTTGAGGAAAAATTTTAGGTAACCACACACTAAACTTTTCAGAATAGAGCCATTTGCTATTACATTTGCAGGAAAGACACTGAAGGAAAATAATTTGTGGACTCAGGAGCAAGACTTGGTTGAACAACCATAAGGTTCTGTCAATAAAGTGGCCACAAATATTTCTTCTGGATGAAATTTCTTAGTGCTACAAAAAGTCGGCACTGCTCTTTGAAGCCCTTGTAGTGACACGGTGATTTGCTTGAACTTCCCAGAAGAACTGCTGAAAGAGTCTCCACACTGACACATAATGTATATGGAAAGTAACACAGTCAGAAGAAGGGTCAGCAGAGTTATATTTACAGCAACAGTGACCCAAGGACTCAACACTTGGTATGGATGGGTACCAGCTCCTGCTCCAGCACAGACTGCCTGCAGCCCAGCTGCCAACTCGCATCCTTAGGATGTTGCTAACATTTGCAGCCTGGTGGACTCCTGTTCCATACAAACCTGCCATCATTCCCTGGCAAACCAGGGATTTCACGATGTGCATTGCACTTTTTCAGAATGAGAGGGATAAAAAGTTATAGCCAAAGGAGGTGCCTATAGAGTGCAAGTGAGGTACCTCAGTGCAATCCTGCAAGTGCTTTATAAGCGTCACAATTTTAACTCAAATGTTCTTCAACCACTCACAGCCATTTCAGTGTACCTGGACAAGTTCTACAGCTGTCACAGGACAGCTGTTTGGCAACGATTTCAATGAAATACATGGGAAAACTATTTGTTTCTTCACTCTAGTGGTGTGTGGAGTTGGTACTATAGATTTTACAAAGTAAGAAGTGTACATTTTCAAAAACAGTGACTTCTCTGAAATGCTTATAATTTACAGAGATTTTGTGTGTTTGAGGTTTTGTTTTGTTTTGTCTTGGTTTTTTGGGGGCTTTTGTTTGGTTGGTTGGTTGTCGGTTTTGTTAGGCTTTTTTTCTTTATTTGGAGGGGGTTTTCTGGTGATGTGCAAGGCAGGGCTTTAACACAAACATGAAAGAGATAAATATTGCTTATATATTACACAACAATTACAGGTTTTGGTAGCGAAAACTTCTCCAGGCCAAAGAATGGGAGCAATCTTGTATCAGATGCTCCATGCTTTAATCACCTTTGTGCCCCATTACTGGATCTGTTTCAGTATCTCTGTATCCCTCTTGCACTGAGGACCCCAGGAATGCACTCAGCTCTCTACACGTGTCCCACTGGGGCTGAGCAGAAGGAAAGGATCACCTCTCTTGAACTGCTGGCAGCACTCTTCCTCATACAGCCTCAGCTACAGTTGGCCTTCTTTGCTGTGAGAATCCATTGCTGGCTTGGTGTCCACCACCAGGACCCTCATGCGTTTTCTCATAAAGCTGGTTTCCAGTCAGGCGTCACACAGTATGAACTGGTGCATGAGATGATTCCTCCCCAGGTACAGGGCTTTGTGTTTCCCAGTGGTGAACTTCACGAGATTCCTGCTGTCCCATTTCTCCAGCCCTTCAAGGTTCCTCAGAATGGCAGGACAGTCGTCTGGCATATCAGCCAGTCCGCCCTGCAATTTTTCATCACCTGCAAACCTGCTGAGGGAGTGTTCTGTCCCATCACTCAGATGACTAATAAAGATGCTACAATGTATTCTTCACAGTATTGACCCCTAGGGTACACCACCAGTGACTGCTTTCAAGCTGGACCCTGTACCGTCCGTCACAACGTGTTGAGGTCAGCAGTTATTTTCAATCCCCTTCACTGTGCTTGTATTTAGTCTGTACTTCATCAATTTGTCTAGAAGGATGCTAAGCAGTGTCCAATATTGAAATCATTCCTTAATTCAAGATAAACAATATCCATGACTCTCCCTTCATTCACTAAGATAATCATTTCATCACAAATGACTATTAGATTGGTCAGGCACGATTTCCCCTTTGTAAATACATGCTGTTCTACTCTCAATCATCTTCTTGTTCTTAATACCTTTGGAGATGGTTTTCAGGAGGATTTGCTCAACTACCTCCGTAGGGATTGAAGTGAGGCTGAAAGACCTCACCCTACAGGCTAAACCAAAACGGCAACCAAGGAAATTCTCTTAGTCTAAGACACTTACAAAGACCACTTGCCAAGATGGCACTTGGGTAACGGAGCTGCAGCCTCACCTTTCCTCTGAGCAGCCACAAGAAAAATCACAGTGCAGGACTGAGTACCTTTGAGGGTAGATGCTGAGGTTCACATTTCACAGGTACAAGATTATGACTGCTCTTCCAGTCTCTGCCAAATGCAGATTGTGTCTTTGGCAGGCCCATTGAGGTCCAGAGAGGGAAAATGGTAACACATCTTTGAAATGATGCAGCAACTGTGATTTAACAGGCCTTGTGAGTCTGATACAAAAGCAGAATCAGTTTTAACAGTTTCCTGTCCTTTTTTCTCAGGGAAATTGCGAGAAAAGCCTCCTTCTTTTGCTTTAAAGAAAAAGACGGTGAAGCCACTGCTACTAAAAGTACTGCAGAAGAGAGGACAGATTGGGTGCTCCCAGTATTTGGTGTGACATAAGAACCCCACCACTTTTAGCATGGCCTTGAGTGCCAGAAGTGCTGGATTTAAATGCAGGACATGGCATTCACTGCAGGGATATAACCTATAATCATTGTGAGTTAGCTGTACAAGCCCTGGAAAATCCTACTCTTAGTCTCTGTTTATGACATAGCCACTAATTAAGTGACACTGTAATGAGAAGCGGGTGGGAAAGGAATACAAATTGTGCCATAAACGGAGCATCAAGCACCTCTGGGCATTGGAGAAATACTAAGAGAGAAAAACAGAAAAATACTGAAGAACAAACCTGTCTATCTTCTTTGTGGTTAGTTTGTTGCATGCTGAGTGCATTTATATGTAATACTCATATCACCAAAAGTAACCACAGCTTTGTAGTGCCACGCTGTGAAACATGCCCTCGAGCAAGTGACTTCCCAGAAAATGATGTTACAGCATCAGTGTATCAATGGCTTTATTGCTCCACAGTGTAGTTTTCAGCAGGCTGTGCTTCTGGGAGCAAAACAAGGCACTGCTTTCTCACCAAAAGTGTTCTTGTAAAAATCTAACAGTATAGTTACAGGCTGGAAAATAATTCTCATTCTCTGGTGCGTAATTGCCACCTTTCTTCTTCAGGTCTCTTCTCTGCCCTGTGTGTAATCGCAGTTCTCTCTGCAAGCAAATAGATATTCTCTGTATTTAAAAGCATGGGCGACTGGCTAATAATGTTGGAGTGTACACTATGCTTGAATCAACAAACAAGGGTAGATCTACTGCTTCTTGGGGGAGGAGTAACATATGTTTACTGTCTGGCTATAGTCACGGTTGATTAAATCATTGGCTGATGCAGAATAGCACTATATAAGCACTACAGACACTTAGGGTTGTTTTTGCTTAATCACGCAGAGTACAATATCATCTATTGCATTAAAGCATGAGGCCTCTGAAATCATATAAGTGAGCTTTCTGCCTCTAATTTTGTGTAGAGAATTATCATTGAAGAAATTTTTTTCCTTCACGTAAAGGCCAGAACCAAAGTAAAGCAAAACAATAAACCAAACCCTGCCCTCCACAACTTTTAGCCTACTTTCCCTAAGAGATATCTGGCCTTTTCAACTTTTTAGATTTCAATTGCCATATGCATCTGAGAATGAAAGTATGTTTACATTAAACGTTTACATTTTATCCAGCAATCAGTTTTAAAGTAAAACAATAAAATACTTTTGCAACAATTTTAATTTTGCTGTACAGCACATACTACTGTCAGTCAATTCAAAGTCATTGTTACAGGCCTCACTGAAAGACTATAAAGAGCATAAAACTTTGAGAATTCACACACCCTAAGGTGTGTACTTCAAGTCTGCTCCCTCAAAGATTTGCAATTAAACTAACATGTACCTCATTTAACCAGCCAGGTGACAAAAGCACAGGTCATGCAATTTTGTGCTAATATTTGTTCCCAGAATTGACTGAGGAGACAAGACGGTAGTTTAATCCCAGGGACAGAGTTAGTGAGACATGAAAGAGAAAAGGATCTTGAAGGAAGTATCTGGAAAGTGTTCATATAGCTAGTGGTACTTGATAAAGAGTAGAACAAGTCAATACGCTACTGAAATAATAAACCAGCTGATGCCAAAGCATTTCGGAAGAAGGTTAGTTCTCTTAACAAAATGTGACAAAGTAATCCAAGTCTTCCATTCTTGACCGAGGGAATAAATTAAGGCTGCAGCTGGGTCCAATGATACTTCTGTTTTCACAATGACCGTACCTCTCACAGCCAAGCTTAATTTACTGCATTTCTCCTTCAGCTCATCCTGGTGATCCCATTCAGGAGAACACAGGGCAAGCTCTGCCTAGAGGGACAGGATGATGGCAGTGTGCCCGAGCTGCAGGCCGGTATCTTGCATGGATCTACCACACCTTCACTATGGCCACCTGCTACTTGGTCCCAGGTGCTGAGCTACCCAGGCTCTGCGTTGACATCTCACCACATTTTGCACAGCCAATCTGCCCAGTGATCCTGGGTCGCTGTGGGCAGCTGAGGGGACTCAATGCTTCCCAAGAGCATACTTGTCCTGGTCTGCCCCTGAGGGACAGCACATCCTTGGGCAGCTATTCACCACTCAGCAGGCAGTCACTGCTCCTGGATGCCCACTGCAGTTTAGAGGAGACTCTTAAAGAGGTAGGAAGCCACGTGCAACTGAAAGGGGTGACATTAGTGGATGGCACAGCTTGCTCTGCAGAAATTGAACAATTCTTCTAGTCCCTCTGAGACCCAAGTGTCCCCTCAAGGTCAAGGTACTGTTGCACAGTGGGTGTCCGCTCTTGACACAGGGTATCAGAGATTGATATCTCACATCCTCAGATTCAACAGATCGCTACTCTTGCTCTGAGTCTGGAGGATTATGAATTTGGGACACCATCATCCAAATCAGTTGCTTTATGAAATAGATGTTAGAAATGAAGCAACAACACCACCTCAGTCCTCCCTAGAAATGATCCCTGTGAAGTGAAGAGGATGGGACAGTAGGAATTCACAAAAATGTGGGCAATGGAGAACAGGATAAAAAGTTATTCACTGCACTGTTTTTCAGTTATTTGCTCCTCTTTACAATGAGCATGAATAGCTCCAACCAGTTTTCTGGCAACAGAGGCAAATGTCACAGCTGGAAGTCCATTCAAGATTAAAATACATAAATTAAAACTGTGAACTAATTTTCTAAGGTCCCATTATAGTGTATTGGTTTGCATAGCAAGGTTTTGGGACAAGAGGGAAGGAGTGGAGGGGAGTGGGGGGCTACAGAGGTGGCTTCTGTGAGAATCTGCCAGGAGCTTCCCCCATGTCCCACGGAGATAATTCCAGCCGGCCCCAAGATGGACCTGTTACTGGCCAAAGCCTTCAGTGGCTTTGTCCATCAGTGGTGATGGCCAGGTCCATCAGTGATGGTGGTAGTGCCTCTTGGATAACAGATTTAAGCAAAAAATGGGCAGCTGCAGCTGGGAGAGAGAATATGGGAGAGCAAAAACTCTGCAGACACCAAGGTCAGTGCAGAAAGGGCAAGAGGAGGTGCTCCAGGTGCCAAAGCAGAGATTCCCCTGCAGCCTGTGGTACAGCCCATGGTGAGGCAGAATGTGACCTTCCAGTCCCTGGAGATCCACAGAGGAGCAGAGATCCACCTGCAGTCCATGGAAGACCCCATATTGGAGCAGGAGAGGAGTGTGAAGAGACCTGCCCCAGAGGACGAACGAGATGAAGAAACAACATGTGATGAACTGATGACAGCCCCTATTCCCCTACCACCTGCACTGCTAAAGGAGAAGGTAGAGAAAACTGGGAATGAAGTTGATCCTGGGAAAAAGAGAGGGGTGGGAAGGCTTTGGTTTGTTGTTTTTTTTTTTTAAATTCTCATTATCCTACTTTGATTTTATTAGTAGCTGGTAACTGGTGAGTGACCTCTCTCTGTCCTTATTTTGACCCATGAGCCCTTCATTATATTTTCTCTCCCTTGTCCAGCTGAGGAGGGAAGGGATAACGCAGCTTTGGAGGTCATCTGACATCCAGCCAGGGTCAATCCACTTCACCATTATAAGCAGTGAAGATCCAGTCCATACATGTGTGGAGGCTAGGGGGCAGTTTTCTGTCTGGTATCTCAGGCTTGGACGATTCACTCCACGTGTGACAGACTGCATGGACTTGATCTCCTCCGCCTACAGAGGGAGCCTGCGGAGCTCACTCTGTTGCACACTTGAACAGGTTTCTTTAGCGGGCGAAATTTCTTCCCAGGTCTCAGTATCAGAGGAGAGCTGGAGGTGGGGGCGCAATGTCAGCAGGGGTGGTCAAAATGATCGTGTAACAAAAAAATGGGAGAGGCTCCAAGGCTACTGTGGAGGCAAACATCTCCTTACTGTGCTGAGTTGTTCAGCACGTGTTTCTGCATTCAGTATGCAAGCACTCAAACACACACACATATATAACCATGACCAAATAGTCTCTATGGAGCCATACGTGTATTCCCATTAAAAAAATGCAACCTGTGCAGATAAAAAATGCAACCTGTGCAGATAATAATTTAGGAACTACCAAACCCACTTTTGAAAACTGGTCTGCAGAATATGGCAAGAGCTGAATCCAGAGTGAATATTTATGATTGAGATTATAGCCCTGTGAAAGTGGACGCTTGTAATACAAACAGTCAGATATTTTAACTGTGGCTTTGCCAAGTGACCCCCTGGGAGCCTGATCTGAAGCCCATTTAAAGCAATGGAAAACTTCCCACAGACTTCAATGGGTTTTAGGATCAGACATCCAATGTGACTTGCAATGCCTGTGTGTTAAACATCCATTTATCTCTCTGTTCTAAATCAGTTGAAAGTCTATAATACCAAATTTGTTTTAACTCCTAGACCTGGGGGAGCAAACTACTTTCAGTGTAACATGCAGGGAGTGATATGAACAGCTTCCATTAACAGTAAGGGGCAAATAGTGCGTAATTCTTAGTGTGTAATTCTGTATATGTTACAAAACTTTCCCTCATAAAATGTCCTGCATTACACATAAAAAATGTTCCTGCTATTTTCAGTTCCTAGATATTTATTGGACATTTCTACCAGCAGCCATTTCTTTCTGCAGAATGGTCTTCTATCTGTTTTGGGGAATAGTATATTGATACATAAATTTTGTCCAAAATATGCAAGAGCCATATTTTAAACATGCGGCCTATTTAAGAGACAGTCCATACATTTAAAACTTCAACTTTCTCTGTGAAGTGAAAATGAATTGTACTTTTTCCTTTTCATTCTGTAATGCAAGTGTTTAATTGTTTCAGCGAAAGACAAATAAAGGCAACACATTTTATGTAGTTCTTTCCAGAATGAGCAAAAGATGACTAAATAGAATTTCAAATGGGAAATTGTACACATAAATCCACAAGCTTTGCCATTTGACATCAAATCTTTTCCCATATTTTTTTATATCATTCCGTGAAATG
This sequence comes from Oriolus oriolus, assembly GCA_013400235.1. NCBI lineage: Eukaryota > Metazoa > Chordata > Aves > Passeriformes > Corvidae > Oriolus > Oriolus oriolus. Next base: position 750,768 of record VXBT01005026.1, read on the forward strand.
CCGTGTTTTTCTTTTCTCTTCAGCACAACAAAATGCTAAAGGCTTGTAGGAGAGGAGTGAATAGGAATTTTATTAAAATACTTATTAATTTTTTTTCTCCTGCGTGTGGAGTAGCCAGCATACCTCACTTTTCTGTTAGAAGTAACTCCAGATTTGTATTATAACTCTTAGTGTGTCATCAAGTAACTGTGATAAATAGGCTACTCACTACTTATAAAAAAGCTGCATATCATATGTTAAAATGGAAATAACTGGTGTATTTGGAGGCAAATACATTTTAAATGGTCTCAGTAGAACTCTATCATGAACAGGGCTGATGCATTTTGATCCTGGCTTTGTCCTTGACATCCACTAGTAAGTAATAGCTCAGCAGGCAGTTCTGAACTCTTTCAGACCAAGTAATATCATCCAGGTCATTCATTCATGTTCATCATCTCTGTCAAGGGGAAGAGAATACTTCATTATCTGAGATCTTTTTAATGGTCACTTCTGACACGCCTGCTGTGCCTGGGCAGCATTTTTTACACATCTTCAACTTCAAGTGACAGACATTCATGGAGAGAGTCTTCTGTCCTTCTTTCTCCATAGCAGTGACTGTAGGATTCACTTTGGGCTGGTTTTGGATTTGTTTGTATTTCTGAACAGCAGATTGTTATATCTTGTTATAGGAGATAGGACTTTATTTTTGAACCTAACTGTGCAACTTCTTTGTCTATATCAACGTATGTTTTTGCACGTTTCAACTGAGCAATTTTTCATAAAATAGATCATCAAAAGCAGAAATTTTTCTGGACTTTCCTTTCTTTTTTTTTTCCTCTTTTCTTCATTCTTTGGAATTTCTTTCTTACAGAATAAATAGAAAATCCTATTTCTGGTATGTCCAATGGGGAGCAAGTAGTAGAATTTTGCATGTCACTTCCTAAAATGAATAATTTCTAAAAAACTCTATATACTGAAAAATCTTCACCTAAACTTGGTTAGATTCCTGGTATGTTCAATTTGACCCAGTGTCTTGGGGTGACTTTCTGATGTGTATCCCCTGTCACCTGCTCTACACCCAGACATGAATCCTGTGCCTTTTCTGAAGCTTTAAGGCAGACCTGAGAGAGAGGAGAGAGGAAGCCGGTGGAATTCCTTTGGCGTTGTGTTCAAAAACACAGACAAGCTCGCTGGCTTCTTCTGCCTGGCTGCTCTGCTTCTGCAGCAGGGAAGAGAGTTACACTCCTTTTGCTTTTTAGCTAGTTTCTTGTTCGTTAGCTAAAGTATGGAGCCCTGGGACTTTGGCGTCTTCATCTTCTCTTCTGGACTGTTTGGAACACCAGAACATCAGAACCTCAGGGGGAGGCCTTTCCACAGAGGCCTGGAGGGGTCCACACTGACCCCCAGCTCTGGAGAGGAGAAAGCCACACCCACAAAGGACTTTGAAATCTACCCAGGTTCTCTCCACAGTGAGAGGTTTTATTATTTAGCATTATTCTTTTCCCATGTCTGTATGCATTGTGTTTGTTAAATAAATAATTTTTTTTTTCCTTTTTCCTCCGAGGAATTTTCTTTCCAAACCTGGTGGGGGAGGGGTGGCTGAAATCTGCCTTCTTTGGAGGGGATGTTCCTCCTAGAGCGTTTCCCTTAATTTGTCTCAAACCAGGACATCCAGAAATTAATTATACCAGTAGATCTCATCTGCTGCAAATTGTTTTATCCTCCTGTCCTACACTTTTACTCTGGAATACATGGTCTGCATTGCTTCTTCCATCGTTCCCTCTGGATGAATAGATAACTGTGCAGCCTTCTCTTCTGCAGTTCCTCCAATAACGTTGAACCTCAGTGCAGTAAATGGTCATGGCGCTGACACTGTTACTTGGTAATTATGAGGAAGAGAACTCTGATAATTGAAAGATTAAGCTGTTCAGTGCCTACCAGGGGGTCAAGATAAAACACCAGCTCTTCCATTTATTCTCCACCTGTATGTATATGAAATTTCCTGCATCTGCTTCTGAAACTGAGCTTCCCATCATTAGTGGATTTTGTCAGTCTTATTTTGTTCCAGTACTCTTTTCCTCTCATTTGATCTGAGTTCATACAAATCTAATTTTTTGTGCACTAGTTTGAGACCACTGGCAAAATTCTTTAGGAGGTGGTATCCCTCTGTAGGTGAGAAATGTAGCCTTTTCCACAAACTGTATGCCTTTAAGAGGTATGTTTAGTGACTGGGGAATTGTCCCTGTCCTGGGAGGGATTTCTCCAGACTGAGGGCTCAAATAGGTGTGTGTGATGTTAAGTATGAAGCTTGTGACATCAGCAAGGTGCAGATACAGTAGAAATTCAAAACAATTTTTAAAAGAGGAAAAAAAAGGAAAAAAAGGTCAGACCAGCAAAATGCAGTGTTTTTGCAGCAAGAGGTTGATGCATGAGCAATGTGCCAGCTGCTGTGCTTTTTGGATGGCACCCATCTTCTGCAGTAACAGGAGGGAAGCAGTCATGTTTGCCAGCCCAAAAAAAGGGTAGATGAAACAGGCTTCTTTGAGGCACTCAACATCAGGCCAGCCCTGGGAAGAGATGGGCGCTGTTCAGCAGAGGACAAGTCTCCACTGCTGGGTGATTGCTGTTGCCACACGGTAGGGGAGACACGAAGCAAACCACAACTCCTAGACATTCTCATCAGGACTAAGCAAATATCTAGCAGAAGGTATGTCCGGTTAAAATATCCACAAGAGATCTGCACTTCATCAGAGACATTGAATGCTATCTACCTCTTCATTAGCCAAAGCTTTTCCTCATGCAAACAATGAAAGAAAAGTTTCCTGTGAACTGCTGTACCTTGCAGTCTCCAATTTGTCCCTCAAAAAAGTCCCTTACTGTTTTTCACTTTCCACGTTGTCAATCCCTACAAGAATCTTTCAACCTCTAATGCTTCTTGAAAACATCTTATCCTGCCTACATGCAAGATCAGCCAAAGAGAAAACACATAAAGCATTTCTGAAGCGTTTTAAATGGTATCTTCTTTGGGATTGCATCTGTAATACATAACCCTCTCTGTACAAGTTATTTCAGAGTTATATTATTTTTAGTTTGCTCCCAAACATGCCCAGATGACCATTTCCTCGTCTGATATTCACCACAGTACTGGGTACCCCCTCAATAAACTGCAAATACTCATAGTCATTAAAATTTCTATTCCGTGCAGGATCTTGCACTCCATCACATTAGCTGAACACTTGAGCATATGTTCGCATCCTCTTGAATTACACCGTTATTTAAATAACATCTGTAATTTCACTAAGTCTTTTCTACTGCCTTTAAAAGCCCCTGAGATTTAAAACTGTGGGTCAACTTTATTCCTGGTGTGACTCTAATCATTGAAACTACTCCAGGGATGAATTTGAGTGAAGGTCTTTTCTTCACACCGTTTTCTTTAACAGCTCTATTGATTCTGTGTATACATGACATTAGAAATATCTCAGAATTTATCATTTTAGAAATAACTGTAGTTCTTTCACAGAAGAGATGTCTCAGAACCCCACCTTTATCAACATATTAACTCTAGCTAACTAGCCATTTCTTCTACCTATTTGACAAGTTAACCCAGTAAATCACTCTTTGCTGTGCTTTACTGAAACATATAGAAGAGAATGGACAGAAAAATGGAAATGTTTGATTTCATTTCGCTTCTAGTTTGTTGCCTACTTCATAAGGGAATGTAAATAAGAAGCCAGTCTCAGGGCTATCTTATTTTTCAAAATTTGGTCAGCTACAAGTTGCTGATATAGGTGCAAATTTCCACAGTGCATAGACATTTTGCCAAGGTGTGTCAACCAAACAAGCATTACAAGGGTCAGGCAAAGTAAGTTACACTGTCAGGATCTTGAAACAGCCAGAATGCCTTGAACACAAAGATCAGGGCATTTTCTTTATCTGAGGGAAATGATGACACAGATATACATTACAGATTTGCTTACAATACATGTAGGTCTTGCTAAGTATAATCTTGAGCAGTATCATATTGAACAACTGAATCAGCAAGCATGAGACTGGATTTAAAACCTGAGCTTGGATATTAAATAAACTCAGACCACTTAGCAATTTAGCTGAGAAGAAATGTTGAACCCTAAGACCAATTAACATTCTTATAGTATTTTGAGCTTTATCCCCAGTTTTGATGAAGCAGTTTCTTTCCACAGAGGAATACAGTTAAAAGTATTTTGATGAAGTAATTACAGCAGGAATGATGCTGGGATGGGCAGAACCAGATGGGGTCTCTCTCCTGCAAGGTTCAGTAGGGGATGGCAATCAACTTGGGTCTGCTATTTCCCTTTCTGCCCTTGTTTCAGTGTTCTACTTGACTTGCAATCACCCTCCAAGGTCCCTGCCTTTATTAAGGCTGACCAAACCTCCTTTAGTGAATCAGGTCCTTGTAGGGCTACTTCCTGTAAGTACTTGTTAATTATTCAGGGTTTTGAAACCTTTAGGCTAGCCTATGCAGTAGGAAATGCACTTGCTAAATGGTGTACATCATTGCTTTTTTTAATTCCAAAACAAATCTGCCAAAAAGCACTAGTTTCAAACTAGAATTTTGTAATGAAACCCAAACAAATAAAGGCTTAAATTTTTTTCTTTTTTACACTTACGCATTTGCAAATCAAATCTTTTATCATATAATCTTTGCTACATAATAAATTATTTTAAGCTACGGGTAAAAATGTATTGTACTATTATGTTTTTCCATCTCACCAAAACTGCAGATAATATAGTGCTTGAAGTTACACTATCTGTGGACATATTAAGTAGACAAGAGCTCTAAACCTGCATCTTTCTATGGTAAATGTTGAAGCTTTATGTTAAAGTTTATTAAATGGTGCAGGCTTCTGAGGTGTACTCATCTAAGGTTTTGGTAAGTTAAATTTATCAAATTGAAAATTTAAAAAAATAGAGTACAGATTTGGAATCACCTAATGGTTGTTTAGTTATGAGTCTTTAAATTCAAGGAAGTTTTGAGTTACTATCCTGAATTAAAATGTTGTCTTTTTGATTGGTTTGTGGGTTTGTGTGTTTATTTCCTGTTATTCAATTCATTTAGGTAGAAGATGAGCACAGCTTTGTCAGAAATTATTCAGTCTTGCCATCATGCATTTTACCTAGGAAGATGACAGCATCCATATTTAAAATTCTGGTAATATAAAAATTAGATGTTTCTTGTGGCTTACTGATAGCATCTGCTGGTGGGAAGAGACTCAGAGAATTAAGATAATAATGACCTCAGAAGCTGCCTTGTGGATGATGGTTCAGATTCTCACAAATTTGATGGAATGTGTCGTACTGTGGTGGGTTGACCCCAGCTGGATATCAGGCGCCCACCACAGCCACTCTCCCTTTCCAAGTCAGCTGAACAGGAGGGAGAGAATACAACCAAAATTTCCCAGGTCAAGATAAAGACAGGGAGAGAGCACTCAGCAATTACCATCAGGGGCAAAACACACTTGACTTGGGGAAAAAAGTTTATTACCAATGAAATCAGAGCAGGGTAATGAAGAATAAAACCAAATCTGAGAGAATATCTTCCTCCCAACACTCCCATCTTCTCGGACTCCACTTCATGCATGATTTTCTCTCTACCTGTCCTCAACAGTTCAGGGGAATTGGTAATAGGGTGTGTGGTCAGTCCATCACACTCTCTGCTGCTCCTTCCCCCTCAGGGGGAGGATTCTTCACATGCTTCCCCTGCTCCAGCGTGAGGTCCCTCCCCTCCCATGGGAGCCAGTCCTCCACAGACATCAAGCTGCATCCTTCCCGTGGGCTGCAGCTCTTCACCAGCTGCTCCCACGAGGTGTATTCCTTGAGGAACAGACTGCCCCAGGGCGGGCCCCCCACGGGCTCACAGTGCTGGCAGGCACTGGTTCTGTTTTCTCTCACAGAAGCCACCCCTGTAGCTCTCACAGAAGCCACCCCTACCAAAACATTGCCACACCAACCCAACACACAGAGATGCTCTGGCATAAATAAAAGCAGCAAAAATGTACCAAATCAATGTCATAGTAATTTTACTGTGAAGATTTTCCAGTTAAGAAGATAGTCTTAATCAAATCAACATTCACCTTAAGAAAACATCACTTTTAATTATACTCAGGGAAAATACTGATGTAAAGAGTCACTTATCTGAAAAACACAACCATCCAAGCAAACAAAGGTTTCTGTCTGAAACTTCTTGTCAGGAGAAAAATAATCTATTTTATCATCAACTCCACTATCAACATTAATGCTGTGTTACAGCAGTAGCATTTTATAGTGCTTGAAGATCTGAGTTGGTGAGGCAGCAACTTCAAAGTTTTTTAAATCCAGAACGAGTTGCAGGAAAGGATTAGAAGAAAGGTCATTGACTCCAGAGAAAGAATAGTGAAAAACATCTGTTTTCAGGAACACTGTGCATTAGGAATAAATGGAGAATAAATTGTTACTTTACATTTCCCAGTCCATATGCTGAAATCATCACTTCTGCATAAAATCTAAAGAAACTGAAGATATGAAATAGAGAAGTGTTTGGTGCCCTTCCTTAATGGTTGCAGTTTAAACTGAAATTAATCAGAGATGTGAAATACCTGATCTTCAGTGAGAAAAGCAAAGACATAAATTTCTATGGCTCCTAACACAGAAGAAAGAAGTAATCTCACAATAAAGGATGTTGATATCCAATTGATATGAAACATTCTATTGTGTTACCTGGGGCATTTTGTGGAAACAAGATATGCCTTTATGGATAAAAGGCAAAAGAGGGATTGAAGAGGCAAAAAAGTATTTCTGCTAAGGAGAGCCATAGGTAGGAGTGATAAGAAGAGTTTGTGCCCTTTATGGATCTTGGACAAAAGATCTGTCTACATTCCAGTATATTATTATAAACTAGATCAAGTTCAGAAATAAGTCTCAGTTGCTGAATATTTCTACTTTCTCTGCTTTGCAGCTGGGAAAGCTGTAGATTCCAGAAGTAGAAAGCTTGAAGAAATACTAACAGGAATAAATCCAACTTTCCATTTAACTTCATAACTATGTCAATCTGTAACAAGGCCTTGCCTTTGCTAGTAAAAAGCAATAAACACTGTACAGAGTTTGCAAGGCCTTGGGGCAAATCTGTCAGGTCCACTCTTACTGAGCTTTTCTTGACCCACCTGCAGCTTTGTTTTGCTGGATTTAACTCCAACACCATTTTTTATATTTGACCAGGTGTCTAAGGTGAATTTGTTTTCTTTCTGTTTATCTTTGTATGTTGTCACCTCTAACATAAAGAAGTAACAAGTAATGTGGACATGGCAGAAGCTTTTGTATGATAGCAGAAGCTTTGAGAAGTGGGGCCATAGGATATGTGTGACATGAGGGGCATGCAGGCACGGAATGGTAAGAGGCAGAGTACAAATTTGGTACAGAAGACTCCATGCTTATAAACAACTCAGCAGTGGTCAGCTGAAGGAATACTTACCTGAAGCTGGGCAAAATTGATTTTACAGGTAAAAAAATAAAAAAGAAGGAAACATCTAATACATAAAATTTGCCACATGTAGTAAATGCGGATGCAACATGCAGCTACAGATCAGTGAAGAGCAAGGGTGTAAAAACATGCCGTCAAATGTATAAGAATTTCCCTAAGTGAATCGGGGCAAAAGATCGAGGCAAAAGAAGAAACTAGCAAGACCATATGCCTCTTGGTGAAACATCAGAAGCTGACATATCATTATAACACCATCTCCAGCACTGTGGAGATACCAACTTTACAGCCCACTGGAGGAGTGGAAGGATGAGCACAACATCAGGAAGGGATAAAAACTCAACATGTGTTTTTGTGTTAAAATTGTGTTAACAATTTTAACTACATTGTTACTATTATTGATTTTTTTTATTTATCAAACTATTCTTAATATGTATTATTATATTTTTTCTTTAATGACTAGATTTATATTATTTTTGATTACTTAATTTTATTTTGAATATACTAATGACAGACCCTTGGCTGTATATGCCACAGGTTCTTTTCTGCCTAATGCATTGAATGTAAGAGGTTATGGGGAGCTACGTTACCTCTGATCCATAAGTCCACCTAGCCCAGCTCCCTTTTCTCTGTCTTTGGCCATACAGAGGAAGTGGTGGGTGCTCTTAAGGATGCTCTGCTTAGTGTTAGAAATAATTACAAGATTAGTTTATTGGGATGGATCCTGACCTTACTGCAATCACCTTCAAAGTTTTCTGGATTTTACTCCTGACTTATGATTGTAAAAGCTGAGACCAAAACTCTTAAACTTGGCTGCCTGAAGTTAGGTGATAACAGCAATAATGAGGCACTGTGGTCAATACCCCTAAGACAAAGCAACCAATCTTTGACCTGTTCTTCCAGCACATGTCATAATTCTCTCATGCGCTGCTCTGATGAATTCATCTCTTTGTTTCCACCCCACCCTACACCCTGCCAATATTTCTATTCTCTATAGTTCCTCTTATTTGCCATGCACCCTGTCATCAACAAACCCTGTATCATTTCAAACATTTCTAAACACAAAGTCAGTTAAAATCTTATTCTCTGTTTCTGGTGATGTTGAAGTCTGCCACTGCAATTTTCTTTTCTGGAAAGGACCTTTCCTTTATTGGCAAGATCCTGACCTATGGGAATATCCCTGAGATCTGCCTTAGCTTTAGGCTCTGACTGCAGAACAGAATTTTTGTTGTTAACCCTAAGTCACCTCCCTTTTATTAAATTTGTGGGGTTTTTTTGTTTTTCCTTTGCCTTCCCCATAATTCTACATCATTCATTTCTGCACCTGGATGTAGTGTTTCCAGAAATGGTCAGGACTGTATCTTGGATTATATTAGTTGCTTCCTCTTCAGTTCCTTTCTCTCCATCTTCAGACTTACCTTTTTCAGACAATATCTTTAAAATTGCTGATGCACTCCAGGTGATCATAAAATCTTTTGTCAGGCCTCATTTCACAGATGCTATTTTATTCTGACAGCTTTGCTTATATTTAGACAAACTCCCCCCGTAAACAAGACCTGTCTTGCCGTGGCAATGTAGAAAAGCTCTCTAGATATAAAAATGGTTGCTGGGAAAATATTACTTCATATGTTTGACCATGCAGATTGTCTCAAGTGGGTTAAAACAGGGTCAAGTTATATTCAGGCAAAATAGTGAGCTCCCTTTCTAAAGCATAAGTGTTGATTCTTGTGGTAAGAATTCCATATACACACTCAAGAGATTAGCATCAACATCTTTGTAAAAATGACATTTCTGTTCCTTTCTAGTGACCCTCTTCTTCCTCTCTCTGACCCAACACCAACAAACCCAAACAAAACCACCCCCAAGCCAAACCACAACAAAAATTAATTGCAAAGTCAGACCCATGTCATTTACTGACCAGGCTATTAGGCTATACTATCAAAAATAGTGTTCACCATAAAAGGTTGACACAACTCTATGAAATTCCACTTTATTTCTTAAATATGCACATGGTTTCTTCATGATTTCTCTCCTCAGCAGGATCTTTTTCATTGTTTCTTGGGGTATTTTTCACCAAAATCTCGTAACTGTCAGTTCTTCATATGAAATGACAGGGGGTCCTTTCCCTTTAAAAGCATACACACATACCTGTGTCTACAGATGTGCACACATAAAGGTTTGCATGGTTTTGTTTCTATAGCAATAATCAAAAGGGTCATTGTTTGTGCTGCGACCACTGTATTCTTCTGTTTAGGGAAAGTGAACCTTTCGGGTGCTGTGGTAATGGCTCGGATGGCTCAAAATGAAAAGAGTGTCTTTGAACAGGGATGATAGCACGCTGTCCTCAAAATATCAGTATAAATATAAAAGCATTGCTCGAATGCACTATCTTTCAAATGACTGGCTGGCATTTTTATTGGAATAAATAAATAAGCTTAAAATCTGTGGATTACAGATTCACAACTGGAAGACTAGTTGTTCATGAGACAAAATTAAAGAGAAATAAACTCTTCACCTCTGTGTAAAGCTCAGAGGTTTTATGAAGTGGCAAAAGAAGACCACAGAAAGGAATGTCAACAGGTTATGAGAGCAAGCAGGATTATCTTCTGGGATGTGCTCTTTAAACTGTGATAATATTTAACTTCTCACTAGCGGGTGTGATGTTTGACACCTCTTTTCACACAAACCTAGCCCTGAGTCGCCTGCAGGCACGTGGCACTGATAAATTTCAGCAGGCTCTACAGAACACCATTGTAAAGTATTGAAAAAGGAGCTATATTATGCAGGTGATAAATTCAACTAATTTGGAATGGAAATGGCATTATTTGCAAATAGCTTTTTTTGCTGCCCCTCCCTGCTCTGCAAGCTGACATCCCATTATCAAGGATTTAAAATTCTACACCAAAGAAAAAGTATTGACCTTCAAGTTAATGCTATTAAAAATGTAATTTGATTCAAATGAATGGAATTGAAAAGAATCTCTGCATAAAGTGTAATACTGTCTTAATTAACAGTGCATTAACGTGCAGAAGCAGAAGGTCAGAGGCATTAATGTATTTGCAGGAAAAGAATGACCAGAAGTCACAAATCTTTAAAATAGTTAATTATTTTAAAACTTTGATGTTATGCAAAAGTCAGACATTTTATGTACTCATCTGCTTTAGCAAACAGAAGCAAAATCCATCCACTCCACGTAAGTGCAAACCATCATCTAGTCCAATCTTTTTGAATTCTACTAATAGCAATCATTCCTCCTTCCCCATCCCCGCTTCATCAGATTTTGATGGCACAAGGAGCTCTGTACTGGGTGCAGTGTGAGGATTATCATTGGAAGAAGTTGGAAAAAGCATATTTTGTCCATTGTCTTCAATTCCACTATTCCCATAATAATTTAACTTGAAGTTAAAGCTGTATCTTAGTCAAAATCTGTGTTCTTGAATGGCTTGGTGACTTGACTATAAGAAAGAGCAAAGCACCTGTTAGCCTCATTTGATTGTCTGTTCCAGTGACAGATTGCTAAGAAAGCTAAATTTTGAATTTTAAATTTTCTGGCTTTGCGTTCTAGCCATTCATGCTTATATTATATTTCATGCTTATTATACTATCAGTGTAGTTTTGTAAGAATATTTAGGCAATTAAACATATTACTTTACCTTTATGGTGAACCAAAGCAAATCCAGATCTTTTAGACGGCCACTCTAGGGATTTTTGCCAGCTTGTGAAACAATGATGCTGTTAAGATACTAACAATTTAGGAAAGTCATTCCTAAATGGTCTGTGTTGCTGAGCTGCATCTGAAGCTTACTAGCTTATTAAATTAATTCTATGTATTAGAACTATGTAATGCAGTAGTCACAAGGGTCCTTTCCATGCACTTTGCTAATCTTTGTATCACCTCAAGACCAAAAGCAGACCTATAGATCTTGTCATTCATCTGTATGTCAGCTATTTCCTAGCTTGAGTCAGGCTTTCAGGATAAGAATGAGCAGAGTTTACTGCCCAGATTTCTGTACAAGAGACACAATAAAAACAGAGGCTTTGATTCTATAAAAATTGTATTCTTTCAATTTTCTAACTCTGAAAACAAGCAAATAATAACAACTTCTTGTTATGCATTTCTGAATAGCTCAACTCAGAACAGTCAAAAATCTCTCATGCTGCAGCTTGTGCAAAATCCCCTTGAAAGCAAGCATACCAGAATGGTCCAAAATATTCTATTAAATGTGTATCTAAGTCAAGTCACTTCTTTTCACTTGCTTATTTTTTTGCATTAGCCTGATTTTGTTATAGAAGTACACTGGGCAGTTATGCTGAATTATTTGTCCATGAAGACATTTAAAATCTATACAGACTCATTGATGCAGAATACATTCTTTTTCTTAGGACAGGTTGCATCGGCATTTTGCAGTATTAACAATATTTTTTCCTCATAACTCCCAGCTTGCAAAGTGAAGGAGGAACTGCCACCTGTTGGGTCACAAAATGTAGGGAACCATTCTTGGAAATCACTCTTTCTTGCAAGTATTCATCCTGGCCCATAGCTCTGGTTTAAATTTTGTCAGTCAACCAAAGTGATTAAGGGACTGGAGCATTTCTGCTGTGAGGAAAGGCTGAAACTTGTTCAGGCTCAGGAAGAGATGACTGCGAGGGGACCTCATGAAGCTCTGTGAGTATCTGAAGGGAGGGTGTCAAGAGGATGGAGCCAGGCTCTTCTCAGTGGTGCCCAGCAATAGGATGAGAAAATCGGCAGAAACTGATGCACAGGAGGTTCCACCTGAACATCAGGAAGAACTTCTTAACTCTGCAGGTGAGCGTGCACTGGAACAGGTTGCCCAGAGTGGTTGTGGAGTCTCCCTCACTGGAAGTATTCAAGAACTGTATGCACAAAATCCTGTGCCGTGTGCTCTTGGATGACCCTGCTTGAGCAGGGAGGCTGGACCAGATGACCCACTGTGGTTTTTTTCCAAACTCATCTGTTCTGTGCTTCTGTGATTCCGGGCTTTCAGTGTGCCATCAGGCAAGACTGAACCAAGAATGTAATCTAGAGAAGTGTTTAGTTCCATACTTTGTCTTTCTAAAACAAAAGGGAAGCTAACAGCAGAATCAGGAATTCAAACTACAGCCAGTTTTGTTCATATTCTGCTCTGGCAGCAGCTGCAATTCTATGCTTTTTCATTTTGAAAGTTTGTGACCAAGCTACAGTTGAATCCTAGATTGTTAGTAAAATGTCTATTCATAAATGTGAACCTTCAGTATTGTTAAATTGCCAATAGGTGCTTTAGATTTCTACTTGGAACTTTATGTGTATTATAGAAATAGTACACTCATAGAGCATAAAAGCACTATTGGTGCATAGAGCTGTAATGATTCTAGTGAAATAAAAAAGTGTCTGAGAGCCATGGCTCATAAAGGTGCTAAAAAGCAGAATCACTAAAAGTTACAGAAAAAAGAGCAGAACTGTGATACCTGTGGACGTATTTTTCTATAGAATTAAGAATGTGGAGCAGAATCTTTAGACTCTATAAACCTACTATGCACAACCTTTTCACTATTCACTTCTGCATAAAATAGGGGTATATTTTACTCTGCAAACAATCTGTGATGAGCAGAGTCCTCAGTTAATACCTCTTGTCAGTGTGCAAAATGGCAGTCAGTCAAAGGCAAGTATCTATGGGGCAGAGAGGAGGTGAGGGCAGGAGTCACAATGTGCAACTAATCTATTATTCTAAGGGTGTCACATGGTCTCATAATACTTAGCACTAAATCCAGTTTTGATAGCATGTGATTTTTTTTAAAGGAAACTTTCCAGGGAATTAAAATGTCCCCTTGCTTTCTGCTAAGTAAAGATACTGATTTAGTCAGACATTCCTTATTTAAATATAATCTCCTTTCTCTTTCACCTGTGTGAGAGACTGAAATGTTAATGGTTAAAGGCTCAAACTGCTGGCCATTTGCAAAAGCAGTGGGTGCTTTGCTGACAGTGTGCAAGATAACAGCCATGGGGCAGAGGGTGTGAGCACCAGAGGATGACTATCAGGAATCCACCTCTATTTAGCAAGAAACTGGGATTTGAGCCAGGTAAAGGAAGAAGCTAATAATAAGAAAATTTCATGGTTGATATATTTAATAAATTGACCCTTGTATTTTTTTTTGGTATTTAATTGTATATGTAATTATATGCAGGACTAATTAGCAATGGCCCAGTTGTGCCTTAAGGCAGACTTTCAAAAGACACCAGTACCCAAACTGGGGCCAAATTTTCAAAACAGATAAATTGTGTCAATAAGCAACAATGAAAAGAGGGTAATGAAGAGCAAAAGGTAGCAAAGGAAGAGGAGAAAGAGGAAGAGCATCAGATTCACTAAAAAATTTACAGAACAAGTAGTATGAAAGCAATCTTGAATACATTTTACATCAAAATAGTTGAAAATCTTTGTTTAAAACAAAAGTTGTAAGGGAAGTTGAACTTAGTTTACTCTTTTCCGAACATATAAAATATCAGCCTGCAAACACATTAAAATTAACAACGATAATTGAAACAGATATAAAAATATAAATACAAATACATGTGCAGAGATGAAAAAGAATTTTAATGTAGATATTTAGCACTGAATCTTATCCATCTTAGGTCTTAGATTTAATATGTGGTCAAAAAAGTCAGTATATTTGCTAGGGAAAATTTGTGTATGAAGACAGAACACAGTATTTTTGCGACTGAACGTAGTAACTAGATTTGGAGTCCTTGAAATAATAGCACTTCAGGAATTTATTTATCAGTAGTGGAAATTTGAAAAACATTAGAAAACATATTGAAAGAAACTTCAGTATGGTGCATTAAAACATTTGGGAACAATTTGTAAAGTCCTAAAGCACTCTTTGTCTCAGTTGGGAAGCTAAGCTAAAAGAAAAATATTTATTTAAAGATTATACTAGTAAAACATCTGGCTGAAAATTAAATATTTAATTTAATTATAACTCCGCTTATCAGACTAGTCCTTACAGTTGTGACTACTACATTGAAATTTGCTAGTATGCTTTCTTACTAAACCAATATTGTCATCATCAAAGACCTCAGTCTTGTTCACAAAATATAAGAAATTATTTTTTATAAATTTCAATCTTTGTATTCCAGTCAAGTCCTTGATCTTGAAAAGATTAACCAAGCTATGCATTACTCCTTCTCAGATGCGAATGTAAGACATCTTAGAATATTATTTGGCTTAAAAATCTTTTGGTGGAGAAATGGTAGTTGATGATTGATTAACAAATTAGCATTTCCCAGGTTAGCCCAGCAAATTTATTAGAACCAACGATTAAAAGAAGCTGTATACTAATAGCTGACATAGTGATGAAGGCTCTTCCAAAATACTAAGAATATTGCTACAAATCTTTCTATACAATAATCTTAATCTTGACTGAATTAAGGCATATTATAACAGAAATCTGCCTTAGTCATGGGGCATCACTTGCTTTATTCAGGCTTGTCATTGCATTACCACAAATTATATAATGCAGAATCCCGGAGAAGGAACTATCCTAACATTGTCCAATACAGACACTGTGATACTTGTTTGGGTTTGTACTACTAGAGTACAGTGCAGAATGGGGACATTGGTGTAATACTGGCAGAGTGAGAGAAAAATATTTACTACCCAGTCTCATCAATAATGTAACAGAGGGATGAGACAGGTTTTAGCTATCAGACATTCAAAGTGATCGATGGTAAATAAGAACTAGGGTACCATGATATCACCAATTAGTCTAAAAATCCAGTGCAGAACTTAGAAACTGAGTGGGGAAAGGAAGATATGAGTTTCCTGTGGATAGACCTTAAACTCATGCTTTTGTCTAACTTCTATACATTGGAACTTTATGCATTGAAATGAAACTGAAAATAAGTGACTGTACAAGTGGATGTACTTTCCACTATTATTCATTTTTAGGCATCTTAGGTGGGAATCCATTTGTCTAGCTTTAGATTTCTACATCATAGATATCTTATGAGGCTAGGCTCTGTGGAGAGGAAAAAAACAAATACATTTAGGGGGCACCTCATCTGTTTTAGACTTCAGGATGAGATTAATTATACACAAGGTGCTTATTCTTCTCCAGCTATTACAAAGGAGAGCAAGTTCAGATGTATATGCCTTCATTGTAGACATATGCATTTGGTGAGATGAATTCCACCCTTTCTGTTTTATAAAGAAGGAGAAAACAGCAGCAAAATCCTCCTTTTGTTTCACTGATGAGCATGCATGAGGCACTGTGTCATTAAGGAATTGGTCCTCTAGTAAAAGCAAAACATGATGTTAGCTTTCCATGTAAATGAATTTTCAGTAAAAGGGATGGGATACTGCACTTGCATTAGTACACTGAACAGTGACAATGAGGGCATGCTACACTGTAGAGCAAGGACCTTGCTTCGATGGAATTACAGAAAAGGTGTTACATGTGAAGATTTTTTGAAAGTGGGCCCCTCTAGCCATGTTTTTCTTCTATAGAGAGTTGCACAAGAAAATTTTTTGTCCACATAGCCATTTGGTACAAGTGGGAAGAACATAATTTTTCTTTATTGGCATGGAATCCCAGGTCATTTTCAGTATTATTCAGCCTCTGAGTGTTTCTCTGCTCAAAATAACAAAACATTACAGTCTTCTGATTTTTTTTCATTATTGATACCATTACTGACAATATTAAGCATAAGGATTATGTCAGATAAAATTTCTACATATTCTGTATTCTGGATCATATTGTTCCAAAAGCTATTCAGCCTGCTCTGGGATTGGCACTCAAGGTCAGAAAATAAGCACTCTGGGTTCCTTATGTGCTCCTGTTCTGGCCATGGTTTCACATTTGAGAGAATGTAGTGGGTCTTGGTACATGCCAGAGAGTAGCCCAGAGCCATTTGCAAACTGCTGTCGAGGCTGTATCTCCAGAACAGAACTGACATCTGTTTTATTTCCAAAATCCAATTGTAATCCTTACATGGGTTCAAAAATGACAGATGAATCATCGAAATAGAAATCATCCAAGGTAATTTTCAGCCTGGAGAAGAGAAAGACCTTACAGCACTTTCCAGTACCTAAAGAGGACTACTGGAAGGCTGGAGAGGGACTTCTTACAATGTGATGTAATGATACTATAACAGGTAATTTTCTTCTTCTAACTGAGTGTTGGTTTGTGTTAGATATTAGGAAGAAATTCTTTATTATGATGGTGGTGGAATACTGGAACAGGGAAGCTGTGCATGCCCCATCCCTGAAAGTGATCAAGGACAGGATCTCTGAGCAACCTGGTCTAGTGGTAAGTGTTCCTACCCATTAGGTGGGGACTGGATCTCTAGGGTCCCTTTCAAGCAAAACCATTCTGTGATTTTATGATTAGCCTAAAAAAGTACCTGTTCTGGGTTTTGAAAGTTCCTCAACTTTCTGGAAGAGTATTCGGGGGAAGTAGCACCACATGACTGCTCTATCCTTGCAGGGTATAGGACTATGGTATGGTCTGTGTCAAAAATTAGGTAAAGTGGAGGAAGAGTCCTAGATGCCCAGACTGTTGGCAGTCCAGGATGTCCCAGAGAGCTTCACACATTGAGAGTCTCACATGTTTTCACTGATCATTTCCACTGGGGCTACACAACAGCCCCAGTGTTAGGCTTGCTTGTACTGATCCTGTGCCGTGCATAAGTATCTCAGGGACATACATAAAAAAAGAATTCCCAGCGAGTTGTTCTGGGTCTGCCTTATTCATATCAGAGGCATGGCAACAGAACAGCAGAATTAGGCTTGCTATTTTTAAAATGATTGTAAATAAAAGCTAAATACTGTCAACTTCTGTTGTAAACTGGTAACTGTGGACCTGAATGACAAAAAATCAGCCAGACTTTACACATCTATGTTCCTATCAATTTCAAGTCATGTTGCTAAGTCACACTATTTGGTTAAGTGTTCAGAGTTAATTAAAAGTGATGGGAAAGATAGATCTTTTTTTCTCCAATAGTGTCATTCTCTTTCAGCCAACCAAATTCTAAATAGTCGACCATGTTGTTCAACCTCCTACAACCTGTCACTCAGCTTGAAGAAATGCCATTTTTTCCTAACAATAACTTGTGATTCTTGGACATATGGTGTCTCCTTTTGGAACTGCATTCGATCTTAATATAAGGCCAAACCATTAAAGACTATTTATTTTTTCCGGAAAAAAATAGCCCCAAAGAAATGTAATGTTTGTTTGAATGATAAACCAGTATCATCAGGTTATCAAAGTCTTAAATGTTTGAGACAAAATTGTGTCAGGTGGAGCTGAAGATTTTAAGCTTACTCTTCTGTTTTTAAAAAAGTGGGGTTTTTTTCCTTTTTCTAGAGTACGTTGAAATTCATTGGCTCTGAAGATGTGTTTGTTTTAGGACTGGATGGGTTTTTTCCTCATAAATGGGTCTAGAACACAGTGTTGCCTTTGCCTTGAAAACAAAGTCTACAGTTGATATGTTTTCCTGATGATGTGACCTGAATAAGATTTCATTTCCAACTACAAATATTCTCCACAATCTCTCTGTAAAATGCCTTGTGTAGATGATTTCAAAATGATTGTATCTGGTCTGGCTGAGGTGAAGTTAATTTTCCCCATAGCAGCCCTCACAGTGCTGTGCTTGATATTGGTAGCTAGAAAGGAGTTAACACATCAGTGTTTTAGCTACTGCTGGGCAGTGCTGGCACAGCATCAGCAAAGTCTCTCTGACATTCTTCCCCCACTCCCTGAACAGTAGGCTGGGGATGGGCAAGAGGTGGTGAGGTGACACAGCTGGGATCACTTGCCTCAACTGACCGAGAGGATTTTCCATACCATATGCTGTCTGCTCAAATAAAAAAGTTAAGTAAGGAGCTAGAAGTGGAGAGCTTTCATTATTTGCAATGTTTGCCTTCTCAAGTAACTGCTGCACATACAGAAGTGCAGGAACTAGCCAGACATCACTGGCTGATGGGAAAACAGAATAAATTCTTCTTTTTCTTTCTTCTTTTCTTGTTCCCACAACCTTTCATTTTTGGTTTAGTAAACTGACTTATCATGACCTATGCATTGTTTTCTGTCTTATTTTCTCTCCCCTCTCCAGCTGAGAAGGGGAGTGATGGAGTGGCTTGTTGGGTACCTGGTACCCAGCCAAGGTCAAGCCACCACAATGAGTCACAGAGCAGGGCTTTTAAAACAAAAGCATACACTGCTAGCATGTCTTGGTGTTTCTATAAGCACAAATACTGTGGGTTCACTTGTTTTGACTTAGCATACTAGTTCTCATTTATGTCTTTAATTTTTTTGGTGCAGGACATATTTGAATCATTAGGTAGTACTAGTTTGACAGAAGAGTTCATGGCTTTTGAAAGATTTGTTAGTCAGTTAAAAATTATACCCCTATGTGAGATTCTTCTGGATGATTTATGTCACAACATTTCTGCTTGTAGTCTTAAAAAAAAAGCATGCAAAGACAATGTTCTGCTTGTCCTCAATTAATCTTTAAATCCTTCAGTGGGGTTGACCTAAATTACAAAGTCACTTTCTTGCTGTGTGGTTGTGATATCTCCTGGCTATAACAATACAATTGTTAATCTCAAAAGTAAAGTTTATGTACAGAAGACCAGCAACTGGTACATGATTTTAGAACTCGCTTCTATGACAGATCAGAACGACCTCAAACTTCACCATTACTGTTAAATGTTAAACCTACTTTTTTCCTAACTTTATAGTAATAATGTCATAAAAAGCATCCTATAAATCACTTCTCTGATTTAGGAAAAGGTTCAGAGATTTTTCTCTATGTGTTTAATATGCAAAGTATGATTTTATGATATGAAATGAGTTGAATTTTGGCTCAAGAAGTTTGTATTTTGGACAGCAGAAAATGTCTTAAGTAATTAAACTGAATGTAGCAAAAGTATTGATGGAAGAGCAGGGTAGTTCTGTGAAGGAATGCTGTAGTGTCCCTCAATCCTTTGAGAAGGCTAAGGAGGAGACCTGGACAATCCATACATTTCTTTTATCATTCTACCTGGCATA
Source organism: Oriolus oriolus (assembly GCA_013400235.1). Taxonomy (NCBI): domain Eukaryota; kingdom Metazoa; phylum Chordata; class Aves; order Passeriformes; family Corvidae; genus Oriolus; species Oriolus oriolus. Next base: position 770,281 of record VXBT01005026.1, read on the forward strand.
TTTTATTGGAGTCAAGTTGTTTCATAAGAACAGAGCAGAGGCTGCTCTATGTCTTCCTGAATCCAAAGGACAGATCCTAAAAAAGCAAATTCTTTCCCTGAAATGAGGTCAGGAATGTTATGAAAATGCATCATTCTTTATTGGCAGGAAAAGCTTGTTTCGGGGTGAGAGGTAACAGAAGATGTCTTGGTCTCGTGTCTTAGAGATTCAGCCTTAGGAAGATAGATGGGAAGTCTCAGGTGGAAGGCTGAGAGAGACCAACTGGCAAAAGCAGCTGGGTGTCAGCCAGCAGTGGCTGCTGTGATGCCAGGACAGAATCATAGGGAGCTTGCCAAAGAGGGAGGTGCAGCTTCTCAAAGAAGACCTTCCCTAGCTTGGCATCTGTGGCCTTCCCTTTCAGAAGAGAAAAATGAATTCTCTTTTATGATGGGTTGGAGTTCTGTGTGACTCATTCTTTTAGATCCATCGGGGGAATTCTTCGGTAAGGGTCAGGGACCCAGCTGATGCTCTGTTAGTCAGATGGAGAATAGCTCCTGAGAAGGACAGTGGATGTTACTTGGCTGTATCTCAAAACCTCTGGGAAAAGCAGATTCAGACAGCAGAAAAAGAAAGGACTGAGGATTTAAGCAAGCAGTGTCTCTATTGTCATGTAATGCTGAATTGCCAGAATAAAACTTGATTTTCATCATATTTTACAATGCACTGATTGTATGGAATCTATCAGTGCAACAATAAGTTATGCCTTCACCATGATTGTAGCACATCTTTTATAAGTGACTAAATGAGAGGCTAAAATTGCTGTGGCATAGGGATTTATATTACAATAGACATTTTTGCATAATTCTATGGTGATGCTTCAGCTTTCCCTGACATCCACATCTTTAGAACCTCCTGTCAAAGGATTCTGTATAAATACTTCTACTAGAGGAGGACAGCATTGACAAGATGGGAGTAAAAGAGATGCAAAAATAGACAAGCCTTTAGCTCCTAGGAGCTAAAATAGGTAAAAATACGTAAAAGAAAAATGGGAGAACCATCTTAATGCCATTAAAATTTAGAATTTTTGTGTACAAGAGAAAAAAAGGAGAAAGGAGAAAGATTAGAAGTCTGAATTTTCAATGTCAGACTACTCACCGACACTCCTCCCCTCGGGAATGCATTTCCTTTGATTGTTGCTGTTTGTTTTCAAACCAGCAAGGCACATGAACACTTAACATTCAGGAGTTGAAAGACAATCCTTCTCCAAACTGTTTCCAGTAGAAAATACTTTTTTCTGCTCTTCTCCGGAAGACCAGTCTGAGACATGAAAATTTTTAAATATTTATCACACTTCCTGAAATATACCTAAAATCCCCACTACTGAGTAATTAGAGCAGCAGTGAACATTTAGATGCAGTTAAGAAGATGAGAACTTTGTCATGATAATTAGTCCAGCATTTTGCAATACAGGGGGGAGGGAAGGGAAGGTGCGGG